>JAKSZT010054011.1:964197-1317920 GCA_026826555.1 Tolypeutes matacus
CCCCCTTTCATTTCTGATTGTATTTATTTGCATCTTCTCTCTTTTTTTCTTTGTTAGTCTAGCGAGGGGCTTGTCAATTTTATTGATCTTCTCAAAGAACCAGCTTTTGGTTTTGTTGATTTTCTCTATTGCTTTTTTGTTCTCATTTTCATTTATTTCCGCTATAATCTTTATTATTTCTTTCCTTCTTTTTGCTTTGGGATACTTCAATTACATAAATGTTACAGAGAATATATAGGGGATTCCCATATGCCCCGCTCCCCACACTTCCCACATTTTCCCACATTAGCAACATCTTTCATCAGTGTGGTACATTCATTGCAATTGATAAATGCATTTTGGAGCGTTGCCACTAATCACGCTTGACTTTTTATACTCTGTTAGATGGTCGTAAGGGACCTCCCTACAATGTGGTATACATGTGAGTGGAGGGATAAGCACCAAAGTAACACTTTTGGATGTCATAAGAATCTGGATTAAAGTGTGTGCATCTTACTTTTCTCTCTGGCCCCATTCATGCTTGATCCCATATGTGTCACTTCTATGTTATGATGGATTGCTTTAGGATCTCTCTGACTTATGACTTGGTGGGTCTGAAATAATTCAACTCATGACAGATGGGCAGTTCTGTCCACATGGTTGCTTGATGCCCCATGATTAGGTGCTCTGTATTTACCAGGGCCTAGCAGAAGTTTAGCTAATGATGTACAGTTCTCTCCTGCAAATGACATGACCTAGGGTCTATGATTTGATACTTTTTTAGGGTTTACCATAACTCTGCCAAACATCTCTGAAACCCTAACACTGATAGAGTATATGGCTGAAGGGGTGGGGCTCCTGGGCCTTCTGTAGAGTCCTTTCCTGTTCTGGGCCCCACTGAAAGGAGGCAACCTTCATGTTACTTGATAAATGGCTAAAAACAGTATTTATAGGTATAACAGTTATCACCTTATTGCCTCTTGGCTCCAAATCTACCCTTATCACCCTGCTTGTGATACTGGAACTGTATCTGTAAATGTTTCTCTTTCTTGGCAGCTGGCATATAGTTAAGCTTTGCCAGTAGAGGGAACTGGAAAGGGTTTCTCTTCCTATTTTTAATGTGCCTCCCTCCTTCTTGCCCCTGTAGTTCTCAGCTAGCATGCGAGGCACCCAGTCTACTCTGTGATTTCAATGGAGATTACAGAGTTATGGAGTAGAGGAGGCCAATTGGCAGCTCTTAACCTTTAAAGATAAGTTGGGCACACCTTACTACCATAGAGAGCAGCAGGGATGTATTATGCCTTGGCCTGCAGAAATCTTGGACAGTGGTCAATTGATCATGTTGTATCTCATAACAAAATTGATGGGCAGCCTGCTAGATTATTGCTTGATCTACATAAACAAAAATACCTCTAGCTCTGGTAGCAGAAATCCTGACTTGAGTCAGTGAGTTACAGCCCCATTTCCAGACCTATGTCAATTCACAGATCCATAGCCCTTTGATTGAAGGGAAATCTGGGTCCCCTTGAGGAAGGACAATGTAACGTTGCCTCAATTATATACCATAAATCTTCTTGCAAACTTTTCTCAAGAGCCACTGTGACCGTTTACTAGAGGGAATGTGCATTGAAGAAAAGGCGAATACACAGATACACAGACCTTGCAGGGATTTCTAGACATAGCTTTGAATTGATGCTAATTCCATGGAAAATACCCCTGCTGTCCACCAGTCAAAGTAAGGGCTTACGGCAATCAGGTAATAGATATAATTGTAGTTCAAGACCAATTCAAATAGGTCCAATTTATCCCCAGCTCACCCCATGGTTATTTCCCCATGTTCTTGACTGAATAAATTGAATAGTCATGTTGAACAATGGGTAGAATATCCACGTGTCTCTCTGATACATGGAGTGAGAGACATTATGGTAAGTGGACCAAGTGGAAGCCCCTGGAACTTCCACTCATAAACAAGTTAGTTAACCTAAAGCAATACCATATACCTGAGGAAATTGCAGAGCTGGATGATACCATCAGACCTGAAAGATGTGGTGTGCAATACCTATCACCTCTTCATTTAACCTGCCTGTTTGGCCTGTGCAGAAGTTGAGTAGCTCTTGGAGAATAAGTATAGACTGTTTAGGTGATGTTTTGCAATTGCCATCCAAAATATAAAATCTTTACTGGAATAAATCAATATGGCCCTAGGCCCTTGGTATGCCACTATCAACCTGGCTAATGGCTTTTTCTCCATATCAATTTTCAAGGACCACCAGAGGCAGTATGATTCTATTTGGCAGAGCCAGCAATATACCTTTTCATCTTGTGCCATCTCCTTCTCTTTGTGCCAATTTTCCTTCTCTTTGCCATAATAGCCTTCAGTAATCTTGATCACCTTGACCTAGCACAAATCACAGCAGTCTACTACATTGATGACATAATGCTATTCAGATCTGATGAGCCAGAATGTAGCCTTAGTAAAACATGTGTGAAAAAAAGATGGGAAATAAAGCATGTAAGATTTCATGGGCCACCACTCAGTGAAGTTTCTGAGGGTTCAATCATCTGGAACATGTCAAGAAATTCCCTGCAAGGTGGAATAAAAGTTGATGCATCTATTGCCACACACCATGAAAAGAGAAGCAAATGCTTTGTAGATCTTTTTGGATTTGGGTCTGACTATATACCACATTTGAATGTGTTACTTCAACATACCTACAAAGGTTGGCCTACCTTACACCTGTAAGGTTTTCAATTTCAGTTCGAGACTGGAGAAAAAAGGGTTCTTTTGCAAATTCAGGTGCTTAGGTCTTATATTCCAGCCAATTCAATGGTATTTGAAATTTTTGTGGCCAAGAAGGATGTTGTATAGAGCCTCTGGCAAGCACCAATAGGAGATTGCAACATAGATTTCTAGGATTTGGGAGTAAACCTATGCCCTCATTTCTGATAACTCTTCTACTTTTGAGAAACAGCTTCTGATTTGCTTCTGGGCCTTGAAAGATACTGAGTGCCTAATTATAGGAATCAGGTGACCATAAAGACTGAGTTTCTCATAATGAATTAGGAGTTGTCTGCTTCACCCAGATGTCAATCTATCATCAAGTGGAAATTGTACATGAGAGATTGCGCTCAGGCAGGTCCATAAGGTACAATTAAGTTACAATGCCAGATTTCTCTGACTCCCTTAACACTGTATTTACCTCTGGATTGCCTGCCCTCCCACAATCTATGACTGGCCTCTAGGGTGTTCTTTACATCCAATTAACTAAGAAAAGAAAAACGTGGGTTTGACTTATAGCCGGATCTTCATGATATGCTGATACTCTCTTTTGGGTGGAACTTTAAGTGGTATACTTTGTGATATACTGTGTCTGTAGTAGGAGATGGATGAGAAATTTGGATGTACACTGATTTATAGGCAATTGTGAGCAGTTTGGCTGTATGGTCAGGTTTCAGATGGAAAATGATTAGAAGGTGGGTCACAAGGTGGTCTGGGGAAGAGATATGTGGATAAACCTCTCAGAATGGAAATAAATTTAGATGATATTTGTGTCTCATGTGAATATCCTTTAAGGGACATCTGCTATAAAGATGGCTGTTAATAACCAGGTGAACAGAATGAATGCTCTGTGGATGACAACCTCTTTCCCTAGCCACCGTAATGATTGTTCAATGGACCTATGTACAAAGTGGCAGAAATAGAAGCTATACATGGGCTCCATAAGATGGCCTTGTCCTAAACAATACTTCCCTTTACCAATACTAGATAGCAATACTGCTGAGTGCCTACAGAAAAAGGGCTTATTCCACTGGCTTAAGAGATTGATCCTTATTTCCATGGAGAAATGGGCTGGTATGTGAGGGAGGCAGAGAAGCCTAGGTCAGGGATTCTCTGAAATGTCTCAGAATTTCCTTGCCCAATGTTAAAGGTTAATGAGAAAAAAATACAGCAAACAAGAAAAGGCAGGACCATTAAGGACTCAGACCCTTAAGGAACAAAGATTTGTTCATCCCCCTAGGTAAAATATCCTGACCAGTGAAGGTTCTGGCTATGGGCCAGGGAAATATGGAATGGGTAGTAGAAGAAGGAAGTCACAAATATCAACTCCACCTTTGTGACCACTTACAGAAACAAGGACTATTTGCATATTTTCTCTTTGATTATTATAGGTATATTTATTAATATATGCTATCTGTTTTCTTCTCCCTTCTTCTTCTCCATTACTACTATATACACAATTTTTTTAGGTTAACTTAAAAATTTAGTCTTTAGGTAACAGCTGAGTCCAGCTGGAGTTTGAGGCATAATTAACATAATTGGACATTGATAAAAAGTTTGTAGAACTTTTGTGTCACCTCATTTTAGGGAGAGAATGAAAACTTCATCACTTGTATAAAGGATCTCATTAGGTGGAAACATTTGTTTCATTATGCAGAAGTTCAAATGTGTATAGAAGGATCATTATGGAAGCTTAATATTCAAAGGGGTGGACTGTGCCAGATATCAATTTACCTCAGCTCCAAATCTACTCATAGCTGTTCTGCATATGATACTGGAATTGGGTCTTGTAAACATCTCCTTTGCCAGCTAGCATAATGTTAAACTTCGCCAATAGAGGGCACTAGGGGGAGACTACAGGAAAAGGGGGCCTCTCTTCCTGGTTCTGATGTATTTTCCTTGCTACTTGCTCCTGGGACCCTGAGCTGGTATGTAGGACACCTCATGGAGCTCACTCCCAGCATATTTAAACAGCACCTCACAGGTAACTTCCTGGTGAATTCCACAGGATCCAGCTGGCTTCCCTGTGAGTTCAATAGCACCTCCTGTTGGCAGCTTCCCAGCAAGTTTTCCTGGTACCCCAAGAGTAAGTTTCCTGCTAGCTGGTCTCAGCTTGCAGCATCAGAATTGAACTTCTCTTGTCCCCAGTGGGTTACAGACACACCCTTTCCAATGAGGTCTGAAGTGCCCTCATGCAAATGTGTTCATTAGTTGGTACCTGTCTCAGCTCTAGCTGAGTAGTAGTTCCTTCTATATCTGTGATTTCTGTATTCTTCCAAGTTCTCTTTACCCCTTAGTATTGAATTTTTTACTACTCCAAGCCCTTTTACTAGTTACTAGCTCTTTAAATCAAACTCTCCTGATTGGATCCAACTGATACACCAGGTATAGACTCTGCTACCTCAAGCACCTGAAGTGGCATTCTAGGCATTATGTTTCTTCCTTAATAATGGAAGGTACAAAATGAAATAATTTGTCCTTTCCTTTGGAGGGGATATCCTGGAATGCCCTTAACCTACTGGACCCCTAGAAAATTCATTGATGTTTTTCGACAGCATATTTTTGTTGGGGTTAATCTTTCACACTCTGCCTGGCCTGTGTCTTATCAAGCCCTCTCATATACTTACCACTTCTTTGTTATCTGGTTCAATTAACATGTTGAAATCTATATAGTGGACCAGTGTAATAGTCTGCAAAATGTCCAAATGGTTTGGGTTCAGGAACCTACAATTACAGTGAGCAAAAGAGTTAACAGCTCTGGGGCAAGAAGGTAAATTTATTTTTGCCCATTCTACCCACCCATCCTACCTGAATGGTAACTTCTGCAGATCCTTCTTCCTAGCAGGGATGGAAAAGAATGCATTTGTCAGACCACTGGCTGTATAACAAGTACCTGAGGCTATCTTAATTTGCTTTATCAAAATTTCCACTTTGACCCAGTAATTAGGGCTGATAGTTGTTTCAGTTTGTGGTAGTCCATTGACAGTCTCAAAGCTCAACATGGTTTTTTCAGGGGCCAAACAAACTTTCAAATTAAATGGGTATAATAGCGGGGAGCACCACCTCTGCATCCTTTGGGTCTTGAAACTGATACTAATTCTTGCTCATTGGGATACTGATTTTTAAAATTTCATGTCTTGGCCAGTTTCAGAAGCTTTCACTTAAACTTTTCCATGTGACTGCTCTTACCACACAGACCAAGGAACAAATGTAAGTGTTCTCCCAGCTACCAAGTATGCCTATATCATTATACAGTTGGGGATTATGAAAATTCTAGTGGTTGGGTCAACTGACCCAGTGGATCCTTTGGGAGCCAGGCCTGGGCCAATACTCCATTTATTGCCTGGCTCTCTCTATATGCCTTCACTCTAAAAATGGGGGCATGATGATACTCCAGGTTCCCAGGAATCAATGCCAGCTCAGATCCCATGTCCAACAGCTCCTTGAATGCCTGAGTATTCTCTTTTCTCAGTTATCTGGAGTAAATGGAAGTGCTGTATACATTTGCTATAGCATTACTTCCTCCTGGTAACCTGGTTCTTTCCAGCAACATGTTCTTCTCTGAAAACTGGCTTAGGTCTGGAAAAAAGGGAGAGTGAAGTTTTTATTAGACATAAGTCTCCTGCTAATCAATCCTTGATATTCTTTTTTAAAAATAATTGTAACATATATATATATATATATATATAAACTTAAAATTAGTCCTTTAAACAATTTTAAGTGTACAATTAGTAACATTATTTACGTTTACAATGTAGTGCTACCAATCCTGCCATCCATTATTATAACTTTTCATCATCCCAAATAGAAACTCAGTATCCATTAGACAGTAACTCTCCCTTCTCCCCTCCTCCGCTGCTCCTGGTAACTTGTAATCTATTTTCTGTCTCTATGAATTTGCTTATTCCAGATATTAAATATAAGTAGAATCATACAATATGTGGTCTTTTGTATCTTGCTTATTTCACTTAACATAATGTTTGAAGGTTCACCCATCTTGTAGCATGAATGAGAACTTTATTCCCTTTAACGGCTGAATAATATTCCATTGTATGGATATACCACTTTTTGTTTATTCATTCATCTGTTGATGGGCCCTTGGGTTGTTTCCACCTTTTAGGTATTGTGAATAGTGCTACTATGTACATTGATACACAAGTATCTGTTTGAATCCCTGCTTTCAATGCTTTAGGGTATATCCATAGCAGTGGAATTGCCAGGTCATATGATAGTTCTATATTTAATTTTTTGAGGAACTGTCAAACTGTTTTCCACAGCAGTTATACCATTTTATATCCCCACTAGCATGAGAGTTTCCTTGATATTCTTTTGATCATAATAGTCTAAGCAGGTGGTCAGCAAGCTTTTTCTGTAAAGGACCAGATAGTAAATGTTTTGGTCTTTGTGGACCATACAGTTTCTGCTGAATCTACTCAACTCTTTCATTGTAGTATGATAGCAGCCATAGACAATATGTAAGTTAATGAGTGTGGTTTTGTTCCAAGAAAACTTTATTTGAATCATATAATTTTCATGTATCTTAAAATATTATTCCTCTTTTGATTTTTTTCAGCAATTTAAAATAAAAAAATCAGTCTTAGTTGAAAAGCTGTATAAAAAAAGTGGCAGGCCAGATTTGGCCTGTGGGCATAATTTGCTGACCCTTGGTTTAAGCAATGCCCTTGTTGGCTGCCCATCTAGCTTGTATTCTTTTAACCATTTTCATACTATCTGCTCCTTATGTCAGTGTCTCCTTATGTCTTTGCCAGCAAATAAATCCTTTATCTTTGGAGACAGATCCAATAACAATAAATTCTCCTTGACCCTACTTTATGTTCTAACCCCTTTATCAGTGCCTACAGGATCCATTTCCACATATATTCTCCCGGCTCCTGCTGGTACATGTTGGCTAATGCGTTTGTTATCATCTCTTAATGCCTACTCCTCCTGGTTATATATTAAATTTCTGGGTGTCATAGATTATAATCCTTACTCTCTCTCCAGGTCTCAGTTTCCCATCTATGAAATAAGACATATCCTCTATGGTATTTGTTTTCAAACAACAGAAACTGTTTTAACTACTTTTGACAAAAAAGAAATTTATTAAAAGTTATGTGGTAGCTCACAGAATCTATATGGGGGGTTGGGGGGCACTGGCTGCACACTTGTGAAAAAAGCCAAAAATACACTCTATCTCCCTAGAGACACTTTTGCTGCCAATACTATTGGACACAGGCATCAAAATTAAAGTCTAAGTACCACATGCAATGCTATCAATGGACTGTCTGTTGTCTCTGTTGTCTCTGCTGCTTGTATGTTTTTTCTTTGTGTTTATAAGAAAACGGATTCCACACTATGCCTACTTCCTCATATTGTTACCTCTTAATAGAAATCCCAAATGAATGCATCTGGTCAAGGAAGCCTGGATGAAATGCCTATGCCCTAGTTGCCAAAAAATCTGCAAAAATTGATACTGGTTTCTGCCTCAGAAAGGCAAGACTCATAATGAAGAAAAGCCCATAAACATAAGAAGCCTTTTTAAATGACCCTGATGGCCAAATTCTACTAGAGGGTGAGAGTTATAAACAGTAGAAACCTAATGCTCATAAAGTGTGAGTAATCAAGACAGTCTCTAAGCACCCTCACAGCTCAGATATTCTGTTTCTATGATCTTTATAAGAGAATTTCTTTGTGTTTAGAGCACACAGAAACTAACATAAAATTGAAACAACAGTTGTAAAACTCCTTGCCATAATTTTGTAAATTTGGCTGTCTAATTCCTTTTAGTGTCAAAGTATATGTGTATGCAGGCAGAAGCATTTATGCAACTACTTTAGACTATCTGCTTTTTAAGCCTTTTCTTATTCTCAATGAGAAACTTTGAGTTGCCATAAATGATATTATTTAAATATTTTTATTTGTAAAATGAAGCTCTTTCTAATCACAATGATTTTTCTAGACATATTCCCCAAAGCACACTGGCTATATAGTCAATGCAAAGGTTTGGAGATTGTTCAGGAAGTTTAAATTTTAGATTACATTTTCACACTTCAAGTACACTTGCATTTCAGGTCAAAATATCTATCAGATATCTTTGGCTCCCCACCAAAAACACCTAAAGATTATCATTTTCTTTTATAAGCAATAGACCTTTACTAAAAGCATGATTCTGCATTGGAGAGGAGGCATACCCATCAGCTGAGAATCATTCTTTTATCCCGTCCTTGATCCTTAATCCTTTATCAGGATGGCAGGGTGGAAGTGGCATGGGCTATGCATCTAGAGCAGACTGTTAGTTGCTTATACAATATCTGTTTTCCCTTTCATCCTGCAATTTAATTCTGGCCTCCTCTGTAGCCAGAGGTAGACAAAGCAAGTAGAAGCTGCTGGGTAGAAATTCTGAGAAGATATCTTAAAAAGGTGCTGACTCACCTGAGAAGTTTACCTCTTTTGTCCTTTGCTCTTCTCCTTTTTCCTTCCTAGAATATGGATGTGATGGTTAGAACACTAGCACTTATCCATGATGTTGAGGCTGAAAACCAATGCCATGGATAGCTGTACAGAAATATAGAAGGAGCCTAGGTTGGTGGTGACTTCATGGAGTTGTGATACCAGCACAGTGTGGCTTACCTCCAGCTTATTATCTGTGAGTGAATTGATACATTTCTTTGAGCAACTTTTTCTATTACCATCTATCAGACACATTTCCTAATCAATACAGAATCAAACCCAACTTGATTCACATCTCTGTTCTATCCCTCTCTAGCTGTGAAGTTCTGGCTCTATCACTTACCTCTCTGACATGCAGATACATTATGTATAAAATGGGGATGTTTTTCTGTGATAGGTTGGATTTTTTTTTTTAATTTATTTATTTTTTATTGTGGGTAAAAATCAAAATTTTCACAATACATACCAATATTTGTAAAATGATATATAAATATATATGCATATATGTGCATTTGCTTACAAAAATGTTATTTATATATATATAAATATATTTTAAGAGGTGCTTAGATTACCCCAAATATTACACGGAACCCACTGGGATTCCCATGTTGCTCACCTCCCACACCTCCCACCACATCCCACACAAACATCTCCCACAAGTGAGGCCCACCACGCTCAATGGACTTACACATTCTGGGGCCTTGCCAGATAGGTTAGATTTTATACCCCAGAAAAAATCTTTCTTAATCTTAATCCACTCCTGTAGGTGTGAATCCATTGTAAATAGGACCTTTTAAAGATGTTAAATTTAATTAAGGTATGGCTCAACTTCATGAATTTGGCCTTAATCTTATTACTGGAGACTTTATGAAGACAAAGCCACTGGGAGGAGCAGAAGCTGGAAGTCAGAAGAACCTGGAAGAGAAAGGAGAGGACATTGCCATGTGACAGGAAAGCCAAGGAACACAAGAATTGCCAGCCAGCTAGAAATGCTACCAACCCTGGGATTGGTACACAAACCTTCTAGCCTCTGAAGCCATAAGACAATGAATTCCCATTGTTTAAGTCAACCCATTGCTTGGTATGTGTCATGGCATCCCAGGAAATAAAGACTATCTCATAGAGTTGCTCAAAGATGTCAATAAGATAATATGTAGGAAATACCTTGTACAGTTTCTTATACATAGTTGAATCCAATAGAATATTAACTCCTTCCCACATTCCCTTTGCAGAGTAACTCATAATGATGACCTTGGGGCAATACAGGCTTCCTAATGAATCATGAGAAAGATGAAATCGTGTACTATAAAGCTTTTGTGAGAAGCTTATTTTTCATTTACCTAAAATATTTAAAAAGTAGTTAACTGTATACTGAATATATTTAAAGTCTGTTAATCAGAATATATTTTACTACTCAGCATTCCATTTTCAGTCATGCAAAATAACAGGCTAAAGCTATAGTAAGTTCTCTGTAATTATAAGGCCTCAGAGGAAGATAGCTATCTAGGGGCCTAATTTGAAAACTTATAAGGGGATTTAAATATTCAGATCTGGGTTGTACTACATTAATATTTCCTAACCTTTCAAAATTTATGGGCCCTAATATTTTCCCTCACTTTATCTTTTGTATATTTTTACCAGCCAAGAATCCTTTATCTTTACTGACTGTGAACTTTACTGAATATGTTACAAAAATAATAGCTATACATGCTCCCATTCATCTATTCTTTCCCATTTTATCTAATGGAGAATTGTATAGGTTTTCCTGTAGTTGGTCTAATATATATAGTGATTAAGAGCATGCGTTTGATGTTAATGGGTCTGTTAATTAGAGATTACTAGAAGAACACATCTTAAGCCACACTAATAAATCTCTAATGGTAAAATTTGATGCATGGTGTTAGACCAGTTATGGAAGTATTTTAGATGAAAGAACCCCTCAAATTACACCTTTAAATAAGCAGGAGGTTGTTTTCCAGCACCCTTGTAGGGTCTGGGGCTGTGGTTATGAGTACAGGCTCTGGAGTCCACTGGGGTCTAGGCAGAAGCCTGGCTTAGAAGCCTGACTCTACTATTGCCTTTATGTTTTTGGCTAAGAAAATAATTATGTGTCTCAGTTTCCTAATCTACAAAATAGGGATGTCATTAGTACCCATAATTATAATATTATATCTATTATAATAGATATCATGAAATACATGTTGTGTATATATGTGTGTGTATACATATATGTATGTATATCACAGTGTATAGCTTTTGTTAAACACTCAATAAAAGTTTCTTCTTTGTTGAGCAGTTAGTCATAAAGGTGAGAAGTCATTTTATCATTTTATTCCTTCTCTACTGATTCCTCCTCCTTTTTGACCTCCATTTAATGAAAGAACAAATTTGAGCTTAGTAGTAATAGTAGTATCAAGGGGAATAATCATAACCATAATAATAACAATTTTCTTTAGCATTTTCAGAATACATTCACTGTAACAGGCCTGGCAGTGTGCCCTTCAGATCTCCCTTCAAGAGAGAACCTTTTGCAAGGAGTGTAGTGAGCTGACAACTCCCAGCTGTCACACCACTCATACCAAGGGAACACTCTCCCCAGGCTGCTCCCACAAAATTTGACTAAGCATAGCTGGGGCACTACAGCCAGCCATTCCTGCCCAATGGGGAACTTTTCTAACAGGCAATCTGTGCTTTTGGCCTCCCCATCCTCCTAGTGGAGACTTTCTCAGAGCCACACTGCAGGCTATGGAAGGGTGAGGCTCTTTCCACTCACGTCTTCTTTCTTCCCTCTCTCTTTTCACAGGGTTTGACCTGCATTTTGTTCTGAAGGCTCTCCCTGACTACTCCTGTTCCCTCTACCCTGCAGCCTTCACAGGTGTTTCCCCCAGTGATCTCTTAACACTTCTCATTCTGTCGTGGCATCTGCTTCTCAGTGGCCTTAAACTGACACACGAAGATTATTTCACTTAATTTTCTGAATGCTCTCTGGGATACACTGGGAAAACATTTATCTCTACTTTACCAGTGAATGGTAAAATGACTTCACCAAGTACCATTACCAGTCCCAAATGTGGCCATAATCTAGATTTCTCTCATTTGAATGCAATTTACCCAACATTTTCCCAGAATAAACAGCATGTTTCATGTGTTTGAGCAAAGATGTAAAAATTTTCCTTGCAGGACTTCCTATACTGAATTGGTATAATATTGTATGATTTGGTTCTTCCTTAACAAACTCATATTTCATTTATTTGTTTTCCTGCAGAATCCACTGTAGTGTATTATACACTAGATGCTCAATGAATATGAATTAATTGAAAAACCATTTATTTTGTGCCTATCTATAAGCTTCCTGAGTGCAGGGACTATGTCTGTCTCCTTAAGTTTGTATTCCTAATGCCTAGCCCATGCCTGGTATATGGCCATTCTCAATATATATGCATTAAACTAACATTGATTTAATATTTATTTATTTAATGATTCGTGTGGTCTAGACACTGTGCTAAATACTTTTCAAGTATTTTCTTACTTAAAACACATAACAATCTTTTGAAGTTACTATTATCCCCATTATTCAGATATGGCTTGTTGAGGTTCTATAACATGCTAATACCACACAGCTCATAAGTGATAGAGTTAGAATTTAAAACCAGGTTGTCTGAATTCTAAGCCAATACATTTAATGACTACCTTACCTTGCAGAGTTCTTTAGTTGACCAAACTGCTATACTAATACAAAGACTTGCAGAGACAGATAATTATCTTTCAAGACTTTGAAACTACTCCTTGGCCTATATTTTCCAGTCACACAAGGTATCATGACTCATTAACAGCAAGGTCCTGTTTTTGTGTTTGGAGTATTAGTTATAACCATGTAAGGCAAACCTTGAGAAAAATTAAAAATAGTTTTTCAGGACTGTCAATGAAGAGCTATGGGGCAGAATTTAGAGGAAATAAACTTGACTTTTAATTCTTACTTTGGCTTTTTGGTCATGTACCATTTGTTTTGACAGCTGATACAAAATTAAAATTACAGTCAGATTGCAAGTTTTTCATTATAAATTGTTATCTTCTAATGGGCATTATGAAAACAGCTTTATATAATGATCACCTAATGAAAATCAATACAACTCTGCCACAGTTGAAAGTGAGAGAAGGAACATTTTATTCAAAATATTCTTTTGAGGATTTGTGAAAAGATACAGTGAAAGGGTTATCAAGATTACAAAATTGAGTCAGTTATAGGTCATGGCTTTCGAGGAGTTTGAGGTCTTGTAGAAAAGACTGACATGTAAATTAAACCTAAGAGCTGACAGTTTTGGAGTGGCTTTTAAATATTAGACACTGTGCTAAGCAGGGCTAGACTAGGGACTGGTGGGCCAGGACCCCACCTTTGGTACAAAATTTAAGGGGTGCCAAAAGACTCGGTAATCAAGGTCTGTAATGATTTAGTGTCACATTTAAAAAAATCAAAATAAATGCAAACAAATCCATGATGGAAAAATAGCAAATTTTGCATAAAAACAGGATCGGTATTATTGATTTTTCCTTTTGCCTCAGGCTCAGCATGGCACTGGACTAAGCATTTGACATATATATCAAATGCATATGTTTCTGCCATTCAAACCATTTGTCCCTGATAATTTTCCAGACAGACAACTGGAAATTTGGAGAGTATTTTAAGAAGTTAGTAATTAAGAGCGCAGGTTTCAGGCTCAGGTGCACCAAAGGTCAAAGTTCATCTCTGCTGCTTATAGACTATGATATTATGCTTAGTTTTCCTGGCCCTTAGTTTCCTTTTTTTTTTTTTTCCCCTAAAATGGAGCTAATAGTATTTATCTCCTTGAATTGTTATTTTAAATGAGCTAATGCATGTGAAATGCCTAGCTAATGTTTTTGATAGATGATATCTTCTGAGTATCATAAAATACATGATTATTCATGATTATAGTGATACAAATTGCCTTGGGATTGCAACATAGTGAGTCATTTGAACTGGGGAGGGGAGTTCATTAAAGTTGCAACAGAGGCAGTTCTCTTGAGTCTTGAAGAATTGGTGGAGGTTTGATAAGTAAGGCAACGCATATGAGAACAAATCCTACAAAGAGGAAGGCATGAAATCATGAAGGTAAATGGCAAATTTTGAGTAGAGCATAGGATCTGTAGAAGGTAGTAGCAGAGAATGGAGATAGATAGAGATTAGGATCAGTTCTGGCTCTTCTGTCTTTAATGGGGAACACTAGAATGTTTCTGAGGAGAGAAGTGCCATATGATGACCTTGCTTTTAAAAGATAACTGGTCCCAGGATGAAAGACTGATGGTGGTGCTAGAGTTTTCAGGAGTAATAAAACTTTATACATGGAGACAGAGAAGATTGCATCGATTATTTGAAAGAAGAAACTGGTTTGAAGTTACATTTGCAGGAAGTGATATTTCTCAGTGTTCCACTAAGGAGAATAATGGATCATATTTACACATTCTTAATCTTAATTGGAGAAGTCAGGAAGGCTCAAAATTCATAGAGCTCTGCCATATCATTAGGAATTTATGGTACCCAAAAATGTCATATATTTATCCTAGATATAAAACCCCAGGACTCCAAAGCATTGTCTGCCTATAGTAACCAGTCTATGGACATGTGATCATTTGTTTCCTTACACTTGTTTTTTTCTCCAATTCTTATTTATTCTTAAAAACACATTATAACAAAATTAGACAAAAATTTTAAAAATTATCCATTATCTTACTACTCTTATTTGACTCCTTTATTTACTAGACTTCTGCTGGTTCCCTGTTGTAATAAAAGCACCTGTACAATTTTGCTTTCTGTTTTTTTAATCTAACGTTATAACAATTTTCATTTTTGCTCTTCTAAAAAGCACATAATCACCAATCCATCCTCACTAAGGGATGGACAATCTATGATAGGAAATACAGAGAAAAGGTTTAAGTGCTTGGGATTTGAGTCATAGGCATTGAGTTGAAACCATTTCACTTTTTACTAGATGAGTGAATTTGGGAATGTTATTTAAACTCCTGTTTCTTTGTCTATAATATGGGGAAATAGTACTTAGCTCATTTGTTGGAGGTGGAAATGAAACACAAGCTCTGTAAGGTACTTAGCACATTTCTGAGCACATAGTAAATGCTCAACAAATGGTAGCAACTATTATTATTATCAGTCACTATACTAGAGGCACAGTTTTATTTACTCATTCATTTATTCAAAAATATTTATTAAAGGCTTACTCTGTATCAGATACTGTACTAAGAACTGGGTGAAAAACTCAGGGTTTCTTCCTGTCAGTTCTCAGTTTAGTGGGGATTATAGTTGCAATAAAGCATGTTAAATATATTGCTGGTATCTCTTTCTCTCCTGCTTCACACTCAATAACATCTGCTTTTCACCCTGTTCTCACTGGTTAGCTCTTGGGCCTTTTTAAAATCCTTTTTGATATTTTATAAGGATCAGATTATTACAGGTCAAGGTCCCCCTGGCTTTACCCTGAACATTTTCCTGCTGGTATTACTGTTACTGGAGTTACTTCTATGGTTACCAGAGCAGATATGGCATCAGACTCTTGGCTTTCAAATACAGTTTTGCACTAGCTAAGTGTGACCTTGAGAGTGTTCCTTGAATTTTCCACAACTTAGTTTCCTCAGTTCCTCCCTCTAATGGAGATAACGGTAACACCTGTCTCAAGAGGTAACTGTAAATATTAAAGGAGATACTCCATATGATGCTTTTAACTAGGGCTTGGCCCATTGTCAGCAATAAGCAAATAGAAACTGCTTTTATAACAAGTTTTAATACTGTAACTCTGAATTATCATTGGCTTCATCTCTTCTGCATTTATTTTGGCATTTCTTAACGTATGACACATGAAATGCTAGTGCCTTGAGAAGTAAGGAGAGGTCCTACCACACCCAAAAAGAAACCTGAGACCAGATGCATTTTCACCTGTCCTGCTCTTGACTTCTTCCAGGATTTTCTGTTTACACCTTGTATCCACTCTCATTTCTGCTTCTTCCCAGAGCAGCCCCAGTCGTTTTGCACACCTATGGGTCTGCTAAGCAACCCATCTGTAGACACTCAGGCCAGCTCTGCCCGGACACTCTGGGTGCACTTCCCAGATGCCACCATGACCCGTGGCTGGTGTTCTCTTGGGTCTGATAGACTATCTCCATTTCTGTCTGCTCCTCTGCCTGATAGGAAGCTGTTTTTGTTTGTTTTCTTATTTTTGAAGTTCCCACTTTTGATGTTTTAGGTGGAAAAGAACAGCTCCTGGGTGTCAATAGGGAGTCGATTCTCCTGGGTGGCAAGGGGGGCGACGGCCCTTTTCTTGAGGCTCTTTTGACCTGGCAGGGTCTGTACTTCCTGTCTGCTAACATGTCCCCTCCTTTCGACATATCACTCCATGTCCTCACAATTATACAAGGCTAGCAGTGCAGTCTACATGTGTTTTCCAACACTTGTTCTCATATCTATTTTTTTTAATATGAGGTAAAATTCACATAAAATTCATTGTCTGTTTCCTGTTTCTATGGATTTGCCAGCTCTGGATATTTCATATAAATTGTATGATATGTGGTCTTCTGTGTTTGGCTTCTTTCACTTAGGATAATGTTTTAATCATTTTGAAGTATAAAATTAGTACATTCACAATATTATGCAACCATCACCATGATCTAGTTCCTAGAACATTTTCATTACCCTAAAAGGAAACTCTGTACCCATTAAGCAGTCATTATCCATTATCCCTTTCCCCCCACTCCTGGCAGCCACAAATATGCCTCCTGTTTCTATAGGATTTGCTTGTTCCAGATATTTCATATAAAGGGAATCATATAATATGTGATATTTTGTGTCTGGATTCTTTCACTTAGCATGTTTTCAAGGTTCATCCATGTTGGAGCATCTATCAGTTCTTCATTCATTTTTATGACTGAATAATATTCCATTGTATGGATATACCATATTTTGTTTATCCATTCATCAGTGATGGACATTTAGGTAGTTTCCACTTTTTAAGTGATTGTAACTAGTGCTGCTCTGAGCATTCATGTAAAAGTTTTTGTTAGAACACTTGTTCTTAATTCTTTTGGGTATATACCTAGAAGTGGAATTGCTAGATGATACCTCATGGAATCTTATTTCAGTATTTTCTAGCCATTAATATGGTTTGCCAAAGTCACAAAATTCAAATCCTATGCTGGTAATGCAATTCCATGAGTTCCAGAGTTCTAAAGGAATGGTTCCATTGCCACATTGGATCTTAAATTTTTGTTCTGGAAATACTTCCTGGGAGAACAAATATCTTGGATTGAGATAATATTTGTGTTACTCAAAACTGCAACAGTGACAACAACAACAACAAAAGAAAACAAACAAAAACAAGGTAAAAAAACAACAACCCAAACTCACATATAACATGATTTTCAAAGAAAACGCTGTTCCTAGAAAGTATTGGTAGAGACATTAAGCAGCTCTTGAGGGTCAAAAGAATAGTTCAATTCTGCCTGGTTCTCCATAATGTATATGAATAATGGAATGTAGATTCCTTTCCTTTAGTAATTCTGAACTGGCTGGCAATCTCCATTTTGCTATTCTCTCCTCCAATAAGCCAATGACTAGATGAGGAAAATGGATGGAAATTGAGATTCGAATCACCTCTTAATTGTCTTACTCAGTTCAAATGGTTACCATACACACATTTTTTTCCCACTAAGTAGTCTCCAGATCATAGAAAATAATAATTTTTAAAAAAGGATTCCCTCTCTATTTCTTCCCAGAAATAAACTGACATGCAGTCTTCTATATCCACATTTGCATTCTTAATGTTGCTGGTTTCTAAACCCAAATCACTCTTTTAATGAAATTTGACTTTTTCTGTTTAGTTGAGATGGAATCTTACAGCTGTTGAATACATGCTGCTGACAAAATAGCATTCCTTTGTGTTGAAGCCAGTGTCTATGCATTGAAGGGACGTTTTAATAGTGGCAAGCTGGATAATCAATTCCACTTTAAGGCACAGATCAGTATTATCTTTGAGATGTCTAAATAGAACAGAACAGGCCTAGCAAGCAGAAAAGTGAGGAGGATTGTTCTCGACTACAACATGAAGCTTCTCATGTTTTGAATAGGGACATTGACCTGTCTGGAAAATTAGCTTATTTTTTTCTCAATGATGAGTATAAATTAGCTTAGTTTTTGTTGTTTTAATTTTGCTTTACACTTTTTGTTATTTGAGAAAAGAATGCTATGTATTTCCTGTAGCATATCTCCTCAGACTTTATAGATAATAATGATTTTAAAATATTTTTGAAAAATAGACCTCTTATTCTAGAGCAGTTTTAGATTTACAGAAAAATGACCAAGAAAGCACAGAAAGTTCCCATATTCTGCACACCGTTTCCCCTTATTATCAACATCTTAGCTAGTATGGTACATTTGTCACAAGAAATGAAGCAATATTGATACATTATTAACTAAAGTCCATTATTCAGATTTTTTTTAGTTTTTATCTAACGCCCTCTTTCTATTCCAAGATCCCATTCAGGATATGACATTATATTTAGTTGTCATGTCTCCTCAGACTTCTCTTGATTGTGACAGATTTTCAAATTTTCCTTGTTTTTGATGACTGGCATGTTTGAGGAGTATGATTCAGGTATTTTGTAGGATATCCTTCAACTGGGATTTGTCTGATATTTTCCTTGTGAATATACTGGAGATAGGGGTTTTGGGAGGAAACCACAGAAGTAAAGTGCCATTTTCATCACATCATATCAAGGGTACATACCATCAATAAAACTTGTCACTGTTCATGTTCAGCTTGATTACCTGACTGAAGCAGCAGTGTTTGTCAAGTTTCTCCACTGTCAGGTTACTCTTTTTTTGCCTCCTTCCCACACTGTACTCTTTGGAAGGAAGTCACTATGCACAGCCCATACTTAAGGGGTAGAGAGTTTTGCTTTCCTCTTTGAGGGGGAAATATCTGCATAAATTATTTGGAATTCTTCTGCAAGGGAGATCTGTTTCTTTTCCCCATTAATTTATTCACTCAATCATTTATTTATACCAGTATGGATGCATGTATATTTATTTTATATTTTGGTCTATGATCCATTAGTATTTCATTTATTTTGTTGTTCCAATTGTTTCAGCTTTAGCTATTGAGAGCTCTTTCAATTGGTTCCCATGTCCATTTGCCATACCCCCATTATTTTATGTGTGTATGTGTGTGTGTGTGAGAGAGTACTTCCTTACATTTTTTTTTTTTTTTTTTTTTAGGTACCGGGGGCCAGGGATTGAACCTGGGACTTCATATGTGGGAACCCGGTGCTCAACCAGTGAGCCACATCAGCTCCCCTGAGCTGTTTTTTTTTTTTTTCTTTTGTTTTGCTTGTTATTCGTTTTTGTGTTTTTTTTTTTAATTTTTCAGGAGGCACCAGGAACTGAACCTGGGACCTCTCATGTGGGAGGCAAGCTCAACCACTTGAGCCACATCCATTCCCTACTTCCTTACTCTTTGTCACTACAAGATGTTCCAGGCTCATCTTGTATATTTGCTGCTCCAAATATTTCTCCCAGGATCCCTGGTTCCTTTTATTGGAGAATGGTATTAGAAACCCAGTTATGGGCACTAGGTGTGTTCATTGCTCCTGGGGTGTTACTGGGGTGCTTGCAGGTCCTCTTAGCTGACAGAGCAAGGAAATATATGTGTGTATACTGACCCATGTATATATCTATAAATATAGACATTTATATATCTATAAATATTTCTGTGTTACCATCTGTATCTAGATTAAGCTAAACATGAGTTAATATTAATGCTTTCAACTCTAATCCATTACCACATGGATAATTCTAGCCTTCTCCTCTTACTTATCTGTAACCTCCCACTTCACTATTGAGAAACCTGGCTCCAACCATCTGCCATTCATTTACATACTTTTTCAGTTCCATGTATACATGTATAGGGCCTTTGGAACTATTAAACTGTATCCCAAGGGTAACAACTTTATCATCTACAGTGCTTATGTACAATTCTTTTTGCCTTTAGTCTTACACCCCCCACTCATTTCCACTTACTTAGGTCAGTATCTTTTTTCTCCATCGCTTTCAGTAAGGTTGTTTCATAGATTTTTAATACAGTTAGGTCTTTTGTCACAGTCTGCATTCCATTTTGGGATTTCTCAGATCTCCTAAATTATTTTTAAAATTTGCATACCTAAAGGTTCACTCTTTGTACTGTAAAGTTATATGGGTTTTATCAAATTCATAGTGTCATTATCTACTATTACAGTATTGTACAGAATAGCTATGCTGTTTTATGAAAGTCCTCTGAGCTTCACCTATTCATTCTCTACCCCCTCTCCTTGAGTCCCTTGCAACTCCTGATCTGTTTACCATTTCTATATTTTTGCCTTTTCTAGAATGTCATATAAGCAGAATCATATCATATGTATGTAGCTCTTACAAACTGGCTTCTTTCACTTAATGTGCATTTAAGATTCATCCATGTCTTTGCATGGCTTGATAGCTCATGCCTTTTATCACTAAATACTATTGTGTTGTATATATTATGTAGATGTACTATAGTTTCTCAATTATCCTATTGAAGGACATATTGCTTCCAGTTTTGCTTTTGTTTTTTAAAATATATTCCTCCCTGAGATGGCTCTCTGGTCTGTTTTTCTTGTTATTTCTCATTATCTGCTCATTGTTTTTTGTTCATTTTCTGCTTATTGTCTGTCTGTTTGTTTCTTTAGGAGGCACTGGATACTGAACCTGGGACTTCCATGTGGGAGGCGGGCACTCAACTGCTTGAGCTACATCTGCTCCCAGCTCCCTTGTTTTTTCTCATTGTCTGCTCATTGTTTTTGTTCAATGTCTGCTCATTGTCTGCTCGTTGTTTGTTTGTCTTCTTTAGGAGGCACTGGGAACCAAACCTGGGACCTCCCATGTGGGAGGCGGATGCTCAACTGCTTAAGCCACATCCGCTCCCACTTCCAGTTTTTTGATGATTAAGAGCAAAGCTACTATAAACATTTGTCTGCAGGGTTTTGTGTAGATATAAGTTTTTAATTCAATTGGGTAAATACCTAAAAATATAATTGCTGTGTCATCTGGTAAGACTATGTTTAGCTTTGTAAGAAACTGCCAAACTGTCTTCCAAGTGGCTGCACCCTTTTGTACCCCCACCAGAAATGAATTAGAGTTCCAGCTGTTCCACTTCCTTACCAGCAATTGGTATAGTCAGGGATTTTTTCCTTTTTAGCCATTTTAATAGGTATGTGTTAAGTACATTAGTTAAGTTTTGCTTAGTTATCATCCATAGTCTATGGAAAAATATCACACATCAAAAATTTATGTGAATACATATCTGAATAGTGTTGATTATTAGACACTTTCCTTTACATAATGATTTTATCACCACTAAAACTTGGCATTGATTACATCTTCTTTTCTAAGGATCTTAAGTACAGTATAGTGTATTGGTTACTTACTTCAATTTTGGATTTAGGTAAACTTGGTTTTATTCCAGACTCTACCATTTATCATCTTTGACATCATGAGTAAATTATTAATTTCCCCTGCTTCAGTCTCCTCATCTTTATAACAGGGAAAATAACAGAACCCACCTGTGAAGGCAGTAAGAATTAAATGAGCTATTGAGTGAAAATCATTTAGTATGATGCCTGTTATTACTGTATTATTATTATTATTATTGCCACTACTATCACAAAAGGCTTTTGTTCTTCCTTTACTTTTGAACTGCACTGATATATTTCACCAAACCATGTCTCATAAAAATAGAATAAACACACTTCACATTCATTACATTTCTCACAGCATGATTTTTTTCTACTCCAAAGAGCATGGTGGAATAGATTTTTGCAAAGGTAACCTGTTACAACTCATTGGCTTCCTTTTATTTCTTCTATTACTAATAATCCCTTATATTTGCTCAGTGCTTTAGATTTTACATAATGCTAGTTTCACAGATACTTTCTCATTTGAGTCTCAAAACAGCATTCTGAAGTGGACAGGGCATACTTATTGGCCCCCAATTTTGGAGAGGTGAGATGACTTCCCCAAAATAAAAGGTAATGGAAGACAGCGCGCCCTGCGGTCCTGCGGATCTGTCTCTTGCTTCAACAGTGTTTGAACGAACAGACCCGGGGCCTAGTCCCCACCTCTCTTCAGCGTCGACCACCTTCCAGCTGATTCTCAAGTTGCAACCTTCGGGACCAACTTCTGGGCCATCCGCTAGGTTCCGGGACCAGCTAACACCGTTTTTTGTGGTTAGCTCCTCACTGTCGACCAGCCATGACCTCCCAGATCCGCCAGAACTATTCCGCCGAAGTGGAGGCCTCTGTTAACTGCCTGGTCAACCTGCAGCTGCAGGCCTCCTACACCTACCTCTCTCTGGGCTACTGTTTCGACCGGGACGATGTGGCCCTGAAGGGCGTGGACCACTTCTTCCGCGAGTTGGCGAAGGAGAAGCGCGAGGGCGCCGAGTCGAGAGTCTCTTGAAGATGCAAAACCAGCGCGGCGGCCGCGCTCTCTTCCAGGACGTGCAGAAGCCATCCAAAGACGAGTGGGGTAAAACCCTGGATGCCATGGAAGCTGCCCTGGTCCTGGAGAAGAGCCTGAACCAGGCCCTTTTGGATCTGCATGCCCTGGGATCTGCCAACACAAACCCCCATCTCTGTGACTTCCTGGAGAACCATTTCCTAGACTAGGAGGTGAAACTGATCAAGAAGATAGGCGACCACCTGACCAACCTTCGCAGGCTGGCTGGCCCGCAGGCCGGGCTGGGCGAGTATCTCTTCGAAAGACTCACCCTCAAGGACGACTAGGAGCCTCCAGAGCCCAGAGGCCATGGCGGGGGAACCCCCTCTATTCTCCAGGCATCCAGGCTTCTGCCTGAGCCCCTCCAGCCAGGAGACATTTTTCTTTCTAACTGCCATCTTGTAGCCTTCTAACGAGCCCTGAACCATGTGTAAACAATAAAGCTTTTTGCAGCAAAAAAAAAAAAAAAAAGGTAATGGAAGAACCAAGCTTTGAGTTCAGGTTTTCTGAATCCCAATTTAGTGTGCTTTCTAGAAAACCAGGCACAGGCTGAATCTTCAAATAAAAAGGCAGATATGAGGTCCCTGAGACATTCATTGATTCCCATTAATTCTGGTCCATCTGCATAGGTTCATAGATGACAAGGATCTTTAAAAGGGGCCTCCATTTGTATTTTAGGGCTTCAAATGAGCTGTAACAGCAGCAATCCTCATTCTCCACTGGGGAACTCCTGCACACAATCTAGTATGTATATATTACGATTCCCATTTCTACCACCAAAAAATTAGATTGCTAGTGTTAAGGAGTATCCGTATTTTTGCATTATTTCTGGGACTTGTCCCAACCCACCTTCCCCATTTACATTTAATTCACAGGACCAAGGTCCTAGCAGCTTTGTTGGTAGTATCCTACCCCATCCTTCTGGTTCTTTCTGATTGTCCAGGAGTTGACATTTGACCAATGATGGGCCAATAAGATACCCTCTTCTGGTAAATAAGACTTGGGATCCAGAGACACTAAGTTAACAAATGCATGTGGCTGTCACTGAGAATATATATTTTCTGCTATAGGAGCAAGAAGCAGAGTTATTTTGCAACAAGAGAGAGAAAATGTAAACATATCAAGGCAATGAGGCAAAAAAAGAGAGAAAGAGTGAAAGAACAGGGAGAGAAAGTGAGAGTGAGCAAGAGAATATGGGATCAGACAAGATTCCTTTACCACATTCTGGTACCTTCCAGAGGCCTTGTTTCATCATTTTCAACATGTTCCTTGAGTCTTTTGTTTCTTTAAAATAAATATCCTGTCTCTCTGCTTAAACTAGCTTAAGAATATGTATCTTATACTGGCAAACAGAAGAGCCCTAATTTACACAGGAAGTGAAATTCTTCTCATGAAAAACTTACTTTCCAGTTGCAGCCAATGCAGGTTTCAACAGCAGCTTTAACTATTACATGTGATGGGCCACCACTTAGCTAGTTTGTGGATGCTGCCCACCAGAGGGTATTCAAAGTACTTAATTATATTTCCACCTTAATGCAGATAAGCTCAGCAAGAGGGAGGACTTTTCAGGTCAGCTGTTTCCATCCTCTATGATACTCAGAATTTTGTCTTTCCATCTTCCTTCTGGATATTCAGCCTGTTTTTGCTTGAATTCTTCTAAGGCTGGGGCATAAAGCATAGGGGGTTACAAGTAACTTAGGAGTAATACCTTTTTAAAATCCTGCTTCTGGAACTTTCTAACCTTAAAAATCTTGGATAAATTATTTAACCTCTCTGAGCCTCCATTTCTTCATTTGCAAACTGGAGATAAAACTTAATTCATGGATTTTTAAATATATGGTGCTTTTTAGGAATGGAAGCAGTGCCTAGCCAATGGTAGATAATCAATAAATATTTTTCACCCAGTCTTTTGAGGCAATTCTTCAACCATTCTTCTTTACAATGAAACAGGGACTTCTGTTTCATCTGTAGCATCCCAGTGTGGGACATGACAGGCAGTTTATTGACTGAGTCTGAAAGTCTGAGATCAAATCCTGGAGCTGTAGCTTTTTTGTATGACCTGTGATAAGGAAATCTGTGGTAACTTTCACCAGTTCCTTTAGAATGGAGAAATGGGCAAGCAGAAATTTGAGGTCTCTTTATAATCTGAAATTCTGTGACTTTAATATTCACCCTTTAGGCTATAATTTTATTCACATTGAATAAAATCATAATACTGTCAACTCTAAAAAGATCTATTGGTTGGTGAACAACAAGCACTTATTTGCCCTTTGTGGTTTATTTCCTGTGGCAGGGAAATTATTGCCTCCAAAAGGAGCCATTTTGAATTTTGGAAAGCTCTAATTGCCAAGTATCTCTGTACAGTCACACAAAATCTGTCGCAATTCAATTAATCAGTTCTAGTTTTTACTTCCTCTTGGTCAGTGAGTCTGGTCCTGGGATGACAAGATTATGAGAAGCTGTCGGCTTCTTATGTCAGGAGTGCACTAACTTGTCTTTTTAAAATATTCCCATTTCTTTTCCTCCTTTAATAATCCATGTTTAGCTATTCAGCTACTTTCCTTCATACTCAAGTTCCCAAAGTTTGGTGTTTTGTGAAGCAGTAAAGGTCTATTCTATTGGAAAATAAGATTCTAGCTGATAGTGGAATATTTGAAATGCATGATTGTTTTATAAATGAATTTTTCTGCTTAAAGTCCATTGACTTTTCTTCAGAGAACTGGAGTTTGGGGTAAATACATTCCTAATTTAGTCCTCCCCAAAGTTCAGACTTTTCTCATCATGCTCCCCATGACTCTCCACCAACTGTTCACAGTCTCTGTCTTCCATATATTCAAGAGTTCATTGATTAGTTCATTCCTTGAAAAAATTTTGAGTTGTGACTATATTCAAAACCCTTTTAAAATTTCTGACCTATATTTCAAAGATGGAAAATATCTGAGCCTTGCCCTCATGGAATTCACAGTCTAGTAGAAGAGACAAAATATACACATCTGCAACCAAAACCAAAGACAGAAAAAATTATTAGCACAGCTCAATATTTTTCAAATCACAGATTGCAACACATTAGCAGGCCATGGAAACATTTATTAGGTCATGACCAGCATTTCTTAAAAATAAAACAAAGTAGAATAAAAAATATTGGAGTGAATCACACATTAAGGATAAGTGTTGTGTGTGAAACTTTAAGTTATACATGCGGGAGTATGGTATGATATGAGTTTTCTTACTCTTCATCACACTCAAAATTTTGAAGAACAGTTGATTAAGGGAGGAACAGATAAGGAAATGCTTTTCAAACTCAAAATGCATGAGGATCACCCAGCAGTCTAGTTAAGATTATAATTCTAATTCCATTGGTGTATGGTGGGGATTACCAGATCCACCGTTTCTAACTAGCTCCCAGGTGATACCTTTGCTGCTGGTCCACACCAGGAGACAAAGTGCTAGACAGAGAAACCATTTCAAGTGAAAGAACCTGGAAAAATCCTCAGGAAATGAAAGAAAACAAGAGTTTCCCCTTCCCCTTCTGATTTTCGCTTTTGGTTGATTGACAAAACTTCACCTACTCCTACTTGTCTCCAAATGCTGTTGCTGTCCAATGCCCAGGTGCTGAATGTTGAAGCCCCAGGACCAGATAAGCTTCAGGCCAGTCATTATGAAAAGCTCCACTATTGTCTCTGAAGGTTAGCCACCAAGTTCCCATTATGTCTCAAGCACATGTGCCTCTCCATATAGTGTCACCTGCAATTAACAGCAGGATACTTCCTGTTTATTTATTTCAGCTTCTATCTGCCACCACACTTTGCATCCAGATAGCTGCCTTGACCTCTTAATGGTTTTTCCTGCCTGTAATTCCGTTCTTTTCTTTCCTCCACCCTCATATCTTCTCTTTCTAATCCATCCTGTGCAGGGACATATTGATTATCCTAAAATGAAGCTTTTATTATTTTCTTTTACAAATTAAAACCCTTCATTGGCTCCCCATTGCCTGGTCAATGCTCCTGCCAAACTGGTTTGTTGCTTGCTCCAATCTGTCCTTCTTCATCCTTCATTCTGACCTCCCTCTTCTTCCCCTTGAATGCCCTCATTTCTCCAGCTATCTGTACCCTGCCTACTTTTTAGGTTTTCACTTAAGTCCCACTCCTTTCATGAAACCTTTTTTGGAAACCCCAGAGGGAATGAATCTCTCTCATCACAATAATGCTGAACATAATTTGTGTACTGGTGTGTGGCAGAAAAAGCACAGATTTGCAGTGAGACCAGACTGGGGACTGACCAAACTGGATGTGTGACCTTGAGCAAGCACCTGCTTCTCTGACTCTCAGTTTTTCCCTTAAGGTAATGAGAAGATTGGAGATAATGATCTCTAAGTGACTGCACATGGGTGTTCATTAATATATGCCTTCTGCTAGTTTTATAAGTTTGCTTAGAGATCTTACTTTCGTTTATTCTGTGAAATTTTCTTAATTTATTCATGCTTCTTGTTACTATTGAACTATAACCCCCACCTTTTGAATTATCTTCTAATTTTTAAGTTCTCACTTAAAATTGTTTTTTTGTCTTTTTTACTCATATCAGGAAGGAACCTCTTCATTTTATGGTTGGGCAGTAAAGCCCAGAGAGGGCCTGGATGAGGACATGCAGAACAGAGAATAAAACACAACTCCCAGCCACGAAAGGCCCTGATGTTCCAGGACACTGCCCAGTGTCACTCAGAGTGGGCGCTCACTAATTATTTGTCAATTGTTTGGAGGTTGTCAAGGCCACCTTGCAAGACCTTTCTCCCGAGGAGCCCCTTGGAGTTAAGGGCGAAAGTGCTTATTCTGGGAGAAGGTGGGGCAAGCCAGGACAAGCTTTCCCAGGGAACCCGTATACCCCACTATCCCGTGTTTCTGAACCCCATTCATCGCGCTGAAGCGGGAAGGGAGTTCAAGGATAATTGGAAGCTGTCCCTGTGGCAGAGACACGTAGTGGCCTCGAGCCGCTCCCGGCCAATCCTGCGGAATGGGTACCCCCCGCCCCCCCGCAAGCGTTTGGCTCAGGCTCTCTCCGCTCTGTAAAGGGAGGAGGGAATTGGGGGAGTCTTGCATCCACACCAGTCTTCCTGGAGCTGCAGGCGAGGAGCCCCGAGCCCTCAGAAGCCGCTCAGCGGCTTCCCCTCCGGCGCACGGGTGTGCAGGCTCTCCCCGCCGCCCCCACCCGCAGCTCGCCCTCGCTCCCTCCCTCCAGCCCAGCCGGCCGGAGCGCGCACACCGGGGCTCCGGCACGTGGGCGCGCGGGAGGCGGCGGCCGCTTCTGCCGCTGCCGGAGCCCAAGCCCGAAACCGAGCCGGAGCCAGCAAAATCGCCCTCCATGCTGCCGGCGCTGCGGCCGCCTTCCGCTCAGCCTCTGGCCCCAGCCCAGCCCCGCGAGCCGGCGAAGCAGCGGAAGCAAGGACGAGGACAACAGGAGGGGCGCGGTGGGCTGGGGCAAGCCGGGCTCTGAGCAAGGGGCGCCTTTAGCCGGGAGAAGGCAGCCGGGTTCTCTGGCTCGCACTCTCTTCTAGTCGCTGCTGAGGGTTCCAGACAGCACGATGCTGCTGTGCTCCTAAGGCGGCGGCCGGCGGAAGCTTCCCATAACCGCTCGGCCCGCGCCGGGCCCCATTCTACCCTCTAGTCCCTTGTCTACCCTGGAGGAACGCGCCCCGCCGCCCGAGTCAGAGCAAGCGCTAAATCCGAAGTCAGCCCCCAGAGCCGCCAACTTCCTGGGAGCCCCTCTCCCCGCCGCAGCCTGCGCCAGTCTTGGGAATGATGCGCCCCCAGCCGGGCGGCGCTCCCTCTGCCAACTCGCCACCCATGGGATCCACTGCCCTCGGCTGCCCCGCTTGGAGCGCGTAGCCTTAGCAGCGTGGTCGGGGAGAGGAGCGAGACACCAAGGCGTTTCGCTGACCCTGCGCTCAAATTCTGCTGGGGTCCCCTACGGGGCAGCGTCCAGACCCAGGGGTGAGTAGCCTGCTTGCGGTGGCGCCTTTTACCCTCAGCTGGGGTCTTGCTGAGATAGCAGGGAGACGTAAGAAAGTTGGGTCTCCTTACACCTATCCTGGGATTAGCAGCGGAACGTAACATTGGATCTCTTAACTGGATTACTTTCGGGGCATTCCCACATCTATCTTCATCTCTGTGCTAGGGAGGGAGCCACCTTCTGCTTCCCAAGGAGACCGGGGACTTCCTAGAGCAGGCCACTGATTATTCCTCACCAATGGGCCATTTGGGGCTTTTCAGCCGCCCGCGCTTTGAGCAGGCACCCAATATAAGCGCTTGGAGATCTGCAGCCACCTGGGCGCGCTCGGAGATCATGAGCAGCCCAGGCCCCTAAGGGAAGATAAGTGCGTTTCACTAAAGAGGAACGACTGCTAGAATGTTGAGGATGCATGTGTGTGTGTGTGAGAGAGAGAGAGAGAGAGAGAGAGAGAGAGAGAGAGAGAGAGAGAGAGAGAGAGAGAGAGAGAGAGAGAGAAGAAGAAGAAGAAGAAGAAGAAGAAGAAGAAGAAGAAGAGAGAGGAGAGAGAGGAGAGGGAGAGAGAGGAGAGGGAGGAGAGGGAGAGAGAGGAGAGGGAGGAGAGGGAGAGGGAGGAGAGGGAGAGAGAGGGAGAGAGAGGGAGGGAGAGAGAGATGGACCAGAGAAGGTAGCGGGAGGAGGAGGCTGGAGTGAAATTTATCTGCCGCTGATGGATCTAGCAACCGGCTTGCCCCATTCGCTGTGCGGGTTTGGGGGCGCACCATCCAGCGCCGCCGGACAGAGTCCAACAGGTGGCCTTCGCGGGCTTCCTTTGACCAGGCGCGGAGGAGAGGAGTGGCTGGTTACCTGTCTGGCGCCCAGGCTCCTCTGCCGCTTCTAGGGGCTGCTCTTAACGTGTGTAAGGAAAGCTGCTCTCTGTTTTTAGGACCACTTTGCCGCTTTGGGGTGAGCGTGTGAGGCATCCAAATGCCTCCAGTGTGAAAACAGCGGTCTCATTGTGTGCCTGACTGAGGTTTCAACTTACAGGCAACTGAGGAGCCATTCAGTTAGGGAGACATGGATTTGGCTGGTCCTCAGACTCAAGCCTGCCTTCCCTGGGGTCCCTCAGTTTTGCTTTTTTATCCTACCCAGAGGGGAGGGGAAGTTGCAGGAGTCCCAGGCACTGTGACCAGAGTGTATTCTTCTTTACCATCCTCCTTCACTTTTACCCTAACATAGACACAAGCGTGGGGTATGGGTGTACACGTGGTATGTGCACCAGTGAGTGTGGGGACAGGTTGAGTTTGAGAGTTCCACAGAAAAAGCCTGGAGAGAGAGAAAGTTCTGCACCCACCCAGGGAAACTGGGATTAGGAGAGGGTGTGGCTGTGTCCAAAAGTTACTGTTGAATTCATTATTCCTCTGTGATTTAAAGGTGTTTGAAAGCAACATGCTCTGGGCCGGGAAAGTGGTGGCACTCCAGAGTAGGTTTTCCAAATTCTGCTGCCCAGCTTGTCCATTCTTCAGGCTTCCCATCCGTAGGTTGGGGACAAGTATCTTGCTCATGATAGAAGCTCCGGTATGGCTATAAAGGAAGACCTAGTGGTGGTGTCCCATGGAAGATAGAGGGGCATCTGGAGTGGGGGAGCCTTGTCTGGAGACAGGATGCATAGCAAGCAATCAGCTTTTACTTACTTTTTGTGTTGAGGGGGTTGGTTGGCTTTGGGAAGACTGATGGAGATCTGGGGGCACTAATGCTTTCCTAACATCCCCTTGGCCCCTGCCCACTACTGCCTGCCCACAGCGCAGTGAGCTAGCTGTGTGTACTAGGGAAACCAAGTGATCCAAGCTAGAAACAACAAAAGAATTCCACCTCAGGAGGAGGTTCTGGGTAGTGGAGCCCTTGGCCTCTGGAATTGCTGCTGCATTCTTCCTGTCCCAATGTAGTTTCCTTCCCTACAAGTATCCCTCTTCACTCCAGGCCTCTGGCAGAAGTAGAGTGAGACCCTTAACTTGTAGAGCTTGTTGGTTGATTTAGCACGGGGCAGATGCATCACCAGAAATGTGACCCCTGGAGGCTCAGGGAAGGGGAGGGGAACCTGGATCTGGTGGGAGCTGGGGCACCCAGAGGGCAGGCTTATGGGCCATGAAGAATTATGAGAGAAAGAGGGGGGAAGGAGGAAGGAGAGAGAGAGAGAAAGAGAGAGAGAGAGACAGAGAGAGAGACAGAGAGAGAGACAGGGATAGAGAAAGGGAGAGAGGCAGAGTCAGAGAAAGAAGAGAAACAGAAATATAGAGAGGTACACACACACACACTCAGAGAGATGGAGACAGAGCGTGATCCATACACAGAGACAAAAAACAGAGGGAAAGGGGAAAGAGGCAGATGAGAGAAAGAAAGCTATGGAGTAGAGGGGGCAAGGAATAAGAGGAGAGTGGAGTGGGGAAGCAAAGTGGAAGGGAAGAGGGGAACGACATTGAAGAGTGCAGGAAGAGAAAGCAAAAGGGAATGGAATGGGAACAGCAGAGAAGAGATCAGTAGGGAGGAAAGGTAGGAAAATAGGGGAGGCACAGGAAATAGGAAGGCACTCACTTTTAGTGTTTAATTTTTATAAACCACATTGCCATTCTAAGGAAGTCAATATTATCCACATCCCTAAGTAGCCAGACCTTGGATAGTGTTTGTTTCTCTGGGGAGTTGTGAATTATGCAGAAATTGGACACCCGCTTGGATCCCAGCTGCACTGGAGATGACAGAATGTAAGAAGTTTAGATTCTTGGTAAATGCACAGATGTACAAGTGCATTTGCCTTCACTGTTCACTGCCTAGATCCCCCACCCCAGGGTAAACACTAGACTGGATAATTGAGAAGGGTGGGCTGTATTATGAACCATCTTTCCCAATTATTCTCTAACCCCTGTTTACAGAAGTATGTCCTGGGTAACATCTGAGAAACACAAATTACTGAACCTACTGCCCTGGGATTCTGATCCAAAAGGGACAGGATTGTGATACCTTGCGTATCTGTGTTGTTTCTAAAGTAGTTGTTCCCTGAACCACACTTGGATAAATGGGGTGATGACCATGTAATATTCTGCAGTTTGTTCCTGGACTTCTTCCTAAGAGATGCAGGACCTCTGTATGGTGATCTCTCCTCCTTAGAAAAGTTCATTCATACGAGTTTCTCTCGATAAAAGGACAGACCTGAGAAAGGAGCTCAGCCAGAGTTATCGTTCCATAAGCCTCATTAATCACAGTAGCTCCGGTAGAAGGCACAAGACCCCTCTGGTTGACCTTGTCAGCAGTGTCCATGACTAATAGGTATCAAGCATTTCCTCAGCAGGGCATGGTCCTGGGCGTTCTTAATACACTCCCTGCCCATTTACTCTCACAACAAACTATGCCATAGGCACTGTTATTATCGTCTGCATTTTACAGTTGAGGAAACTAAGACTCATAAAAATGACATTACATGTCCCAGATAAATTACATTAGTTGTGTGTGGTCCTGTAACTATAAAGCAGCAATGCTGAAATTTGAGCCCAGGGTCTAAACTCCTAATCGCATAGCATGCCAGCTCCCAGTCCTAATACCCATTCTAGACTGCTGGAGTTAAAAGATCTTTAGACATCTTTCCTAAGTACTCTCCTTCCCCACTTTACCAAATAAGGAAAATGAGAAGTGACTGAAGAAACTGAGAAGTGGTGTGCCAGAGATTCTACAACTTTACGTGTCAGAACTGGGAGCTTCCCCTTTATCCTGAGTCCCAGTTCAGCATTGTTTCCCTCACATCAGGGATATCATATCAGGATAATCACCAAGGTCACCTGAGCATCTTGGTAAAAAACACACGTTCCTGGACCCCTAGATGTTTATTGAATCAAAATCTTGGGCAGATCTTGCAGAAATCTGTACTTTTAGTCCATACCCAAGTCTGTGTGCTGACACTGTCATTTGTCCCAGTTATTTCATGCCTCCTAGAAACTATCCCCTGTGGATCCCTTACAAACAACTTCAAGAGGAGAACCCCCAACTCTTTCCCACTCCCAGCAAAATAAACAAACACACACAAAAAGTAGTCAATACTGAAGTACCATTGCTAAGGAAACAAGCTTTACAACTTGAAGGCAATTTTGTAAGTTCTTTGAGATGTGTAGCAATGGCGTTGATATGTGTAGGTTATACTTGTTATTCCTTATGCCAATTCGGAAAGCATTTAAGGAAACATCAAGCACCCCTTCAATGCATCACTGTCAGTATTTGTACTGAGAGTTGACATGGAATGATATCAGGAGCTGGGCCAATGTGCCACTGTGTCAAAAGCATCAAGCTCAGTCTCCCGATTCAGTGCATCTACCTGTGGTATAAGAAGGACTCCTTTCTTCCCCTTCATTATTATGCTTTTGACTCCCTCAGAATATATCAGTGCCTCATTCTGTAGGTTAAGAGGAGCCATCTCACATGCTCCATCTCTTTCTGGCCCATTTAAATTTTCTTGGTGACCTCAACATCTTTTTTCTTCTACTTCATTGAAAAGTGGCCAAAGTAGTCAGACATCTTGTCCAGCAAACTGTTTTGTCATCTTTCCCTTTTCAGATCCAAATGTATTTTCTGAATTTGTTGCTTTTAACCCTGAACTCTTATTTAAGGATGATAATTGAGCCATAGGTAACTTTGATAAGCAACTGTCTGATACATGTATTTTAAATAATCACAGTCATTTGTGACTAGAACATAAACCAAGAATTAGAACATAAACTTACTTTTACAATATCTGCATCTTTTTTTAAAAAAAAAAAATTTTTTTATTATGAAAAAATTTAACCATACAGGAAAGTAGAGAGAACAATACAATAAATCCCCCTATATCAATCACCTAGATTTAACAGTTATTAATATTTTGCCATATTTACCTATTTTTAATTCATGCATTATAATATAAAATTATAGACATCGTGATATTTCACCCCTAAGTAGTTCAGTGTGCATCTTAAAAAAATATAAGGGTATTTTCTTATGTAAGGACATTTTCTTACATAACCACAGTACTGTTATCACACACACTGAAATTAACAATAATCTCTGACCAGCCTCTACTACCCCAATCCATATTAAATTCTTCTACTTGTCCTGAAAATATACCTTACTCTCAGCTTATTTGAATTGGGACACAAACAACAGCCACACATTGGAATGGCTATGTCTCTTAAGTCTCCTTCAGTAGAAAAGTTCTACCGTCTCCTTTATTTTCCACAGTTTATTGAAGTAACCAGCTTAATTGCCCTGTCAAATGGCACATCTCATTGCATTGCTTCCTCAGAAAGTCAGGTAATGCCTTCCGTTGTCTCCTTCCTATGAACTGGAAATTAGATAATGGCCTGGTGATTTAGGCTTCATTTTTTTTTTTTGGTAAGAATACTATTCAGGTGATACTGCATACTTCATATTGCATCATAATAGGAGAGTTCAGGGATCACACCAGGATCCCTCCATTTTAAAGTTGGCATTTTTCCTTTCACGACCAGCAGGTTAACCTGTATGATGTCGCTTTGGTACCCTGAGGCTATTCAGTTCTGCAACAACTTTTTCCATAATGGTTTTAGCATCCATTGGTGTTCATTCCTTAAATCTATCATTTCATTTCAACTCTAGTGAAATGGAGACTTCCGAGTTCTGTCATTCCTTCTACATCTATAAGCTGAGATCTTCCTATAGGGAAGACTTTTCCCTCATCAGTCAGAGTGATTGGTTACTGTGAAAAAAATGTCATAAAAAAAAAGCAGAATAAATGTTTGTCTGTTTTTTGTTTTTTTTTTCATTCCTTTAATTACCACTTTTCACCAGAAGGAGTTGGTGTCATAACTGTCTCCAGTGGTCACAATGGTTAGTTTTGCTTTTTTTAAATTTTATTATCATTATGAAATTGTGGATTTTTAAATATTTGGTATTCTTCAGTCATTTTTATCATTATTCTTTTTAAAGCTCATCACTGTCCTAACTTTAACTAAAGGGCATCCCTTCAGTATGGCTTCTGTGTCCTTTTGAATGTCTGCATCTTTAATATGCTGGCTTGTTTGCCATTTCAGAAGTATAAGCCTACTGTTCAAGTGTAGCAGAGGAAAAGTAAAAGGTGGAAAGACAATATTCAGTGGTTAAGACTTGGCTCGACAGCCATGGGTCAGATCCTCTCTCCACCTTGCTAGCTATATAAACTTGGTCTGTTTATTTTATCTCTCCAAGTCTTAGTTTCTTCATCTGTAAGTCGAACCCAATAACAGCATGTTCCTTCTGTGCTTTTGAATATAACTAGATGAGTGACTGAAGTGCTTTGTACAGTGCCTGGCATGTGGTAAGGATTCAACTGTTAACTCACATTGTTACCACTATTTGTTAAATATTTGCCATGTGAAAGGTTCCACTTATCCCAAGATGAAACTGACACTCAAGGAAGTTAATTTGCTCAGGGTCCAAGAGATGGAGGCTGGGACCCAAATCTGTCTTTTTAAAATTCCTCTCCTCCCTCATACTTGCTGTTATATTAATATGAATCATTGTTTCTTTCTTATACTTTAAGACAGAGCATTGAATATGAACCATATTCTGGGTTGCATTTTCAAAAAAGATTTATTTATTTATATACCCCCCCCCCCCATTGTTTTTGCACTCACTATCTGCTCTCTGTGTGTTCTTCTGTGTCTGCTTGTCTTCTCCTTAGGCAGCACTGGGAACTGATCCTGGGACCTTTCGGAGTAGAGAGACGCACTGAATCTCTTGCGCCACCTTAGCTCCCTGTCTGCCAAGTCTCCTATTGTCTCTCTTTCTGTGTCTCTTTTTGTTGGGTCATCTTGCTGCACCAGCTCTCCATGGGAGCCAGACTCCTGCGAGGGCCAGCTTGCCTTTCATCAGGAGGTCCCGGGAATCAAACCCTGGACCTCCTATATGGTAGACGGGAGCCCAATCACTTGAGCTACATCCGCTTCCCTGGGTTGCATTTTAATTAAACCCATTGCATAGATGTTGACTAGAACTATTCTAGGTAGGGATCTTTTGGACTTTGGGAAATAATTTTTTTTGGTGGCTAAGTAACCTCCAAATATTTGCTTTGGCTCTGGAAGAATTTTCACTGATCCATACCTGGCTGCTTTTGCTTGGCTAACTCCCACCTATTTTTAAAGATCCCTGCATAAATATCACCTTTTTTGGAAAAAAATCTTCCCTGAGCCCCCGGGGCTAGGTTAGATATCCTTATGATGTGCTCTTCCACTTAAACTGTGGTGTAATTGTCCATTTTTTCTTTGCATCTGCCATTCAATCTATAAACTTCTTGAGTTTAGGGGTTTGGTCTTAGAATATATTATATCTACAGCCTCTAGGACGGCGCTTACTGGATACAAAACCACAAAAATACTTTTGAATGATTAATCAAAACTTTGAGCTAATTCTATATGGCCAAGAAAAAGTAGCCATTGTCCTTAAACTCTAAAAGTGAAAATATTCTAACACTGGAATTGAACACTGGGAAGTATAATGTGTCCCCAGATGTGCTAGCTCTTCAGATGGAATAGTTGTATAATGGTGTCCGTAGTAGTTGATTAACTATGTTGGTAGCTTTGGACAAGTTCCGTTGTGATGTTGCTTAAGATATAATTAGAAGGGACATTCTGATTTATAAGTTAATGTGATTTTATCTATACATTTAATTAGTTGCTCAGAAAGACAGTTTTGCTTCTTAGCCTTAAAGTTTTAAAAATTAATAGGCTTCTGGAGTTAGAACCAAGGTTAGGGATGATCTAGCCCAACCAGCTTGTATGACAGATGAGGGAACTGAGGCCCCTTGTTAAGAACCCCTGACCTAGAGGATATTATTCTTATGTTTAAAAATGTTAATGCCGGTAACATATACAGAGCCTGGTTTTGCCATAATTGATATACAAAGAGCCCTTTATGGAAACTCTGATGACTATGGAGCTGGGGGCAGAATATTTTTAAATGGTAATCTTTAATTTATTTAATGTGAGCATCGTAAAAAATCTAGAATAAAAAATGATAAAAAGTCAGTTTTCTCCCATCCCTGACCTCAAGTGTCCAAATCCCCCTTTCCCAGTGCAGTCATGTTACTAGTGTCTTCTGCCCTCCCAACGATATAGGTGGACAAAAAGCATACGTGTTTCTTCTTTCACACAAACAATAGCACAAATTATATACCATTTTCCCATTTAAAAGACATTTTGGGGATAATGTACCTCAGTTTACATTGAGGTGCTTCATTATTTTTCTGGGCTGCATAGTGTGCCATGATATGAATGTCCTGGGGTTTATTTGGATATAAAAAATAGTGCTTAAGAAACTAGACTCTGGAGCTAGGCTGCCTCTGTATGTGTGTACATGTGTGGTGTGTATGAGAGAAAATGGGAGAAATAGATGGAGAATGTATTATAGAAGTTAGTTTGGGGCCAGGAAGACATCACTGAGGAAAGAACTGAATTGTATCTCATTCATGCTTGTTTCCAAGAAGTCAATTTTACTCTTGTATGAACTATTTTCTTTACAAAATGAAACTACCAACACTTGTTTGTTGAGGACTTTTGTCTTTGAGATCCTGGGAAGATAGGAAACAAGTAAAAAAATAAAAGCTTCTTGCCTTTGAAGAATCTGGAGACAGCATTTCCTTACCCAGAGTAGGTTGAGAATGACAAACACTTGTATGCAATTAAGCATGAAGCTGGATGCTGCCCAGCAGATATCTGCTAGAACATTTCATGAAGAAAAAAGCTTGAGAGCAGAGGTCCTGAGTGGGGCTATGAGTGTCGTAACTCACCAGGCTGCTACGACAAACACCACGCAGTGGGTTGACATAATCACAGGAACTTACTGGCTCATGGTTTGGAGACTAGAAGTCCAAAATCAAGGTATTAGCAGGGCTCGTTTCCTCCCCAAGTTCTATAGCATTCTGCTGCCGGCTTGCCGCAATCCTTGAGGTTCCTTGCTTTGTACCTCTGCCTCCTGTGATATGGCAGCCTCTCTCTGCATTTGCTTTTTATTTCCATTGACCTCCAGCTTCTGGCTTCTCTCTGTGGCTCTCTCCTACGTATGGCTTCCAGTTTCTTCTCTTTATAGGGCCTCCAGAAATAGAGATTAGGACCCACCCCTATTCTGTTGGCCCTACCAGAACTAAATATAACACCTTCAAAAAGCCCTATTTACAAATAAACTCATACCCAGAGGAACACGGATTAAGATTAAGAACATGTCTTTTGTTGGGGTACGTAATTCATCCTACCATCCTGAGGGTCAGATCTGAGAACTAGCAAGGAAGCTGGGAGGGCTGGAAGCAGAGGAGAACAGTAGAGCATGTTGGCTCCTAGGAAAAAGTGGCTTTAAAGCTAATATGTAGGCATGTGATAAGAATGAAATATTCTACCTGAGCTGCCTCAGCCAGGGTTCCATAGAAAGTTTAAAGAAGCCTGTATGGCTACTTCTAAATGTCAAGAAAATAGACTTTTCATTTAAAGAGTTCAGGATTTTTCAGCCAAACTCTTTTTACCTGTAATCCTCATGACTTTGAAAGACGCATAAAAATGTACCCAGTAAACATCTGTTCAATGAAGGAACACATATTGAATATATGAATTAATTAGAAAGTGAACCCATTAGTATGGCTAGTGTGAAAATGATGGCAGAGCGTACTGGGGGCTGAGGCAGCTCCATCCCAACTGGTAGGCAGAAATAATGAGAAATTTATGAAAGAAGCAAATTTTTAATTATCAGCTAGGTATTGCCATACCAGCCAAAGTAGGGAGGGAATTTTACTTTGTGCTCAAAGTTATAGGTTTTTATAGTTTGGAAATAAGTTGTTTTAAGGAAAGTGGAAGCATCAAATTAAACAGTAAGGAGAATTAATACTGGCTAAATCTGTGCCATCCCATTCACTTCCATGAAGCTTCTGGTATGATTTCCCCAGTGTTTCTTCCACTAGCACAGAGAAATGCAGAGAGACTATCAACATTCTTGAAATGCATTATTATATTTTTATTGAATGATGACACACATTTTTAACAACAAAAGTATCTCTTAACTCCTAGCAAGATTTTTATTTTTATAAATCATAGTGTTGTAGAAAATATAGTTGTTGTAAAACCATTTGATTTTGAGAAAATATTTATATCTGTCATTTTCTATGCATTTATTTCTGTTAAGAATAACATAATAATGAAAAACATTATCATCATTCTGTATGGTTCTTTTTCAGATGCACAATCACTCAAACTGAAATCCTTTTTTGTGCTTAAATTGGACCTGCCAACTTTAAAAGAGGGCAGTTGGGATAATATGATAAACTGGCCCATGAGTTCAATCTTAGCTCATCGGGCTTTGCCAGAACTGACATTTTTGTACAGTATGGCTTGATGCTCTGATTACAAATTGGTCTTGAGTAGCTAGATTCTTTGTAATTTTATTCACCTAGGGACCGTGCTTATATCATTAGGTCTGTTTTGGTTTTGAAACCTGAAAAAGGAAACATATTTCTGGTTTCCATCTCTTGTTTAAGGATGCTATATAGACAGAGATTCATACAGAAAAAAATGTAATTCTTATATGCAAAATTAAGAGTTTCATCTTCATTCAAGGAAGTGATGATAACATTTATCTTTGACTTCCCCTGGAAGTTTTACTGAAATGGTTTAAATTGTAGTTTCCAGAAGGGTGTTAGCATTTATATTTTTCATCAATGATTTTATTTATGATAAATGGATGGATTATTTTGGAAGGGAGAAGATAAATAATTATATCTCTTTTGTCCTTGTTTTTTTAGTAATTCAGTTTTTAATTCAGTTATATGAACTTTTTTTTAAAAAAATGAATTTACCGACCATTATTTGTTGATCAAGGACCCTTTGTGCTTGGAGTCCTGGGAATAGAGGAGGCAAGTGAAGACGATGCTCACTGTCCTTGAAGAATCTAGGGACAGCATGCACTTACCCAGAACAGGTTGAGAATGGTAAACAATTGTATGTAATTAGGACTTAAACAGGGTACTTTAGACAATGAATCCACTAGTAATCAGAGAAGAAAGTGGTCAGCAAGGAGAAGCATAATTGGATGAAGGTTCCCATATGTGATAACTACCCTATAATCAGTCCAATAAGAAGTTTTATATGATCCACATTACAACAAATGGACTCTAACAACAATATATTAAAAACAATTATTTTAGTTTTCCACCTGGGGGACTGTCCCACACTTAGATCAGGGATCAACCTAGCTTTCAGTGTGTTGCTAGACTTGGACCAAGTAAAGGAAATCTCCCTGACTCCATCTGCCCAATCATGCCCCTCCTCCAGAAAAAACAAACAAAGAAAAACACTTGAACTGAAATCAAAGTGGGAAGTGCTGAGCAGAGAAGAGTGAGAAATACCAAAACTATGCTGAGTGTAAATGCCCACATCAGCCCTGAGTGCCTTGAGCAAGCCAGTTGTAAACAAAACTAAGGAACAGAGCCCCAAGATTCCTGCATGGAAAAAGGTCCTAGAAGGAGAACAAGTGGTTCTATGTTGGCATCTTCCCTTGGCTTCCAGCAAAAACAATTACAAATCCTCTCTGAAGTAAAACATGCCCTATTTGGGCCTACAGGAACCCTAGAGGTAAAGATAAAAAAAGGAAAAACAAACAAACAAACAAAAAAACTTAGCCCACAATCAAAAGATGAAAAAGTAAGGAAGAAAACAAGCCATTATCAGTCAGAGACATTAGAAAGAAAAAATAATAATAAATAGTAGAAAACAGACTTCAACTCCTGAGATTTTCAGATATTGGAATTGAAAGACATAGAATATAAAATAACTATATGTGAAAGTTAAAAGGAGTAAAAGGTAAATATTTTAAAAATAGGAGCATGCAACAAAATACTATAAGAAATGATTAGGAATATCTTAAAATGAACTAAAGGAAACAGTTCAAAATAAAAAAGAGTTGGTAGAATGAACAACTTAATGGATGAATAAAAGAGCATTGTAGACTCAGCCGAAGTCAGAGGAAGATGGAGTTGAAGAAATTACCTAGCTTCATCGGAGAGACAAGGAAATGGAAAATATGAGAGAGAAGAGATAAAAAGGATAAAATGGAAAGTTTATCGTATTTTTTATTAGGCTTCCAGAAAGAGAGAGAATGGAGGAGACAACATTTGGAAAGATAATGGCTGAGAATATTCTAGAATTGATGAATGAGGTAAGTCCACAGATATAGGAAGCACAGAGAAGATAAATAAAAAATAAATCCACACCTAGACATATTGTAATGAAATTGCAAATATTAAACAAAGAAAAGATAGAAAATATATCCAGAGAGCAAAGACAAACTTCCTACCAATAAAACACAATTAATACTGACAGCAGGCCGTACAATGACATTGATGGAGGAGAAAGCTGGAATATCTTCAAAGTGCTGAGAGAAAATAGCTGTCAAACTAGAATTGTTTTTCTTTTTATTATAAGAACAAAATAAATACATTTCAAGATCAATATACTTTTACTAACAGTTTCTAAATAACATCTTTACTAAAGAAAAGTAATTCGAGAAGGAAGGTTTGATGTAGCAGAATGAATGGTAGATGAAATAAATTGCTAAACATGTAAACAAATACAAACATTGTCTCTGTAATATGTTATAATGATAATGTTCTAGTTTGTGTAGTTTTTAAAGCAAAAAAATACTAGACAATAAGAGCATGCATCTATTCTTGCTTTTATGTTTTGAGTCCTAACTCTTAAACAAGTTTAAAACCTGACTGTTTTTTCTCTCTTTTTCTACCTCTTTCTTTCTCTGTCCATCTCTGTTTCTGTCTCTGTCTCTCTCTCTCTACCTCTCTCCCCCCTCCCATCTCTCTCAATGATCACACCAGAGGCATATCAATTTTATTAGACATTTCAAAGAAATAACCATTGGCTTTGCAGAACCTTTCTTTTATATTTTGTTCTTCAAAAGATACATAAAGAACGTGAAGAGGTAAGCCAAAAATTGTGAAGTATTTTTTGCAACACATGTAAATGATAAAGAATTAGTATATAGAACATATTAAAAAACACTACTACAAAACAAGAAATGAACAATGTAATGCAAAAATGAGCAATGGGCTACAAAAGGCGTTAGTTACCTTGAAAAGGAAAACATATCGATCAATGAACATATGAAAATTGCACAACCTTATTAATAATCAGGGAAATAAAAATGAAATAATGAGCTCTCTTTTATATCCACCAGAGTAGCACAAATTAAGATGTCTGTAAATAAAAAGTGTTGGAGAGAACTTTAATACATTGTTTTTAAGAATATAAACTGGCAACCATTTAGAAATATAATTTGACATTTTCTTGTAAAATGTCACATTGTCCTACTTAGGACCCAGCGATTCTCCTCCACTGTATATAGCCTCCAATCTTCCACAAGTGTTGCAGATGACATATAACAAAATATTCATAAAAGCAAAGGGTCCATCATTAGAAGAATAGATAAATTGTAGAATATTTATGAAATGGATTATATGGATGAGAAAATGAATGAATTACAACTATCTATACTAACCTAGAGATGACTATCAGGGACGAAATGTTGACTAATACAAGTAAATTGTTTATGGTGTGATATTATTTATGGTATGATAATATTTTGCATTTTGCTAAACAATAAAGCAATACCAAACAGTAAATTTGGTTTATAAATATGTAATATTACATATTTAAAACATGAAACTCAAGATAATGGAAGATAATGGTTACTTATTGTGAGAAAGAGAGAGGAATAGGATAGGAAAGGATCATGCTGGCTATGGGGTCCAACAATTGTTCACTTTTCAGAAGCAGAGAGTTTAGGGATTTGGTTGACCTTGAACTGTGGAAGTGTGGCTCTTGTGTAGATTGGCCAACTTCCAGAAGGAGGGACTATCACTGATTATCTGATTTTTATAGGCTTGTATTCTGGTACAAAACTGTCATTTATTGATTGTGGAGATTTAAATGGGTTACTTGCAATGATGGCTGCAGAACAATCAATCTTTTCCTTAGAGGATAGGAACATTTTATTCTCATTTACGGTATCCTATTATTTCAATTTTCAAGATGAGACTGTTAGCTAACTTGTTAAAAGATTGCCAGACCCAAAGTGGTAGAGCTGTTCTTTGAACTTTGACATTGTGGTTCTACATCCACTATCAATATAAGGTAGTTATGGCTGAATTATGGCATTTATTAAATTCCATCTGAAAAGATTTTGGTAATTCTTAAAAGCAATCTTTGTTAAGAGTTTTCTCCTAGCTTCCTGATGTTTGTCCCCACTTCTCTCTTGGTAAAATGACAACAGTTGTGTGAAACCAGAAACCTGGGTTGCCCTTGACACATCTCAATATTTCACCCTATTTCTAATCAACCAGAGTCCTCAATTCCTAAACAACTGTGCAGTCTGTTCACTTGTTTTCAAGCTTTCTAACTGATCTTCTAGAGCACAACCCACTTGTGTCCCCCCTACCCCAAATTTGTTCCTTCACCTGCCTGGCAGAAGGCAAATTTGATCCTATCGCCTTTGGCCACCTTGAAATTATCCTCTTGTTTCCAGCTGGTTTTATTTGGAGACCCACATCCTTTCCCTGCTTGTCCATCTTATCTCATATCACTCTCTGCCTCTAGCTGGCCATGCTGACCTTGGCTTTTTCCGTTTCTTGTTCCTTCCTGCTTCAGGGCCTTTCCATGTGCTATTTGATTTGAAGTTCAAACCATATAACTATAATACCCGATTGACTCTCATTATGCAGAACTACTCTGGTCATAATTCTTAATGATTGCAATATTTATGCAGATAATTTTCCCAATACCCTGCTTAGTTCCATGAAATCTCTTCCTTCAATGACCTTGTCCTCTATCCTACCTAAGCTTACTACTTCTCTAGACAGGCTGTAGGCCTGTGGTTCTCAAATTTTGTCATGCCTCAGAATTACCTGGAGTGCTTTTAAAAATATAGTGTTGGGCCCCATCCCCAGAGTTCCTGACTCCTTAGATGTAGGGAGAGGCTGGAGAACTTGCATTTCTAACGAGTTCTGAGGGATGCTGCTGCCGCTGGTCCATGGACCACGTTTGAAAACCACTACCCTGGATCTTGTCATCTGCCACAACTGCAGCACCTTCACGATCTTAATGTCAAGCATCCCACCCTAGATACCACATGCTAGCCCTATAGCTCACTCCCTCACTTCCTCTTGCACCCTTCCTCCAGTGAGCCTCTGAAAGTAATTCTCTAATCAAATGTAGGAAAATGGAGTGTTTAGCATTTATCAATGCATTTGATATATGCAGCAATTCATTCAAGAGTGGTGTTTTCTCTGTGTCATGTTTGTTACTTAAAATCTTTGGGGAATTACCATAGTGCCCTACCTTCCTGTTGCCATTTTTATGAGACTAACTTAAAAGGAAAAAAAAAAAGAGGAGGTGTGGAGCTCTTCTAGGTGAAGTGTTACAAGTAGATATAAAATATATTGAATAAATAAACTTGATTTGACTCAGATAAAGGTGTTAAAAACACATGCAATTCATTATTAGGTTTTTATTTCCTGTTTCTCAGGCCTTATATACTTTAACCTGTGATCTTTCAAAATATAGATATTTCAAATATTTAACAAATCTGTTTTATTTGAAGGAAATATCTGAAGCCATATCATTCTGTCCTTGAAATTAATAAATAAACCATCCTCTGTATTTGGTGATAAATGCCTTAACTAGTCCCTCAGAATTGCTTTCTGGAATGATCGCACATCATCATTATCTACAACCCAAGAGATGATTAGAATAAACATATTCCCAGATTAGAATAAAAAGGATCAGAGAGCTCAAGCATCTTGTCCAAGGAAATGAACTCAGTAATGGTCATTAATGAACTGACATATGGACCTTCTGCCTGTAAACCCAGATTTCTTCCTATTGGATCAGAGAATCTTAGTGGTTGAAAAAACTTCAGAGACCACTTAATCCAGGAGTCCCAGGTAGGTATGAAGACAAGGAAGGTAGCCATAGAGTTTGGTGGGGGCTCTCTGAATGGACAGCTTCTCCATCTCCAGCTTGTTGCCATTGTATGTGAGATTCTTCTAATTTTTGCCAGATCTTCTGGTTTTTCAAGGGAAGCTGAAAAAGTGGAGTTTTTAAAAGCAATTTTATTAAAACATATTCATATACCATACAGTCCATCTAAAGTATACATTTAATGGCTTTTGGTATAATCACAGAGTTCTGCCTTCATTACTGCATTCAATATTAGAACATTTTCATTACTCCAAAAAGAATAATCCCCTGCCCCTTAGCAGTCATCTCTCAATCCCTTTCTCCTTACCCTGCATACATAACTGCTAATCTAATTCAGTCTCTATAGCTTTATTTATATTTTGCATAGATGGAGTCAAACAATATGTAGTATTTTATATCCAGTTTCTTTCACTTGGCATAATTCTTTTTTTTACAATTGATGAGAAAATATTAATATATTGCTATTCCCTGCAGTTCATAGTTTGCTTTAGGTGCATTTTTGCCTAAATATCACCCTAGTATTAACATCTTGTAATATTAACATACATTTGTTGTGATTCATGGAAAAACATTCTTATAGTTGTAATATTAACCACATTCATTGTCTATAGGATGGTTCACTATATTATACAGTCCCGTGTGTCATCCTTTAGCTTTCCTTCTGTGACATAAATGACCTTAAACTTTCCCTTTCAACCACTATCATACCCATATATTAGTGCTGCTAATTACAATCACTATAATGTGCTATCATCACCTCTATCCATTTCCAAGTAGAAAATGTAGAGTTTTAATGATATATTTCAATTTGAGAATATTTACACTTAATTCAAATTAGAAGGAAAATACTATGTGGGGCCAAACCTAATAGGTCTCCTTGGTCTGTGAGGTGTCAATTTAAAACCTGTGATCTAAAATTATATGCCAGGTGGGAGACATGCCTTCTATAATATCCCTATCATTTGTTAATTTGGCCTTTGCTTAAACATTTCCAGCAATGCAGTCGTGTCTATAAGTTAATATAATCAGTTATGTTGTTGGACATCTCATTGTTTTTAGGTTACTTATACTAAGCCCATTCATCCTGCTTACATCCTATATCCTTAATTCCAGAGGAAATCTTTTCAAACATTTGAAGAGAGCATCCTTTTTTTCTCACACTTCCCCCAATCTTCTGTATTGACTAAGCATTCATTGTCTGTCAACTCTCCATGATAAGGTGTAGTTTTCAGAGACTTTGTATAGTCCTAATTGCCTTCTTCAGGATACTCTCTAAAGTTTAAAAAATTTCTCCTAATCAGAGTAGTTCATACCCCATGTTAACATCCCTTATCCATCTAATAAAATTTTTATTTACTGTTGCAAAATCACTCAAAAACAGACAGATTTTTATCACATTTTGAGGCTATGTAGGGAAGAGAGTGACTCAAAATATAGTCTGTGTCACATATGTTAAATTCACTTTTGGGAGAAATTATAAAGTGTCCCAAACTGATGGATATGCAGAGGCACATGTGACTATTCATTGAAAAAGACTTGGCATTTATCTTAAGACTCCCTGGACATAGGAAACAAAACATAGTTCCACAGAAGAGCCCTACTTTAAAAGATATATGCCTTATGGGTATGGCTTGTTATCGGAATGGTCTTCATAAAGGCAAAATCTATATAGCATGGTCTGAATTCTAGACTCTGGAATCTGGAATCTAGAGTTGCAGGGATCTTTTAATTAAATAATTGTGAATCATTATGCTAGATAATACTGAGAGGCAACCAATTAGTAATACAAGTTTATTAGAAATCTACTCAATGCCAAATACTCTGATATGATAACAGAGAAATGTGATAATATATGCAAAGTACTTACTTAGCAGAATATCTAGCAGCTAATGATTCAAATAAGTGGTAGATATTACTATCATCATTATTAATATTATTACATTTAATATGTCATTTAACCCTTAATACTCCTGGAGAAGTAGTTATTATTGTCATTTTACAGAAGAGGAACTAAGACATAGAGAAATTACTTTCCAGGATCACACAGCTAGCAAGCATAGCATCAGACCTTGGAGACTTATCAAGTGCAAAAACTCATGTTACTCTATCTACCTCATTCTACTCAGTCCCTTGCAATCTAAGATGAGCCTGCAGTCAAGCTATAGCCCTTAGTTCCTTCTGAAGAACTGTTAAGTCATTGCAATTATGCAAAGGATTTCTTTTTGAACTTAAGTGCAGAAATACATGTTTACCTTGTTCTAGCATTTACTTGTATATTGACCCTATATTCCAGTCAATTTAGATAATTCCGAAAATAGAGAATTTCATTCAGTGTATTAAACTTGTGACAGCCATACATTTCATGAGCATGACTGACTTCTAGGACTTTTACCCAGTTTTTGATTAACAGATATACATAGAAGGCAGCAAGAATGGGGAGGAAGCACAGACAGAGCCTTATAGCACACTCTGAGAGATGCTTTCCTTCCCTTAATCTCCCCAATTTTATGTCATTCAGGAATTGATTTTCTTTGTGTAAGGCGAGTTAACCTGGTATGAATGTACTATCCAAGTCTTATTGAAATTGATCCCATGCTACATTTTTTTTCCATCTTGTTTATAACTTTATCAAAAAATATGTTTGCAGATTCTTTACCAAAACTGATATCTTCCATGATTATGGAATGCTACAAATTTGCAAGGCTAGTAAGCTTATTTAAAATTGCGGTGAATTTGGCATGAATTGTTTTTGGTAAGCCCATAATGACTTAGTTGTCACTGATTTCTGATATCAATTCATTCTTGTCGGTCTAAGAGAAGTAATACTTCTTTCTTTTAAAGATTCCTAAATGCTTTTGCGTTTTAGAACTAACTTTGGGGAGAAGAGGAATCCCAGGAACCTCAAAAGCAAGTTATGAAGCAAATTGTAATTGTTACAGTTAGAATCTTGGCACTTGTAACAAGATTGCTCCACTCAAATGCCTTAAAAATGAATGTACAGATGTACTGCAAATAGAAAAGATATTTTATGTGAATTAGGTAAATAGTTTTGATGTGGGAGGGTTGCTCTAGGAATGTACAGAAAGTTAATACATGACTCATTTTTTTGTATCTTGTCCCCCATAGACGAGTTTATTTAAACAGAGACCAGAGGCAGCATTTTCACATATGATTGTCCTATATCAGATAGTAAGAGGAAACCACCCTGGAGAGATGCATGAAAGATTGCATTTAATTTGGGAGGAAAAAAATAATCTATGTTTGTCCCTTTTAATTAGTGTATGAAAAACCAGATTCCTCTAAAGATTCCCTTTCTGGTCTATATTTATAGAACAACACCTTAAAATGACAGTGTTCTTGAAGAAAGAGAACTTGTTTATAATACCATACTTTGTTATAAAATACATTTTTAAAAAGTATAATCGGACTTAATAATTTGCGAGCAATTAGAGATGTTTCTCTGTGTAGTAGTAAACAGTTTAGGGAGGGTGGCTTGTGGGCTAATTTTGGTTCCTGGCCAAAGTTATGTGTGAGTCTAAGTGGCTGTGTTGAGTGTCGATGTGTTTTAATTAAACTTGATTGCTGTTTGGGTCAGGCATGGGTCAGCAGTTCATAACAGCCCTTACCCCTGCAGGCCGCTTTATACATTTGCTGTCCCTGCCTGGCCTTTGCAGGTGCTTGGATTTGTAACCCTGGGGTTAAAGGAAGAAGGATGGTCTTGGGCATGGTGTAAGAAGTTTACATAAGATAATTATTCCCCTGTGGAATAGCTACAAACACTGTAGGCTCCAAATTAGATTTTACTGTTTTGGGACCAAATGTGATTTTTAAAATTATTTTCTGTCTGTTTAGCACCTATGTGTGTAAATAGAACTATGAAGTGTTTTGATCCAGCATGCACAAAAATGCAGTAATGGATAAGCTTCTTTTCAATGATGATGGTGATGTGAGCATAGTGGTGCTGTAATTTGCCTGCAGATTGCACTGCATCTGAACCCTGTGCCCTTTCACCACTAGCCTTTGCTGCCTCCTGACAGCCAAGTGGAAGTGCTCAAGATGTGTGTAGTTTTACTTGTTACACTCAAAATGACCTCATCTCAACTAGCTTTATTTGTTTTGTTTTTTTTTTACCATGAAAGTACATGGGTTTTATTGAAACTCGTGATAGTCTGTGGTCAATTATTGGATGCTAAGAAGGATCAGGCACTCTGCTACCAGAAGGAAGTCAAAGTCTAGAAGTGAAATAGCGACACAAACAATTTGCTTGTATTGCACACTGGCCATAGTGTGCAGACGGCTATGGGAAGCCGTGGGAAAGCCTGCCTAACTCTGATCTGGAGTGGGGAGGTGGGAAAGGCTTCACAGAGGGGCTGATGGTTGAGCAGGAACAGCTGTCATTTCCTCCATACACTGTGAGGCCCTCAAGACCAGGGAAAACATTTCCCTTTGTGAACTCAGCCCTCAGTTGTGTAGGAAAACTGTTCACAGGTGTGCTGCTGTGTGTAGAGGCTGTTATTTCTTAGTTATACATTAAGGTGTATGTATATTGTGGGAAACACAAACTGCCAGCCAAAAAGCCAGATTTATAGCAATCCCCCCTCGCAAATGTATGTTTTGTTTGGCCCCTATCATATTTAAAATTGTTTTGAACTGACATGTTTTCAGGCAGAGTTTCCCCAAATTCCCACCACTTTGCCATAGTTACCATCATTCCCTATTGCATTGTTCTGACTTGATTAATTTGTAGACATTACTTGATTGACTCCTGTGGAGACTTTGAGTTTGCAAACCTTGCATGGAATACCAGGAGAAAACCCTCCTCAAATTGAAAAGCCAGCAACATACTGTGGGTAAAGAACTGAACTAGCATTGGAAAGTCCTGACTTTTCTCTTGACCTGGCCAGGACCTGTGACCTTGGGTGCTTCTCTAATCCTCTGTTTCTTCATCTTTAAACTAAGAATAGTAATCCCTACCCTGTCTTCCCCACAGGGATATGTGAAAATTAAATGAGATAATGGATTGAGAGAATTTTGTAAATGGGGAAATGCTGTTCAAATATAAGGGACTATAATTAAGAGTTAGTTTGGCTTCAGATAGGAGTTGAGCCTGCCCTACGTTTTCTGACACCCATCTCAGGAAGAGAGGACTAATTAAAAGGGCAAAAGTTAACATCATATCATACAGGCACAAAGGGAGGAGATCCCTTGCTTCCAGACATCAGCATGGAGGAAGAGGAGAATTGAGATAACATTAGTTTGAATGGAGTCACAGAGAACTATACATCTCTATGCCAATAATAATATTACAATGTATTGCATTGGTCAGCAGCAACATGCTATGACATCAATTATAAAGTAGAACATTAAGCAGTATTTTTAAACCACTTCATAGTATTAAAAAAAAAAAACCTTATTCAGTAGTGAGTTCTATTTCTTTTTCTCAACAGACAGAAGGAGGAAATGTAATTTTTCTAGCCTTAATTTATAACTGAAAGTTTTTCCATAATGCATTTCATAAGGCTTAATTTCATGCTTAGAAGTAGTTGCAGAGTTGTCTGGTAACAGTTTATGTGTTTGTAATTATCTCTAACCTCTACTTATAATTCCCCCTCAACTTTTAGTATTTGCTCCCTTTCCAGATACAAATCTCTGCTTAAAGTCAGCTCAATTTTGCAGTCATGAAAACTGGCTAGAATCTATAGTGGGCCAATACCCACCAGCTAGCCTCACCTCCTCAGCCTGCCCATCCCTGGACTACAATGAAAGTGCATTTTAACCTGTGCCTGCTTCAGCTGAGAGCCTGCTGGAGAGCCAGGAGGCCCTATCGCTCCATTTCCACAGAACTTGGTGTATTTTCTTTGTGATTCATCGAGAGATGTTATCATAGCTCATGGAGAAACATTATTAACTTTAATTTACCAAAATTGAGTGCTCTGTGACACATTGAATCAAGCTGCTTTCTCCTAGCTGGTAAACACATTTATTAAAACAAAAAGGGCTGGTAACTTACTGTGCCCTACAGGACTGATTCACATAAACCATACAAATAACATTCTTATAACCCAGGACTTGATGTTTTATTTTATTTCTGTTTGTTTGTGCTGTTCTGAGACCTGTGTTATGAGACTAATAGAACTATCAGACCTCTCAAATCTAACATCATAAAACAATTTATCTTGGAGTCTTTTACTTTGTGGAGGAAAACATATACTTGGCCCTTCTCTGTAAATCAGGATATTATCCAGCACGTTGCCAGAGCTGAGGGTTTTCTATCTGGTGCATAGTGATGGGTAAAATAAAAAGGGCTGTTTCGTAGGTAGGATTCTTTCTTTTATGGTGAGAATTGAACTATGCTTTTCTTTCCCCATGGCTTCCCAGGCATGCCCATGGGGCAAGCTGGTTCCTTCTGTGCTCTTGTAGCCCTGGCAGTGTCTCTGAGAACACAGGTATTCCATTTCCCATAACTCCACTTTTACAGGTCTTTCTCCTCCTCTAAACTGTGAATTGCTCAGGAGCTGACACTCAATTTATTAATGATCATAGTCCCTTATTATGAGGGGAGTGCTGGGCATGGAGTAGGTGTCCTGTTGACAGTGATTAAATACACGGACGGGTTTTGACTTGCCGTTCCCCTCAAAGCCATAGAGAAAAATCAATAGAACTAGAATTTGGTATTTTAAATTTAGAAATAAGATTCTACATGATTGGTATAGGTATCTAGCCATTCCATAAACTACGAAGTATGTGTATAATAGCTAAAGGATTGGACTTTGAAGTCAGACAGACCTGAGTTGAGGGGCTCCCTTTGGCTTTTACCAGCTGTGTGACATTGTGAACTTTTAAATACTTAGTTTTGGCATTTATAAAATAGGAGTAGCAACAGCAGAGAAAGCTGATCTCATGTAAAACAGCCCTGAGATCAGTATGTGGAAGTGAGTGGGATGGGGGACTTACCTGAGAAGTAGAGGCTTAACTACCTGCACTATTTCAGACATACATGAATGTTACTTGGAAGTCCAGAGGGAAAAACATGAAACGTGTATTTTATGAGACTTATTTTCATTTTAAAAAGCTGTCTGCCTTGCTGCTGGATGAGGGGCAGATTTTATTGTACATCTTCCCTAAATTGATCTTTCCCCTTTTTCCATCCTTCCCTCTCCCATAAAAATTGTTAATTGGTTGGCCGACAAAAGAAACTCCAAGAAATCTGTTCTGAACATCACATAAAGCCTAGTTACCTTCAACAACTGCTCCTAAAGTTGCAATTATGGCTGCAAACTGCTTAGCACAGTGTCTTGCATATACTTAAACATCCAATAAGCATTAGTTATTGTTTCTGATCACCATTGTCCAGCCACAGTTCCAGCTGCATGTGACTAGAATTGGTAGAAAAACATTTCTGGTTTATGAGAAATGCAAAGCGTTTTGCAGCTATGGCTCATTAGTTTTAACAGCATTCCTGAGAAGCTGTCCAAGGAATGGCATTCTCCTTCACCTCAAATGGTAAGTGTGAAAGCTTGGGCTGAGATTGGTGTGAATTATCCCCAACAGTGTGTGGGAGATGTTGATCACAGAGATGTCAAGGGTTTGACATCAAACTTACCCTCCTCAAAGTATTGCAGACCTCGATTATGTTCCAGATTTCTGGTTCAGATTTCCAGATTGGGTGTGAGTCTGTGTCAGTCATTTTCCACAGTAGTGGTGCTTGACATGAGATCTGTCTGTCAATATTGGGTCACAGGCTGTCTTTCAGGGGAAGTAGGAGGCTAAAACTAAGCTTTTAACTGAGGCTTCTACCTTAGAATCGCGTATTCTGACACAATTTCTGAGCAGAGTGGTAGCAGACATGCTAGGCTGGAGAACAGGAAACCTGGGTTTAATTTTAAGTTCTACCACAGAGACAAGGGTTATAGAATCATAGAAGATTTAGAGCAGGTAGGGGACTCAGGGATTCTCTAATCTATAACAGCAACGAGCTATTTGTTATTGAGCCTCTATTATATGGCAGGCACTGTTTAAGCGATTTACATATGTTATATCTCATTTAATTCTTGCAATAGCCCTATGTATTAAGCAATATTTTACCATCTTCTTATGTGCCAGTACATGCTAAGAGTTTTTCATATATCACATCATTTAATCTTTCCTACTCTCAGTGGTGCTGGTGATATAATTCCTGGAAATAGGAAGGCTGAACCTTGGCAGGCTTAAGTCACTTACTAAGCCACAAATACTTACTAAGTGGCAGAGCTGGGTGTTGAACCTAAGTGTCATTGACAGCAAAGCACAAACACCCCATTATTACAGTCGTTTTTCAACTTGTGCTTGCAAGGTTGAGAATCCTGAGGCTGAGAACTGTAAGGAAACACACCCCAGATTGGCTGGGTCTTCTTTGGATGGCCTCTAGAGTTGGTCTGCCTCTAGTCCAGACTGAGTTTGCTCCTAATTCAGCCTATTCAGTATCCTTAAACTGAAGTTCCTTAAAATGTTTAGTTTTATTCTGAGTTTTGAGCAGAGCTAGGAAATAGCCATGACAAAACGATTTCCCTGATTGCTAATCAACTCTGCAGATGTATGCTTATCCCTGTCCTTACTATTTCCCAAAACTATTGGGAGGTAAAGGCTTTCTCTGTATCTAAGTTGTTGATGATTGAATTCATCAAGAATTTCATCATGTTTCATGGGTGACACTTGCAAGAAGATAATTTGCAAGTATAGTTTCGCATTTCATGTGGCCTAGACTGATTGACTGTTTTTTTTTCTTTATGGATATAATTGATTCTGGAGAGCTAATAGCCTTCTATTTTGTGTCTTCATTATCTTCAGGGAAGTTGGTGGTCAGTTTGTGGTGGTATTTGGCAGTGAAGCTGGTGTATTATCCTGTGGTTGAAAAATTTTCCAAGATTTGATGAAGTACAATTTGTCCAAAACTTTTTTCTGTACTAAATTTGCATTCTAATATTTAGACATTAGCCTTGCTTGAGCAAATATTTTTTAATACCATAGACAAGGAGCTGAAATTAATATTTACTTATGTGTGATAAGGAACTACAAGTCAATCTTTTCACCTTCCATCTCTTTCTTTCCTTCCTCTTTTCCTCTCTATTGTTTATTAATTGTACTCCTCTCATTCTTTTCTCTTCTTCCTTTCAGAATGTAGCACTCTTAATAGGTAATAATGACATAGAAAAACCATTTATATTTAGTAATTATTTAAGACTTTTTGGGAATTCAAAATATCAGGTCCACAATCCCAGAAACATTGTTAAGCAAACACTTGGCTTCTTGTGGCTTGTGTAAAGAAGGCACATGACTAAGAGGGCAGCATCTTTGAATTCATAGGTCATAAGTGTGCATATTTCACTGATGGAGTACTTAGGGTGAGATGTTTACCACCAGGAAGTAAATGACTAAATCTATAAATTTATTGAGATTGCAAATATTTATTATATTTTAATGTACATCCTTTCCTACACCCAATAGAGAAGTTACCTGGGTTCAACTCCTAGCTCTGTGTTGACCTCCAAATCTTAGTTGCCATCACTATTCCTTAGTTGTTACTAAATCCTTTATGCCCAACAGCTTCTAAGCCATTATAGCTCTTCTGCAAGGACTCAGAGGAACTTTTCCATGATATGACTTCCATCATGTCTTTGCACATAAATTTCATCAGGTTGCCTTATGTCAAAACACTTTTCTAGAACTGACCCACAGGCAGTTTTCATCATCTTCATCATCATCCACATCACAGTACTTTCCTTGGTCCTAACCATGGTCCTCACCATCATCTTTATTGTCATCCTCACCATCATCCTTATTATAATCCCTACCATCTGTTTTAGATTGCAAAAGTCTGCCAAGGCAATATACCAGAAATGGGCTGGCTTTTACTATGAGAATTTATTAAATTACAAGCTTACAGTTCCAAGGCTGAAAAAAAAATGTCCAAATCAAGGCATCATCAGGAAATGCTTTCTCCCCAAGCTGTAGCTGTGGGCATTCAGGCACACTGCACGGCAGTCTCTGCCTTCTCCTCCAGGTTTCCTGTTACTTTCAGCTTCTGGGCTGCCTTTGGCTTTTTTCTGGTCCTGGGTTGCATTGATTTCAGCTTCTGGCTTTCAAGGCTTCCTCTCTCCACTTCTAGTATTCCTCTACATCTGTGGCCTTTTTTCTCTGTATATCCATCCTGTTTATAAAGAGGATTAAGAACCACCCTGGGTTATACCACACCAGAGTAAGCTAATCAAACGGTTCTTAACTAAATCTGGTCTAATCAATGGTTCACAATAGGTTCCTGCCCACCAATTAAGAACATAATTTTCTAGGATACACACAAAAGATTCAGTCTACAACACCATCATCCTCACCATCCTCACCATCACTGTCACCTCGTCCTCACCATCATCATCATCATCATCACCATCATCACCATAATGCCTGCCATTTACTGAGCCCTTACAATGTGCCAAGCATTGTGCTAAGTACCTTTCCTAACTATTTATGTTATCCTATGAGACAAGTATTCTTATCCCTACTTCATGGATGAAAAATCTTATCCCAGGAAGGTGAAATCACTTGAATATGTCCAAACAGTCACCTAATGGCTGCTTTGGGGTGGAAAGCCTATTCTGTTTGACTCTAAAGCTCATGACAAGTGGCATTGTATAGTTATGCTATTCTTCCTCTTCCTGACTCCCCCCACCCCCTTCTTAGGCACACATAGGCTCATGGAACAAGGAACAACAAACATAAGGGCTGATATTTATGAGAGAGTGCTGTCCAGGGTGAGCACTTACAGCTGGGCGATCTTGGAAAAGTCACATCTGGACTTTAGGTTACCCATCTGAGGCATAGGAAATGAGATGATAGGCCTAAAATCCCTTCCAGTAAATAATTCTCTAATTCTCTGACCTCTCTGCTAACCACTGTGAATAACAATAACAATAACATCTTTGATTTTCCTGAAAGTGCTCTCTGGTAATAATAACAGTAGAATCTAGGGTTCTTTATAGTTTTCAGTGCATTTTTGCATCTTTTAATAATAATATTATTGTCATAACAATAGTAACAGTTATCACTTATTCAACATTTTCTATGTGCCAGGGACTCATTTAATCTTTGTAATAGCTTGAAAGGTTTGTTCTTAACCACAAGTTTGTGAGGGAGGTAATATATGAATTAATATATCTAATTTACATGTAAGATAAATGACTCACTCAAGGCTGCCCAGTAACTGGCAGGGTTGGTACTTGAATCCAGTTCTTTCAATCCAGAACCCCCACCATTTTCATTAAACAAGGCTTCCTCTCTCGTAGTATTCTATATCACTTCATTGAATATCATAGTATACCATAATACAATTCACTGTAGTATAGCAATTATTCCAGTACTTAGTTCTTTATCTCTTTTATTTTCAACTTTAAGACAGCAATGTGTATTTACTTAGGAGTTAGGAGTACCCTGAGTAGGTGAGTCAGGTAACATATAGTTAGGAACACAACAAAGGGGAAGAGACATTGCTGACTTGTGGTTTCTATTTTCCCTACCTTCCTGAAGACAGCATTGGTAAAGGAGCTGAATTGGCACCCTGGGCTTGGATTACTGCCGCTGTAAAGATAATGTGCTGAAAGGAGAAATCCCTTGCAACTATGTGATGCCTCACATTTGTTTCTGAAAAGTCTGTTTCATGTTCTTTTTATTTAGTTTATTTTTGTTTTCCTTTAATTCTTCAATTATACACTCTTGTTATCGGGATTTAAATCATTGTAACCTGCCTCCACGTGTTTCATTATCTTTCTCCTTGAAGACACGCTGAGACTGGATCTTCTTATCTCAGAACTGAGGGAGTTTCAATGAAACCCAATGCCTTAGAACAGTGCTTCTCAAACAAGCAGCTGACCTCTTGCCTTTGGAGGTAGAGGGTGAGAGGGTGGAGAGCTATAGATTGAAGGAAAAAGCATATCTGTATTCTAAAATAACACTGTCATTGGGAAGTGAAAAATAAATGAATATTGTTTTGTTACTCAAGCTATAGAGCGTCAAGCTTTTTATAAAATCTCCTTTATAAAAAGTCAAAGCCAACCACACCTCGTCCTCAATGGTGGATGGTCCATATACAGCTGGTTGTAGCTGGAACCGGGGGAAAAGACCCTACCTTTAAAAGAAGAGTGAAGGGTGTGTTCACCTGCTAGATTAGACATTCTAATTTCTAAATCAAGACTGCTGTTACATTAGAGAGATTAAGTTAGGTGTTCCCAGCAAGGTGGATGTTCCTTTCTCAAGGTCAGAGTTTCATAATGTCTATGATGGGATGGGCCAAGTTTAAGAGAAATATACAAGGTTGTTCTCTGAAGCATTTTGTTTTGTAATAGCAAAACCAAACAAAACTGGAAAAAACTAAAGACACCCATCAAAGGGAGAGTGACTGAATAAAGTATTATTGTTGGGTGCTTTTGAGCCTTTGCTATGGATGATCACGTGTGCTGCGGTTGGAAGAACTCTAACGCACATTTCAAGTTACAAAAACAAAAACAATGGGGTGAAAGGCATAATGAATAGTGTGATCCTATTCGTATTAAAAAAAACAAACCAAAATAAATAAAACAACCACATAAAAACTATAATCTCTCCCTCTGGCTCACTCTCTCAATTTCTCTCTTTTGTGCTGTCCTACTTGTGTACATATACTTTTTTTTTTTTCCTCTTGCAAGAAAACACAGAATTATACTAGTAGGGTATAGACTTCAGGGAGAGAAACTTTAACTTTTCACTTTGTACTTTTTTGCTTTTTAAAATTATCTAACCAATCATAAATTCAACAATTTTTTATTGAATCACTACTCTGTTCCAGGTAATATAATAAGCTGTATAATAATGGCAAGATCCCAATTCCCAGAAAACTAAAACTAGTAGGAAAATAGACAGTAATAAGAAAAATTAACAATAAGAAAATAATTTTAGAGAGTTCTAAGCGCTAAGAAAAAAAAAGATCAATAGGCAAAGAACAACAGGAGGGAGAAAACTTTAGATAGCATAGCAGTCAGTTACTGTCCATAAAATGCTGCATAACAGAAAGCAAACAAACCCAAAACACAGTGCCTTACAACAAGCATTATTCTCATGCTCATGTCTGAAGGTCAACTGTGGCTCAGCTGCTCTAGGCTGGGCTTGGATGGGCAGCTCTGTAAGCTGTGGGTTATCTGGGCTTGCTGGATGCAGGCAGAGCTCAGGTCTGCTGTATATTTGTTCATTTTGGGGCCAAGGCTGAAAGGCAGTAAAACTAGTTTCATGACAAGACACCGAAGTGAAACTGTCCCAAGCAAAGCTGTGCAAACCCATTGAAAGCTTTCCTTTGCGTGTGTCTGATAAACTTCCACTGGCCAAAGGAAGTTACATGCCAAGTTCATCTCAGTAGACTAGACAATTATATTCTATACATGGTAGGGTGGGGCGTGGAAATGAATATTTTCTGCAAAATAATTAACAAAAACTGTTTTAGTTTCCTGGCTGCTAAAGCAAATACCATCCAATGGCTTGGCTTAAACAAAGGAAATTTAATGGCTCATGGTTTTGAGGCTAGAAGAAGTCCAAAATCAAGGCATCATCAGGGAAATGCTTTTTCCCAGAAGACTGTGCCTTCTTGGGGCTGGCTTCCAGAAATCCTTTGGCCTTGGCTTTTCAGTCACATAGTAATGCAAATGGGAACCTCTCCTGGCTTCCCTGGATTTTATTGACTTCCAGCTTCTCCCAGTGGCTTTCTGCTTATGAAGGACTCCAGTGCTAGGATTAAGACTGATTCAGGTATGCCACACCTTAACTGAAGTAACCTCATCAAAAACCCTTCTTACAATGGGTTCACACCTACGGGAATGGGTTAAGATTAAAACACATTTTGCTGGGGCTCATAGTTCCAAGCCACCACACTATCAATCAAAACTTCTTGGGTATTTGAGCTGGAAACTGAGCAGCAGTGAGCCACCCTTGGTAAGATCTGGGATAGGGCTGAGTGAGTGAGGGAATCATTTCAGGGAGAGAAAACAGTAAGTTCTGTGTTTATTTTCTAAACTGTCGCCAGGAATTGGTTGATGGGATTGTACACCATTTTTCTTTAAACCTTTCTATGAAAATAAACCCTAATGTTCTTTTGAGAGGGAGTGGCATGGGTTTTAAAAAAGGCTAAAAAAAGGAGGTGTGGGAGGTGGGCAACATGGGAATCCCAGTGGGTTCCGTGTAATATTTTGGGTAATCTAAGCACCTCTTAAAATATATTTATATATATATATAAAAATAACATTTTTGTAAGCAAATGCACATATATGCATATATATTTATATATCATTTTGCAAATGTTGGTATGTATTGTGAAAATTTTGATTTTTACCCACAATAAAAAATAAATAAATTAAAAACAAACAAACAAACAAACAAAAAACAATGGATTTGATTCTGGAGCCCCATAGGCTATCGAATGTAATTTTCTACATAGGAGAGCAATTAGGATCATTAATGTAATAGGCCATGAAATTCTATGTTTCCTCGGAGGCACCAAGATACAACAGATGCTGCGGTCCAAAGAAGATGCTGGACCATATGCAATATTTCATAGGAGATAAAGAAAATCACTTTGATAACCATTAAACTCCCCACTCACATGGAGTATTAATTTAAAAACAAATGGAATGATGGTTTTCTGGAGATTTCCTGGAAAATGCAGTGCTGAGTTTCCCAGCCCCCTGCTCACCTCTAGTAAGGAGGTAATAGTGGTGCTATTTGGGGAGAAGTTGAGGGATGTGGTCATGGTTGTTTGGAGCTGGACCTGGGAAAACTCAAGCAGCCCATGGAGAAGGGGGCTGCTCCAGGGCATGATTGCAGTCCCCTCTGATGTGGTGGAAGGTTCCCAAGTCCCCTGGGGCCAGATATAGACCTTATAATATGTGGTATGCCTGTCAGCCAGAGGTCATCTTAAAGGGATCCTGCCCAAGAGGACAGCATGCCAGGGTGAGGGGATCCAACTGGAAGAGGCTGAGAATATTCCCGCAGGGACAGAAGCTATGTTGGGGGGGAGGCAGGAACAGCCAGCCAAAGGGTTATAGTTGGAGGCATTTAGCAGGGAAAGACCCATAACTGTGTTCATGAGAGAGAGAATATGCTTCAAAAATCTGCCAGTCCCAGGGAGCAAAATGCCCTCAAAGGATAGTGCAATCCATGGAAGAACTACGATCCCTCAGGTATATTCCACCTCTCCCATGTACCCTCCAGGAGGTCACACACAACAGCCACTTGCAGGGGCAGGTAAGCAGGAGAGAGAAAGTCAAAGCCAATCATACCTGTCTATGGCCCATCTATAGCTGGCTGTAGCTAGGGGACAGGGGGTTTCTTACCTTTTAAAGAAGAGTGAAATGTGTGTTTACCTACCAGACTAGACATTCCAATTTCTAAATCAAGACTGCAATTGAGTTAGAGTGATGATAAAGCTTTCCAAGAGTGACCAGAAATGTCATGGGACTGCCTGTATTTTTTATCTAAGGCAGTACTTCTACTAAACCAAAGAGCACGTTGTAGGAGCAGTAGCAATCCAAAATTGGATTTTTATTACAGAACTTGAAACTTGCTTGTCCAGCCCTTCAGTTACATTAACATTAATCAAAGTTAGCATTGTGTTAAATGTTTTATAGATATTGTCTCATTCACAAGAACTTGATAATTGCTATGATCCCCATTTTACAGAGGAGCAAATTAAAGCCAAGGGGCATGAAGTGATTGTCCAAATGTCACAGCACAATGCAAGTTAAAGTTGGTAACCAAACCAAATCCAGTCCTGGTAAGGTTGTGCTCTTAGCAGATCTGATTTCTGTCCGTTAGAATATCCCCTCCCATGTTTGTGGAGAGTGACTATGCTCTCTCCTGCCCTCCATGCCCCCAGCCAAGCAGTCCCAGCTTCTTCAGCCTGTGCTTGGCATGATTTCAGTCTTTTCCCCTCCCGGACTCTCCTGACCTGGTTACCAGTAGTCATTCATGGCCCCCTGTGCACGTGTGAGGGCTAAACATTATGTCTGACCACGTGTGTGTGTGACTTAGCAGAAGCTCCCGTACTAACTTAACTGTCAGCAGTCCCCTGGAAGTCAGTCAGGCTCCCTGCCCTGTCAACAGGATTTCATCCCCTTCTGTGATTTGCCACCACGTGGCAGCCCACAGAAGGTATTATCAATTGCCTCTACTCCCCCAGGGATCCATTCTGCTCATATAAATAGAGAAATCATTGCATCTGCTTCTCACCCAGCAGAACCCATATTGGCAGTGGCACCTTGTTAAAATGAAGGACTGTCTATCGTATTACAGATAATGTGAGACAAACTGAATTTTCTGCTTCCTCACAATACGCCTTGCTGAAGATAAGGTCCAGGGAGAGTTCTCAGTAGGTTTACCTGTTTTTCAGGAACAGCCGTTTTGGAAATCATTTCTATTAAGGGAGAGGGCCTGAGGAAATGCTTTTTTGAGGAGAAGTGGGTATTGGGGAGCAAGTGTAATTTTGAAACTTAACTTTAAACACAGGGAAAAGACACATGTTTGAAGACTTGACAGAATATAAAGCTGTGATTGTAAATTGTATCCATTCTCTATCTGCTATTCTAATTATTAACTTTCACTAGCCTGACTCACACTTTAAAGCAGTCCTGCTAATCCATGAGGCAGTGTTTCCCTAATGTTAGACATTCCAGTCCCACCTTCACAATTGTTGCTGTTTCTCTGTGACATCTGCACTATTATTTGCTTAATAATTTTCTTTACCTGACTTTTTACATATTCTAAGAAATAATATCTGTGACATGAGTGTGATGCATGAGTCATATACATATATTCTACATAGAATTATTTATATAGAGAGAATTCTATATATGTAAAACACTATTAAAGCCTAGATTTATATAATGGACAACTGACTGAACAACATAATCACCACAATGTAGCCAGAATAGCGTTGCAGCTAAATTGTGTTTTTTATTGTCCTGTCTCAAATTTATACATCCTGTATAAAGTATGAGTGTTTCCCAAATAAACTATGAATGTTTCCTGTATAATATATGAATGTTTCTGAGGAGAAACTCTAAAGAGTTAAGAGATTAACCTGTTCAAAGGATACCAAATAATAGTTTAATTGGACAACCTTAAAATCAGCATAGAGAACAACCCTTTGTTATATTTTAGTGATCCACCAAAAATGAGAGGATGTTATATTGTCAGACTATAACATCCTTGTCTACTTTATTCTTTCTCTCTGGTTACAAAAAATTTGTTTGACTTCAATAAAAATATGCATCTTAAAAATATGTAATATGATATAAAAATAAAAATAAATACAGATACATTTTATTTAATAAATCTATTTTATTATATATTATATACATACATATCAAATATTTTATTTATTTAAAATTATATATATGTATGTCTATAAGAAACATGGGCCTATGAACCTCTTAAAATAACCCGTGGTTCCACCAGAAGTTCTTTCAGTTGTACCACCAGATGATTTTCACTGAGTTCTATTTTTAGAGGAGAAACATAGGTGAGTGGGAAAGCTGCATATGGGTGGAGGGGAATACAATTTGAATTAGTACTATTCTACACAGATATCCAGCATATTTCTTAAGTTTTAGTTAGAATTTGATAGTGGTAGAATATAAAAGAGAAGGAATTTCCCTTCTATCCTTCCAAATTTTCTAGTAATACTGGAAATAGTTTTGTGATATGGTCTCTTATTCTTTCACTCATTTACACATTCATCCATGCCTTCATTCATGCAACAAATACGTGTTCAGTATTTACTCTGTCTTAGACACTGAGATACAGTAATGGATAAGAGGAGTCCCTTTCCTTGGGGAGCTCAGAATCTAGCCTGGAAAATCGGTAAGTAAATCATTGTCACACTCCAGTGGAAAAGTGCTAAATCAAGGTGTGAACCAAATGCTACGAGAGCACTAGGAGTAGGTAACTAATACTGGTCAGGGATGTCAGGCTGTGTTAGTCATGGTGCTGGGCCTAAATTAGAAAGCAAAAGCAAAACCAAAAAAAAAAAAAACAAAACCCTGAAAACCCTTCTTTTAGAGGTCTGCCTTTATTTTGCAGCCATTCGTTTATCTCTTGAGAGGCTGAGGTGGGGGGATGAATGCTATGTCTTCCATCCAGAAGGACCTAGCAGATCCTGAAATAAATCACTTAGGAACTACTTCTTAATTTATGTGTTGTCCTTTTATAAAGGGAGGTTAGCATTGTTAGGCCAGAGGATATGTCCATGATGCCCTTTTCAGTTCTGACACACAATCCTATATTACACTCTAGAAATGTTGAGCCAACTAATACTTAGACGATGTGCCTAGAAAAATAACCAAAATAGCTGCACAAAGATACATATTTAAGGATATATATTGAAGTGTTGATTATAATAATAAAAATTGAAAATATCCCAAATGCCCATCATTAGTGAATTGATTAAATATATTATAGACCATATCACAATATAATACCAAACAGTCCTTTAAAAAGATGAGTAGGGTCTGTATGTATTAACCAGGGAAAGTGTTCAGCATCTATAGAGTAAAAAATAAAAATAGAAAGCAGGTTATAGAACAGTATGTATTATAATACCTTGTTTGTGTAAAAAATGTGAATTAATGTCTGCATCAAAAGTCTGCTGGAAGGTATTCCAAACTGTGAGTAGAGGCTATTTTGGCAGAGGCAGTATGTGATGTGCCAAGAAGGGGCTATCACTTTCTCTTTTAAGCACATCTGTATTTCATACATTTTTTAATTTTTTTTGTAAAGAGCTCCAAACTAAAGGCATATTCACTTATGAACAGGAAAACAAGGGAAATTTGGGAGGGAGATTTGCATAGGAGGAGAACATGGATGACTGAAGGTAACCATCTCCTGGAGTTTGTTTCTTCCATTTTATTGTCAAATGGCTATGGTGGCAAAGATTGAACCCATCATCTTCCTCCTCCAAAACCAAAATCTCTGCTCTTCACACGTTTCCCAGTTGTCAATATTGGTGTAGCCTTGGAAGAATCTTCTTCTCCTTTTCCTCTTGTCTTCCACATCGAACCAGTTGCAAAGTTTCTTTCATGCTTTCCTGGTTTTTCCTTTTTCTCTTTCATTCATTTATAATACATTGGACTGGCCCATTGGCCTGGCCTTCTTCCCAGTCCCTGGCCATTCACTGTTTTCTCTCTTCATCCCATATACATTTGAACTGGAAGTAGAGTGATCCTTCTGAAACACAGAGCCAATAAATATGCCCTCTTGATCAGAAACTTTAAATGAATCCTCAGTGCTCATGGAATAAATACTGATTCTCTTGAGTATCCCTCAAAATCCTGCATGATGTGGTCTCAGCAATTACGCCCTCCCACACACCCTACACGAGATTTATTTCACTCCTCAGACCATGCTTTGCACTCTTGCTCTGTCATCCAATTTTTTCTACTGTACATACACTTAATGTGTTCTGCCTTATGTTATAGCTGTTGTAATTATACTAATCTCATTTTTTCATTCATTCAATAAGTTGGCATTATGCTAACTATTGAAAATACAAGTGAACAAAAGAGATCATCAAACCTTGGCCCCTCCCCAGACCCAGGCATAGCCCAGGAGACCTACAAACAATTACAACTTGTGAGATTCACTGGAAGGAAAACAAACATAGAGTTGAGAAAGAAACTAATGGCAATGATGGTAGGGGTGGGAACATGAAGGAGAGTGTGCTTAAGAAAAGCCAGGCTGAGGAAGTGGCATTTAAGGCAAACCTGAAAAACAGGGTATAAGCATCTGGGTCTAGTCATATTAACTGGTGAGTGGGAGAAGAACATTCTAGGCAAATGGAATACCAAGTAGGGGTATATTCAAAGACCATGAAGCAAGAAAAGGCTTAACTGTACAAGGATGTGAAAGGCGACTTTGGTTGGAGGAAGGAGAGTGAGGGAGAGAATGGCAGATGATGATGTTGGAAAAGTAAGGGCCTTAAGAGGCCTTAAAAGGCTGTGCAATGAATTTGGATTTTATTCCAAGTGCAATAATGTACTGCTGGGGAGTTTTAAGCAGGGAGGTGAGATGATAAACCTGTATTTATTCCTTTCTGCATTCCACTAAGCATCTGTCACAATGACCTGCATTTAATTGTTGCTCAGTAGGTACTTGTTGCATTATTGAAGACTATGGCTTTGATTAATTATAATATCATCCACACTTCAGCAAGGGATGGATTTAGTCTTCTTTATCAGTTTTTTATCTGGTAAGCTAGATAAGTTAATAAAAAGCTAACTTTCCTGGTAATCTCCTATTTTCAGTTCATTAATCAAATACTGAATGATGGCTCTGCTTTTAAACTAAAGAACTGAGATGTGATCTCTTAAGTATTCTGGATATTTGAACTTTCATTTAAATGATTTTTATTTTTTTCTTTACAAAAATGTTGGACTTTTGACAAAAAAATCATATAATGGAGTAACTTTTAACATTTATATAAAAATAAAATTTAAAAAATCATGTGTTTCTGTGATCTGAGCCAAAAAAAATTGTTTTTTTTTTCATGGCTTAGAACATAAATGGACCTTGGCAACTTGTAGATGAGAAAAACGAGGAGCAGAGAGTCAAAGTCCTTTTTCCAAAGTCACCCAGTGAGTACCCACTAAGACTTCCTGGACCCCACCATGCTCTGCCATGTTGCTACTGTCCTTTCACAGGAATGTTTCTCTTTCTCTAGATTCTTATCTAATGCAGTATAATGGCAATAAGCAAACTGCCTGGGAAATATCTGTATTAAGATTTTTTTTAGTAACTTCTTTTTATTAGAAAAGTTGCAAGTTTTTACAAAAATCATGTTAAAAATATAGCTCCCATATATCTTCCTCACTCACACAGTTTTCCCTATTAACACCTTGCACTGGCTTGGTACCTTTGTTGTAATTGATGAAACAATATTATTGTAATTATACTCTTAACTATAGTCCATGCTTTATATTAAGGCACACTGCTTGTGTTGTACAGTCCTCTGCTGTTGTGTTTTGTTTTTTTTTAAATTTTATTCTGATAACAAATATAAAACTTACAATTAACTACATACAATTATACAGTTCTTTGGTGTTAATTACATTCACAAAGGTGTGTTACCATAACCACCATCCATAACCAAAGCTTTTCCATCACACCAAACAGAAACTCTGCACCAATTAAGCATTAATTTGCCATTCCCTACCCCACCTTGCCCCTGGTAACCTGTATTCTAGTTCTGACTCTATGAATTTGCTTATACTAATTATATTATATCAATGAGATTATACAATATTTGTACTTTTGTGCCTGGCTTATTTCAATCAATAGGATGTTTCAAGGTTCATTCATGATTTTGCATGCATTAGAACTTCATTCGGTTTTATGGTTGAATAATATTCTATTGTATAGCTAGTCATCTGTTGCTAGATACTTGGTTTGCTTCCATCTTTTGGTAATTGTGAATAATTCTACTAAGAACATGGTGTGCAAATATCTGTTTGAGTCCCTGCTTTCAATCCTATTGCTTATATAACTAGAAGTGGAATTCCTAGGTCACACAATAATTCTATACTTATCTTTCTAGGAACTACCAAACTGTTCCATTGCAGCTGTACCATTTTACATTGCCCCCAGCAATGAAGCAGTGTTCCTATTTCTTCACATCCTATCCGACACTTGTTATTTTCCATTTTTTAATTAGTAGCCATTCTAGTACTTGTGAAATGGTATCTCATTATGGTTTTGATTTAAATTTCCCTAATGACAAATGATGTTGAATACCTTTTCATGATCTTCTTTTTTTAAAAAATGGAAATGTTTTCTTTTTTAAAGCAGATTTAGATGACATAAATGTTACATTATGTGCTTCTTGATCATTTGTCTATCTTCTTTGGAGAAATATCTATTCAAGTCTTTTGCCCATTTTTAATCCGGTTGTTTGTCTTTTTGTTACTGAGTTGTAGGGTTTCTTTATATATTCTGGATATTAAACCCTTATTATATATGTGCTTTTCAAATAATTTCTCCTATTCAATAGGTTGTCTATTTTACTTTCATGATGAAGTCCTTTGATTCAAAAAAGTTTGTAATTTTGAAGAACTCCCATTTATAGTTGTTGACATTTGATGCTCATGCTTTCATTGTAATGCCTAAGAAACCATTGCCAAACACAAAGCCCTGAAGATGCTTCCCAATGTTTTCTTCTAGGAGTTTTAAGTTTGGGTTCTTATATTTAGGTCACTGATCCATTTTGAGTTAATTTTTCTATATGGTGTGAGGTAGTGGTCCACCAGCATTTTTTTTCTATAGGGTCATCCAGGTTTCCCAGCACCATTTGTTGAAGAGACTATTCTTTTCCAATTGAGTGGATTTGACCCTCTTATCAAAAATCAGTTGGTGGGGAATGGGTATAGCTCAGTGGTTGAGTGCCTGCTTCATTTGTATGAGGTCCTGGGTTCAATATCTGGTACCTCCTAAAAAAAAATCAGTTGGCTGTAGATATGAGGGTTTATTTTTGAACTCTCAATATGATTCTGATATTCTATATATCTACCCTTGTGCCAGTACTATTATGTATTAACTGAAGCTTTGTAAAAAGTTTTAAATTTGGAGTTCTCCAAATTCATTCTTCTTTTTCAAGATGATTTTGGAATCAGGTCCCATTACCTTTTCATATAAATTTGATAACTGGCTTTTCCATTTCTGCAAAGAAAGTAATTTTGATTGGGTATTGTGGTAAACTGCTTTGAATGAAATTGGGATCTTACCAATATTTAATCTTCTAATCCATGAACATGGAAGATCTTTCCATTTATTTAGGTTTATTTTTTTTATTTCATACATTGATATTTTGCTGTTTTCTGTGTATATGCCCTTTACATCCTTGGTTGAATTTATTCCTAGATATTTCATTCTTTTAGTTCTTATTGTAAATGCAATTTTTTTTTCTTGATTTCCTCTTCAGATGATTTATTGCTAGTGTATAGATATACTACTGATTTCTTCATGTTGAATCTTGTACCCTACCACTGCACCATATTCATTTATTAGCTCTAGTAGCTTTGTAAATGATTATTTCAGGATTTTCTGTATATAGGATCTTGTCATCTGCAAATAGGAAAATTTTACTTCTTCCTTTACAATTTGGATGCTGTTTTATTCCTTCTCTTACCTAATTTCTCTGGCTACAACTTCCAGTTCAATGTTGAATAACTCTGATGACAGTGGGCATCCTTGTCTTGTTCCTGATCTTAAAGGGAAAGCTTTTAGTCTTTCACCATTTAGTATGATGTTACATGTGGGTTTTTCATATATGAACCCTGTTATGTTGAGGAAATTTCTGTTTATTCCTAGTTTTCTAAGTATTTTTATCATGAAATGGTGCTGGGTTTTCTCAAATGCTTTTTCTATATCAATTGAGAAGTTTTTCTTATTCATTCTCTTAATATGGTGTATTTCATTACTTGATTTTCCTATGTTGAACCATCCTTGCGAACCTGGGATAAAATCTACTTGATCATGGTGTATAATTCATTTAATGTGTTGTTGTATTCCATTTGAAAGTATTTTGTTGAGGATTTTTGCATCTAAGGCCGTTAGAGAGATTGGTCTATAATTTTCTCTTCTTGCAGCATTTTTATCTGGCTTTGGTATTAGGAGATATTGGTTTCATAGAATGAGTTAGGTAATATTCCCTCCTCTTCAATTATTTGGAAGAGTTTGAGTAGGATATGTACTAGTTCTTTTTGGAATGATTGGTAGAATTCACTTGTGAAACCATCTGGTCCTGGGCTTTTCTACATTTTGGAGGTTTTTGATGACTTATTAATTCTCATTCTTATGATTGGTCTGCTGAGGTCTTCTATTTCTTCTTTCATCAGTATAGGTCATTCATGTGTCCCTAGAAATTCATCTATTTCAATCTAAGTTGTCCAACTTACTGGCATACAGTTTTTCATTATATCCTTTTATGATCCTTTTTATTTCTGTAGGGTCAGTGGTGATGTCCCCTCTCTCTTTTCTGATTTTATTATTATTTGCCTTGTCCTTTTTTCTTTGTTAGTCTAACAAAGGGTTTGTCAAATTTATTAATCTTCTCAAAAAACAGCTTTTGGTTTTGTTAATTCTCTCTATTGATTTTATTATCATTTCATTTAATTCTGCTTTAATATTTGCTATTTCTTTCCTTCTACTTGTTTCTGGATTAGTTTTCTCTTCTTTTTCTAGTTCCTCCATATGTGAGTTAGGTATTTGACTTTAGCTCTTTCTTTTTTTTTCTTCAAATGTAGGCATTTGGGGATGTAAATTTTCCTCTCTATACTGCCTTTGCTACATCCCAAAAGTTTTTATTTTTTATTTATTTTTATTTTTTTTTAGGCGGTACCAAGGAATGAACCTGGGACCTTATACATGGGAAGCAGGTGCTCAACCCATGAGCTATACCTGTTCCCCATTCCATAAGTTTTGATATGTTGCATTCTCATATTCATTGCCTCAGGATATTTACTGATTTCTCTTGCAATTTCTTCCTTGACCCACTGAATGTTTAAGAATGTGTTGTTTAGTTTCCATATATTTGAGAATTTTCCAGTTATCCACCCATTATTGGTTTGAAGCTTCATTCCATTTTTGTCAGAGAAATGCTTTGCATAATTTCAATCTTTCTAAATTAATTGAGATATGCTCTATGACCTATCATGTGAATGATCCATGCCTGCTCAAGAAGAATATATATCCTGATGTATTTGGATGTAATGTTCTATATATGTCTATTAGGTCTAGATCCTCTAACATATTATTCAAGGTCTCTGCTTCTTCATTGACCTTCTGTTGATGTGTTCTGTCTAATGGTGATAAGGATGTATTAAAGTACACCTCAGGGAGTGGATGTGGCTCAAGCGATTAGGCACCTCCCTCCCACATGAGAGGTCCCAGGTTCGGCCCCTGGTGCCTCCTAAAGAAACAAGGAAGATGAAGAGACAAAGCAAGTGAAAAACAACAAGAGGGTGGGGAGAAAGAAAGAAACAAAATAGATCTTAAAAAAAAAAATTACCTGGCAGGGGAGACACCATGATCATGAAGGTGGTTTTCCCAGGATGAAGTTGATCCATTGCACTGGGATCTGCTGACCCCTGTGATTTCCCCACATAGGGGAAACTCAACTGCATAATTTGTGTTGGTGGGGGATTGAGTCTGTGCTTTCCCCTGAAAAAATAAAATAAAATAAAATAAAGTACACATCTATAATTGTAGAAACATCTATTTCTCTACTTTGTTTTTCCAATGTTTGCCTCGTGTATTTTAGGGCATCCTGGTTAGGTCGATAAATATTTATGATTGTTCTTTCTTGGTCGATTACCTATTTTATTAATATATAGTGTCCTTCTTTGTCTCTTACAACCAGTTGTGAATTCAAAGTCTGTTTTGTCTGATATTATTATAGCTACCCCAGCTCTTTTGTTTGGTAGCTGTTTACATGGAAAATTGGTTTCCATCCTTTCATTTGCAACCTATTTGTGTCCTTGGGTCTAAGGTGTGCCTCTTGTAAACAGCATACAGGTGGATCATATATTTTTTATCCATTCTACCAATATGTATCTTTTAATTGGGCAGTCTAATCCACTAACATTCAGTGTTATTACTGTAAAGGCTGTACTTACTTCAACCATTTTGTCTTTAGGCTATGATATGTCATATCTTATTTTTGCTTCTCTTTTTATCCTTTTAGTTGCCCTTACTAATAATCTTCCTTTCTAAACTCTTCTCCAAACCTCTCTCTCTTGTCTTTTCCTTTCAACCTTGGAGAACTTTCTTTAGTATTTCTTGAAGGTCAGGGCTCTTGTTGACGAGTTCTCTCAATTTCTGTTTATCCGTGAATATTTTAATGTCTCCATTTTAGAAGGATAATTTTGCTGGATACAGAATTTTTGCTGGCGGCTTTTCTCTTTCAGTATGGCATAAATATATGCCTTCTTTCCATCATGTTTCAGCTGAGAAATCAGCACTATGTGCATTTCATGCTGTCATTCAATTTCCTGAGTCCCTGCTCAATTTTTTTTCCATTTTTTCTCTGTCTGTTCTTCTATCTGCATGATTTTGGATGTCCAACTTCTAATTATCTATTTATTCCTTCTGCCTGTTCACATCTGCTGTTGTGTGATTCTAGTGTATTTTTAATTTTTTTTTCTATCGTGCCTTTCATTAACATGAGATCTATTATTTTTTTATATATACGTTTACAATTTTTCTGTGTGCTAACCCAGTGTCATCTTTATATTCTTTATCTCCTCATTCATCTCCTTGATTTGATTTAGAAGGTTTGTGTGGACATCTTTGATTAGTTGATCCAAATTCTGTATCTCCTCCAGTTTTTTAGTTTGTTCCTTTTACTGGGCTATGTCTTCCTGTTTCTTAGTAAGTCTTGTAACATTTTGCTTATGTCTAGGCCTCTATTTATCTTGATAGGTCTAATATATTGCTCAGTTTCTCTCTTGCCTAGGGTTTTATTTTTGTTTGGCTATGTGTTAAGGCTCTTCTTTGACACTTGGTTCCACTTATTCTAAATGTTTAGAATTGCCTATGTTAAAGTTAAAAAAAGAAAAAGGAGGAAAATGAAAAAAGAAATAAAAGGAGAGGAGAACAAGGAAGAGGAGTGAAAAACAGGCCTCCCTCTCAGGCCACCAGTGCCTGGCTTGATCCTCCTTGCTGTCTACTCATGCTCATTGCCCCATGGCCCTGTTACTTCCCCTATGCCTAGCAAACCTGCCTGTCTTCCTACTACTTCTGGAAGATGAGTGTACCCTGCCTTTCCTGATTCTGTCATCTTGGATCTCCCCTAGTGCTCTATTGTATGACTTAAGCAAGTAATTGATTACCCCAGGCTTCTTTGATTAAAATTTTTTTTACACTACCTTAGCTGTCCAGATGCTGCTTCCATCTGCAAGCCATGTTCTGAAAGGGTTAGCCAGAGAAGGATTTCTTGGTTCACTCTTTCAGGCTTCCATTGGATAGACTGGTGCTAATATTCAGGCACCTCCATATGTGCATAGGGGCTATTCTACTCCCACTGGGCCAGGGCCAGGGACCTACAATGGTAGCACAGGCTGTCTTCTCATTTTTCTGGGAAGAGTGTGAAGGAACAGCCACCAAGGGGGCCACAAGCTTTCTGTTATTTTTAATTTGCACTTTTAAAATTCACTTATCCAGTTACTGCAATCCTTTGACTCTTTTCTGGATTTCTGATGAAGATAAATCTGTCAGTTTTTGCTTATTGTAAAAATTCTGTGTGGGAATGTCACCCTGGAGCTTCTTCTGCTGCCACTTTGGGACCAGAATCTCATAATGATATTAATTAAAACTATTCATCATTTGATTTTTAAAAATAAATAATTACGTTAAAAATTTCTTCTTGTTTGATTTTTGGTTAACAACATGTATTTTTTCAGGAATCTCTCTTGCAAGTGACAGAAAATAAATCAAGATGGGGAATATATTGACTTAAATAGTTAAGCCATGGGAAGTAAAGTTGGCCTCAGATTCTACAGAAACTGCATCTTCTCAAACTTACCTATATGTGGAAAAAGTTGCAGCTTCTATTTATTTGGACCAGTGGACAGAGAAAGTGGAGGAATAATTCATTACCAAAAATAAGGAGGACATTGTTTTCAGGAAAAGGAATGGGTATGACAGATGAAACCATACGTGTTGGCTACTCCACATGGCTGAAGGACCAGCTATTTAGTATAGTAATCATAATAGCACTTTACAATTCTTTGATATTTCAAAATGCTTTTATAAGTTTGTCACACTTTAACTTCATGAAAATCCACTGGATTTGCTGGAGAGACAGGAGAGACAAGTTGTTGGTCAAGTTGGAGACAAGTGAATGAGGGAAAAAGTACTAGAAGACAAGGTCAGAAGGATATGAGAGCCAAATCATGCAGGCCGTCTAAGTCCAGGACTCATGTTTTTAATCACATATTATTTTATATATCCTCCCTCATAGCAACTCTTTTTCTTTAAGTGTGTATTAGATATTTAGAATTAATCAAATATCATTTGGAGTCATATCTTAGAAATATAGTATATAATCAAAATAGATAGCAAGGTATTGAGACGGTTTTCTCCTAAGTGCCTGCATTTATGCCTTGATTTCTTTAATAAACATTTTTAATGCCTATTATGTTCCAGGAATGCTACTGAGCATTAAAGATTCAAAGATGAATAGGGTATAGTCATTACCCATGAGAGACCCCAAGTATTTAGGGAGACAGATATATAAACTGATAATTATAATAATGGGATAACTGCTAATGAAACTCAGTTTCAAGATGGCATGGGATACAAAAAGCAGGGAGCTTTTCTTGTGGTAGTAGAAGGAAACTTACTAAAGAAAATATCATTTGGATTAAGTCTTGAAGAATATTTAAGATTTAATCAGTTGGTCTGTGCCTTTGAATAAGTGCTGGAAGAAGGCTGCTGCAGGCAAAGGGAATAGCATGAAAAAAGGTAGGGAAAAGGGAGGGCAAACACATGCTCAGAGCATAGGACATAGGTGAGGACTTGTTGCTGGTGCCTAAGTATTGTTAGGGAAAGTGTGTGGCTGCCTCCTCTTCCTAGCGTCTGCTTGAGAAATTACAGCATACATTTGGGTATTTGAATTCTAGTATGCTTGATGAAAATTGGATTTAATATTTATAATTAAGGCCTCACTTCTCAAGTTCCCACAAAGTTATGGACAAGGCAGACATGAAGCACTTTTCAAACTTTAGGATGTTGTTTTTTAACTTTACTCAAAATCCTGGGTCACTTTAAGACTTTTTTGGGCTTTTGGAAGGTTAGTCTTTAGCTCTATTTCAGGACTATTGTGGTAGAAATACTTCTCAAAGTTTTCAGGCAGTTGCTACTGATTTGCAGATAAATTCTGATTGGGGCTCTGAATTGGGAAAGGACTTTAGTGCTTTGATAACATTCTTCCCCAGTAAAAATCAGAGAAGAAACCAAGGAATGAAGGCTATTTTCCCTTTGTCCCCAACCGACCAGGGGATGAATCCTTGGATGACATTAGTTCTTCTGCTAATTTCTTGACTGATGTCATGCACATTTCTGTGGTGGAAGATTTGTTGTTGTTGTTGTTTTAAATTACATCTAAATGCTTTTTAATTTTTGATATTGAACAATGTAAACAAAAATGCATTGATTTAAGTTTAATATCATTCTTAAGATTTGTTTGCCTATGATGCTAATAATTAGCATTATAATACTCCAGTGACTTAAGGAGAAAGAAAATGTTTATTTTTAAGGAGCTAGAGCAATTGATTTCTCATGATCTCTTGTGATTTCCCATATCACTTTACCAATAACTCTTGTAGGTCACTCTTTCTGTCTTCTATTTACATTGTTTATATATATGATTTATCTCAGTACTAGATTGTAACCTCCCTGAGGACATAGTTGTTTTCTGATTTATCAGTGTATCTGATAGACTATCTAGTAATATCTGAAATATAATTTGTGCCAGACACTGTTCTAGATACTTTAAGTGTTAACTTTTTTTCCTTACTGGAGAAGGTGTAGATTTACAGAACAATCATGCATAAAATACAGGATTCCCCAGCACCAACACCTTCTGTGGGGTAGTATAGAACATTTGTTATAATTGATGATAGAACATTTTTATATTTGTAGTATTAATTAAAGTCCCTGGTTTGACCTAGGTGTCATTGTTTGTGTATTATAGTTCTGTAGATATTTTCTTTAATTTTTATTCTTTTATCATATATACAATCTAACATTTTCCCTTTTAACCATATTCAAATATATATTTCAGTGCTGTTAATTGCATTCACAATGTTTTGCTACCATCACCACCATCCATTACCAAAACATTTCCATCATTCCAAATAGGAACCCTGCACATTTTAAACCTTAACTTCACATTCCCTATACCCGTCCTATATCCTGGTAACCTATATTCTAGTTTCTGACTCTATGAGTTTGCTTATTAGAATTGTTTGAAATCAGTGAGATCATACAATAGTTTTCCTTTTTTGCCTGGTTTATTTCACTCTACATGACGTCTTCCAGGCTTATACATGGTATCAGAATTTCATTCCTTTTTTATTTATTTGAGAAGTTGTGAGTTAACAAAACAATCATGCATACCGTACAGGATTCCCATGCATCCTCCCACCAACAATACCTTACATTGTTGTTACAAATAATGAAAGAACATTATTAAAATATTACTGCTATCTAAAGTCCTTAGCTTATATATGGTATATTTTCCCACAAACGATCCTGTTTTATATTAGTGTTGTATATTTATTATAGCTCATGAGAGAACATTGTCATATTTATACTGTTAACCACAGTCTCTCATTCACCATGGGGGTCACTATGTTATACAGTCCCCTGCCTTTTTCAGTCCATCCAAAGTGTACTCTCAGTGGGTCTCAGTTTCATCACAGAGTTGTGCTGTCATCAGCTCAGTCCATTTTAGAACATTTTCATTACTCCTAAAGGAAAAAGCCCACCCCCTCTTATACTCCCCCAATATTACATTATTTGCGTTTTTCCAATGTATCTCCATATTCTTAACACCTTGTAATAGAGGAATATTCTTGTATTTGTACTATTAACCACAATTATCATCCTTCACCAAAATCATTATGTTATACAGTCTCTAGATATTCTCTAGCTTTCTTTCAATTGACATTAACCTATCTAGACTACTCCTTTCAGCCACAATCACACTTATAATTCAGCAGTGTTGATTATACTTACTATAATTTGTTACCATCAACTCTAACCATTTCTACACATTTATAATACCCCTTATTAAACCTTCTACATACATTCAGCATCAGGTCCCCTTCTCAATCCACATTCTATCCCTAGTAACCCATACTCTGGTTTAACTCCATGAGTTTACTTATCTTGTTTAGTTCATACTAGTGAGACCATAGAATATTTGTCCTTTTGTGTCTGGCTTATTTCACTCAACATAATATCCTCAAGGTTCATCCATATTGTCATATGTATCCAAAATTAATTTCTTCTTACAGTTGAGTGATATTCCATCATATGATAATCATTTTGTTTATCAGATCAACAGTTGATGGACACTTGGTTTGCTCCCATCTTTTAGCAATTATGAATAATTCTGCTATTGGTGTGCAAATGTCTGTTCAAAGTCCTTGCTTCCAGTTCTTCTGAATATATTCCTAGTAATGGGATTGCTGGATCATATGGCAGTTCTATATTTAACTTCCTGGAAAACTGCCAAACTGTCCTCCACAGAGGCTGCATCATTTTACATTCCCACCGACAGTGAAGGAGTGTTCCTATTTCTCCAAATCTTCTACAACACTTGTACTTTTCCACCTTGTTAATACTGGCAATTCTGTAAGTTGTGAAATGATACATCATTGCAGTTTTAATCTGCATTTCCTTAATAGCTTGTGATGTTAAGTACCTTTTTATGTGCTTTATGGTCATTTGTATTTCTTTGAAAAAATTTCTGTTCAAGTCCTTTGACCATTTTTTAATTGGGTTGCTTATATTTTTATTGTTGAGTTGCACAGTCTCTTTATATGAACATGGAGATCAAGCGCCTATTGGATATGTGGTTTCCAAATATTTTTTCCCACTGAGTAGGCTGCCTTTTTACCTTCTTAACAAAGTCATTTGAAGCACAAAAGTGTTTAATTTTGAGGGGGTCCCATTTATCTATTTTTTCTTTCATTTCTCATGCTTTGGGTATAAGGTTTAAGAAACCACCACATGCCACAAGATCTTGAAGATGTTTTCTTACATTTTCTTCTAGGAGATTTATGGTTCAAGCTTTTCTATTTAGGTCCTTGATCCATTTTGAGTTAAATTTTGTATAAGGTGTGAGATACCTTTCTTTATTTTAGCCATGGATATCCAGTTCTCTCAGCACCATTTGTTGAACAGACTGTTCTGACTCAGCTGGGTGGGTTTGACAGCCTTGTCAAAAATCACTTAACTATATATGTGAGGGTCTATTTCTGAATGTTCAGTTCAGTTTCATTGATCAATATGTCTATCTTTATGCCAGTACCATGCTGTTTTTAGCACTGTAGCTAAGTAATATGATTTAAAGTCAGTAAGTGAGAGTTCTCCAACTTTGTTCTTTTTTTAAAGACATTTTTGGCTATTTGAGGCCCCTTACCCTTTCAAATAAATTTGATAATTGAATTTTCCATTTCTGTAAAAGTGGCTCTTGTCATTTTTTTTGGGATTGCATTGAATCTGTAAATTAGTTTAGGTAGAATTGTCATCTTAACAATATTTAATCTTCTAATCTATGAACACAGAATGCCCTTCCACTTATTGAGGTCTTCTTTTAGCAATGTTTTGCAGTTTTCTGAATATAGGTCCTTTATGTCCTTGGTTAAGCTAATTCCTAAATATTTGAGTCTTTTAGTTGCTATTGCAAATGGAATTTTTTTGTGACTTCCTCCTTAGATTGCTCATGAGTAGTGTATAGAAATGCTATTGAGTTTTGCATGTTAATCTTGCATCCCACAATTTTTCTGAGCTTGTTTATTAGTCCTAGTAACTTTGTTGGTGATTTTTTGAGATTTTCTAAGTACAGGATCTTATCATCAATAAATAGTAAAAGTTCTCCTTCTTTCTTTCCTATTTGGGTGCCTTTTATTTCTTTTTCTTGCCTAATTGCTCTCATTAGAACTTCTACCACAATATCGATTGACAGGGGTGACAGTGGGAATATTTGTCTTGTTCCCAATCTCAGCGGGAAAGCTTTCAGTCTTTCACTGTTGAATACAATGATAGCTGTGGGTTTTTCATATACATACTTTACCGTGTTGAGAAAGTTTCCTTCTATTCCTGTCTTTCAGAGTGTTTTTTTTTATCAAGAAAGGATGTTGTATTTTGTCAAATGCCTTTTCTGCCTCAATCAAGATGATCATGCAGTTTTTCTTCTTCAATTTATTAATATTAATGTGGTATATGACACTAATTGATTTTTTTTGTGTTGAACCACCTTTTCATCCCTGGGATAAAACTCACTTGATCATGGTGTATAATTCTTTTAATGGGCTTTTTTATTTGGTTAGCAAGTATTTTGTTGAGGATTTTTACATCTATATTCCTTAGAGAAATTGGTGTGTAATTTTTGTTTTTTGTAATATCTGTCTGGCTTTGATATTAGGGTGATGTTGGCTTCATAGAATGTTTGGTAGTGTTTCCTCCTATTCAATTTTTTGCAAGAGTTTGAGCAAGATTGGTTTTTTATCTTCTTGAATGATTGGTAGAATTCATCTGTTGTTTTCGTTTGCCAAAGAGCTACCAATGCAATGTACCAGAAATGGGTTGACTTTTATAATGGAAAATTTATTATGGATACAAGCTTACAGTTCCAAGGCCATGACCTGTCCAAATCAAGACATCAGCAAAGATGCTTTCTTGGGGTCCTGCCACATGGCTAAGGAAGATGACTGCTGATCTATGCTAAGGTCTCTGCCTTCCCCTATAGAATCTAAGGTCGCCCCCTAGTTTAGCTGTGGGCAGTGAGGCATAGGATTGTCTCTTATGAAAACTTCTCTCTCATTCTTGCCATCTCTGCTTTATTCCTGAGTTCAGCTGTGTGCTGTCAGGCATATGGTTCATCTCTCTCTAGGTCTCAGCTCTTTGAGTCTCTTGGGGCTTCTCTCCTTGAGCTTAGCTGTGGGTGAACCTGGAGTCCTTTCTCTCACATGGCAGGATCAAATATGGCAACTTCTTTTCTCTCTGTGTCTCCATTTATATCAGATCCAGCAAGAGGGTGGAGACTCAACTTGAGTCATGCCCCAATGATGTAGCCCAATCAAAAACAAACTGTGTCACACCTGTGAAGCCATCTAGTTCTGGGCTTTTCATTTTGGGGATGTTTTTGTTGACTGTTTCAGTCTCATTACTTGTGATTGGTTTGTTGAGATCTTCTATTTCTTCTAGGGTTAGTATACGTTGTTGTAGTGTTTCTAGGAATTTTCTATTTTCTCTACATTGTTTAGTTTGTTAGCTTACAGTTGTTCATAATATCCTCTTATGATCTCCTTTACTTCTGCGAGGTCAGTAGTAATGTACCCCCTCTCAATTCTAATTTTATTTATTTGAATCTTCTCTGTTTTTTGTCAGTCTAGCTAAGGGTTTGTTAGTTTTGTTTATGTTCTCAAAGAACCAACTTTTTGTTTTGTTGGTACTCTGTCTTGTGTTTTGTTTTCAATTTCATTTATTTCCCCTCTAATCTTTGTGATTTCTTTCTTTCTGCTTGCTTTGGGATTAGTTTCCTGTTTTTTTTCTAGTTCCTCCAGGTGTGCAGTTAGGTCTTTGATTTTAGCTATTTCTTCTATTTTATGTAAGCCTGAAGGGCTATACATTTTCCTCTCAGCACCATAGGTTTTGATATGTTGTGTTCTCATTTTCATTCATCTTGAGATATTTACTGATTTATCTTGTAATTTCTTCTTTGACCCACTGATTATTTAAGAGTGTGTTGTTTAATCTTCATATACTTGTGAATTTTCTCTTTTTCCACCTGTTATTGATTTCCAGCTTCATTCTTTTATTGTCAGAGAAAGGGCTTTGTACAATTTCAATCTTTTTAAATTTACTGAGACCTGTCTTGTGACCCAATGTAGAGTCTATCCTGGATAAAGATCCCTGAGCAATTGAGAAAAATGTATATTCTGCTGTTTTGGGGCACCCAGGTTAGGTGCATAAATATTAATGATTGTTATTTCTTCTTGGTGAATTGCCCCTTTCATTAATACAGAATGACCTTCTTCATCTCTTATAATAGTTTTGCATTTAAAATCTAATTTGTCTGATATTAGTATTACTACTCCAAATCTGTTTTGGTTACTATTTGCATGGAATATCTTTTTCCAAACTTTAACTTTCAGCTTGGTTGTGCCTTGCATCTAAAGTGGTCTCTTGTAGATAGCAAATATATAGCTCATATTTTTTTTATCCATTCTGTCTGTCTATGTCTTTTGACTGGGGATTTCATTCCCTTAATGTTCAATGTTATTACTTTAAAGTCGTTACTTACTTTGTTCACTTTATTCTTTGGCTTTCCGTTGTCATATCTTAGTATTGCCTCTTTTTTTTACCCTTTTATGTACTGTTACTAAATTGTACTAATCTTCATTTCCACACTCTTATCCAAATCTCTCACCCTTGTCTTTTCCTTTTAGGTTGCAACACTCCTCTTAGCATCTCTTATAAATCTGGTCTTTTGGTAACAAACTAACTCAGTATTTGTTTGTCTGTGAAGACTTTAAACTCACCCTCATTTTTGAAGTATAGTTTTGCTAGATAAGGAATTCTTGGCTGGCAGTTTCTCTCATTCAGAACCACTTTCTTCTCACCTCCATGGCTTCTGATGAGAGATTGGCTCTTAGTCTTATTGAGCTTCCCTTGTATGTGATGCATTGCTTTTCTCTTGCTGTTTCAGAATCCTCTCTTTATCACTGACATTTGACATTCTGAATAGTCCGTGTCCCAGAGTAGGTCTAGTTGGATTTATTCTGTTTGGGGTATACCGTCCTTCTTGGATATTGATATTTGTGTCTTTCAGAAAGGTTGGGATGTTTTCAGTCATTATTTCCTCAAATATTCTTTCTGCCTCTTTTCCATTCTCTTCTCCTTCTGGGACATCTTCAGCACATGTTGGTGTGTTTCACATTGTCATTCAATTCCCTCATACCCTGTTCCATTTTTTTCCATTCTTTTTCTTTCTATTATCCTGTCTTTTACAGTTCAGATGTTCTGTCCTCAAAATCACTAATTCTGTCTTCAAGCTATTCCAATCTGCTGCTATGTGCCTCCAATATATTTTTAATCTTATCCATTGTATCTTATTCCCATAAGCTCTGTTACTGTTCTTTGCAGGCATTCAGATTTTACTTTATACTCACCCAGTGTCTTCTTAATATCCTTTATCTCTTTAGCCATATTTTCCTTCAACTGCTTGAATTGATTTAGGAGATTTTTGTGAGCATCATTGATTAGTTGTCTTAAATCCTGTGTCTCATCAGGATTGTTAGTTTGGCTGGGCCATGTATTCCTGTTTCTATGTATGGCTTATAATTTTTTGCTGATGTCTAGGCATCTGATTGTGTTGTTGAATTTATTCTGTTGATCAATTTCTCTCTCTTGCTTAGTGGTTTTATTTCATGGCTCTTCTTTGATTTTTGTTCAGCTTTATCTAAATCTTTAAGATTGCCTAGCATAAGTTATCAAAATACAGCCAACGATCCACTAATGTGGCACAGACCAGAGCCAAGAGTGCCTTGACATGAGAGACTCCAAAAAGCTTTTTTACTTCTTGAAGTTTCCTGGCTTGCCAGCAGGTGGTGCTCTTCAGCGAACCTTTCCATGGAGTTGTCTATCTCCACCTCCACTCATTGGTGATTCTGGTCTGTCCAGAGCCAAGAATCAAAACAGGATCCTCTGGCTAAACTCAACGAAGACAAATCACTTCCCCCTGTCTGCTGAACCCTGCCTCCTCTCAAGGAGGAAGTTGTCCATTCCACCTCTCAGTTGGCTGCAGTGAGCCTCAGGCATTACCCAGGCTGCTCACCTTGAGGGTGGGGGACTTTTGCCATTGCCAGCTGTGGGGCAAGTAACTCACAGTTTTTGCTTTGGCCTCTTCGTTTTTCTGTCCCTGTCCCTCCTGGACTATGTACAGCACTCTCCTGGTCTGCAGACCCCCTAAGAAGCTCCCTCAGACAGCTTTTTGCCCTTCCTCCAATGTTTTTATAAAAGTTGAGTCCTGCTGCTGTACTCTGATGTCATCTTTCTGGAAGTCCTTACTTCATTCCTTTTAATGGTGGAATAATATTCCATTGTATGCCTATACCACATTTTATTAATCCATCCATAAGTTGATGGATACTTGGGTTGCTTCTACCTTTTGATAATTGTGAATAATACTGCTATGAACATTGGTGTGCAAATATCTATTCAAGCCCCTAGTAGTTGGATTCCTGGGGCATTCAGTAGTTCTAAACTTAGCTTTCTGAGGAATCACCAAACTGTCTTCCACAGCAGCTGCACCATTTTACATTGCAACAATCAATGAATGAGTGTTCCTATTTCATGGCACCCTCTCAGTTATATTCCATTTTTAAAAATATAAGCCATTCTAATGGGTATGAGATGGTATCTCATTGTGGTTTTGACTTATATTTTCCTGATGACTAATGATGTTGAGCATCTTTTCATGTACATTCTGGCCATTTGCATATTTTCTTTGGAGAGATGTCTGTTTAAGTCTTTTGTCCATTTTTAAATTGGGTTGTTTGTCTTTTTGTTGGTAATTTGAAGCATTTCTTTATATATACTTGATATTAATCCTTTATCAAATATGTGGATTCCAAATATTTTCTCCCATTGTATAGGTTGTCTTTTTCCTTTCATGATAAAGTCTTTTGAGGAACAAAATTTTTTTATTTTGAAGAGGTCCCATTTATCTAGTTTTTGTTGTTGTTGTTTGTGCTTTGGGTGTAAAATCCAAGAAACCATCACCTAAAATATGATTCTGACGTGTCCTCCTTTTTTGTGCAGAAGGAGATCTAGCTTTCCCATTTGTTGAAGACATTTTTCTTAATCAACTGAGTCATCCTTACCACCTTGTCAAAAATCAGTTGGCCATAAATGTGAGGGTTGATTCTGAGCTCTCAATTCTGCTCCATTGGTCTATGTGTCTGTTCTTGCACCAGTAAAATGCCAGTGCCACAGTTTTGATTACTGTGGCTTTGTCACAAGTTTTAAGATCGGGAAGTGTGAGTCTTCCAACTTCATTCTTCTCTTTCAAGATAGCTTTAGCTATTTGAGTCCCTTTACCCTTCCACATAACTTTGATGGCTGACTTTCCCATTTCTGCAAAGTAGGTTGTTGGAATTTTTGTTGGGATTGCATTGAATCTATAAATTGCTTTGGGTAGCATTGATATCTTAACAATATTTTCTTCCAATCTATGAACATGGAGTATACTTCTATTTATTTAGATTTTCTTTTATTTCTTTTAGCAATGTTTTATAGTTTTCTGTGTATGACTCCTTTACATCCTTGGTTATATTTATTTCTAGATATTTGATTCTTTTAGTTGCTATTATAAATTGAATTTTTTTCTTGATTTCTTCTTCCAATTGTTAATTGCTTGGGTATAGAAACACTTCTAATTTTGGGGTGTTGATCATATTCCCCACCACATTGCTGAATTCATTTATTAGCACTAAGAACTTTGTTATGGATTTTTCAGGATTTTCTGTATATTGGATCCTGTCATCTACAAATAGGAAAAGTTTTACTTCTTTCTTTTCACTTTGGGTTACTTTTATTTCTTTTTCTTGCCTAATTGCTCTAGCTAGAACTTCCAGTATAATGTTGAATAACAGTGGTGACAGTAGTAGACATCCTTGTCTTGTTTGTAATCTCTGAGGAAAAGCCATTAGTTTTTCACCATTAAATAGGATGTTAGCTGTGGACTTTTCATATACACCCTTCAGCATGTTGAGTATGTTTCCTTCTATTACTAGTGTTCTAATTGTTTTAGCTAAACAAGGATGCTATATTTTGTCAAATGACTTTTCTTCATTTATTGAGATGATTATGTGTCTTTCCTCATTCTGTTAATATGATGTATTGCATTAATTGATTTTCTTTTGTTGAACCAATCTTACATACCAGGGGTAAATTGAACTTGATCATAGTGTATAATTCTTTTAACATGCTGTTAGATTACATTTGAAAGTATTTTATTGAGGATTTTCATAAGAGATATTGGTCTGTTGTTTTAGTTTCTTGTAGTATCTTTATCTGATTTGGTATGAGTTTGATGGTGGCCCCATAGAATGAGTTAGGGAATGTTCCCTCCTCTTCAATTTTTAAGAAGAGTTTGAGAATTGAAGTTAAGTCTTCTTAGAATCTTGGTAGAATTCCCCTGTGAAGCCATCTGGTCCTGGGCATTTCTTTGTTGGAAGGTTTTTGATTACTGATTCAATCTCTATACTAGTAATTGGTTTATTGAGGTCTTCAAATTCTTTTTGAGTCAATGTAGGTAGTTTGTGTGTTTCTAAGAATTTATCCATTTCATCTAGGTTATCTAATTTATTGTCATACAATTGTTCATAGTATGCAGTAATAGTCCATTTTATTTCAGCAGGGTTAGTACTAATTTCATTTCTGAATTTTGTTATTTATAACATCCTTTTCTTTGTCATTCTAGCTAAATGTTTGTTGATTTTGTTCATGGTTTCCCATAGCTGTCTTTGGCTATTTTCTCTTTATTTATTTATTTATTTATTTGTTTGTTTATTTATTTATTTATTTATTTATTTATTTTCTTTCTGCTCTTCAGCTTGACTCATTTCAAATGTCTTGTCTTCATGTTCATAAATTCTTTCTTCTGCCAGATCCTGTCTGCTCTTGAAACCCTCCTGTGTATTTTTCATTTCATTTATTGTGTTCTTCAGCACAGTAGTTCTGCTTAAAATCTTTTAAAAATTTCTATCTCTTTACTTAGACTCTCATATTGTTCACTGATTGTTTTACTGATATCATGTATTTCTTTCTCTGTACCTTCCTTCATCTCCTTAAGCATTTTTTTAAATTTTTCTTTTTTTATTTTTAAAAACAGCTTTATCCGAACATTTTTGTGTAACATTTATGTAATCTAAGTATCCTTAAAAAAATAAAAATATATATTTAAAAAAAGGTTGTACATGATAGAATTTTAGAAATTGTCTTTATGTTAAAACATTTTATAAATAACACTACAAATAAAGCATTCTGAAAAGTAAAAAAAAGCTTTATTACATAAATGTTACATAAAAAATATAGAGAATTCCCGTATATCCCATCCATCCCTTTCCCACACTTTCCCACATTAACAAAATCCTTCCTTAGTGTGGTACATTTGTTCAAATTGGTGAACACATATTGAAGCATTGCTACTAACTGTGGACTATAGTTTACACTATAGTTTACACTCTCTCCTGCACAGTTTTGTAGGTTAAGGCAAAATATATAATGGCCTGCATCCATCATTGCAATGTTATGCAGGACAATTCCAATGTCCTGAAAATTCCCCATTTTACACCTATTTTTCCCTCTCCCTCCCTTCAGAACCTCTGGTGGCCACTGCCTTTATATCAATGATAAAAGTTCTTCCATTGCTTGAATAATAATAAGTCTATAATTGAATAATAATAAGTCTACTTTAGTCCATTGTTCATTCCCCAATCTTGAGGATTTTGGGATGGTGATGCCCACTCTGTTTCTAATTGAGAGGGGGCTTAGATCCCATGGGGCAGATGGATGGAACTATCTTGCTTGCAGTTGCATACGTTCTCTGTTCCTTGGGGTGGGTGTTGTACATCATCATTTCCTTGTTAGTTGTCCTGGGTGAGTCCAATGAACTGGAGAATAGGTGTTGCAACTCTGCTGAGATTCAGGGCTCAACCAGCACATGGGTGGACCAAAGATTTAAGTCTCTGGGACATATATTTAATAAGTATGATGCTAATTATAGTTTCAAATAAAAAGGGGCAGAAGAGCCATGCATAGGGAAACTATAAATGAGTCTAACTCTGTTACACTGTGGAACATAAATTCCAGAGTAAGGCCAACTGACAGTGTGCCAAATTCCTGAGCTTATCTGTCCTGTTTATAATGTCTAGATGTCTCTAAAGCTCTCAGGAGCACTGCTGTTTGAGGTGCTATTTACTGTGGCAGTCAATAAGATCCTGCTGAGATGTGCAAAAGTGTAACCTCTGAAATGACATCCCAATTCACTTTGAAATCTCTTAGCCATAAAAACTCATTTGTTTTTACCATTTCCCCCTTTTTGTCAAGGTATTTTTCCAGATGCATTACTAGTTGGTGCTTAGCAATAATCCCTTGGTGCCAGGGAGGCTTATCCCAGGGAGCCATGTCTCACACCGGGGAGAAGGTAGTGCATTTATTTTATTTATTTATTTTTTTATTTTTTATTTTATTTTTTTAAGGATTTATTTATTTATTTACTTTTATCCATTTTTACACCCCTTCCCCCTCCCCTCCCCATTTTTGCTGTTTCTGTGTCCATTCGCTGGGCAACTCTGTGTCCATTTTCTGCCCTCTCTTCTCATCCTTCTCCTCCTGTCTTCACTGGGATTCAATCCTTGGAATCTCTGATGTAGGAGAGAGGCATCCTGCCCACGCAACCTTAGTTGCTGGTTTTTCGGTGCGTCTCATCTTGCCTCTCCCTTGTGTCACTCTCCTATTATGTCATCATCTTGCTGTGTGGCTCGCGGGAACTGGTGGTGCGCCCGCGCACAGGGCCTGGCGGCCCACGCACCTTCTATATATTTTTTAAATTTTTACCAGGAGGTCCCGGGGATCGAACCCAGGTCCTTCCATATGCGAGATGGACGCCAACCAGATATAGCCCCCTGCTATATCTCTTAAGGTTGACCAGAGATACCTAGAGTTACAGTCTTTTCCCATACAGGATGGACATATAATAAATCAGGCTTAGTTTATCACCAGCATTCTAAAAACCAGACCTAGGGAGGAAAACGAGGTCTGGGGACACATGCATGGTTTCTAATATAGCGAATGTTTAGCCCACCCTGATTATCACAGAATCAGGACAGTGAGAATATTCGCAAGGGTAGTGCATTTATATGCTGAGTTTGACTTAGAGAAAGGCCACATTTGAGCAACAAGGAGGCTTTCAGGAGGTAACTCTTAGGCAGTACTGTGCTAAGTTTCAATTTCACAAGAAATAGTTCATAAGTATAATCATCAATATCAAGGGCCTGGTGTAATGATCTGTCTTCCTTCATTAGGCACTGCCCTTGTTCTTGGGTGATTCTTGCTATTCTGTTAGAGAATGTAGCAGGGCCACCCAGGATGGGAATTGAATATTCTTTTGTTTATTGTGTGGGTTTCCACCCCCCTGAGAAAACACCCCTTGAACACTTGAACATATTCATATGCCTTAGAGACATGCCCCAGGTGCACCCCTCCCCAAGCATCCCCCCATCACTGACACCTCACACCAGTGATCCTACCCTACCATAGTTGTGACCTTTCTATGATCCAAAACCTCTCCAAGAATGAGGCCAACAAAATAAGCAAATAAAATTAAGAAAATGAAATAATAATAGTTTTAAAAATAATAAATAAAATATAAAATAAAACTTTAAAAATTGACATAATATAAAAAATTTTTAGACATTGTGTCTTTCATCACTGTAAGATCTGTTGTCTTGTATGTACAGTGACAATTTCTTCATATAATCCCCCAGTGTCTTATTTTTTCCATTTTATCTTCAAAGAGCTTTAGGGTACAGAAAAGTCACGTAGAAAATATAGAGGATTCCCATATACATCACATCCTTCCCCTTTTCTGCTCTCCCCTATTAATAACATTTTACATGAGGATGGTACATTTGTTACAATTGATGTACAAATATTGAAGCATTGCTACTAACTATGGTCAATGGTTTACATTATGATTTACTTTTTGAACCGTACACTTTTATAAAATTTGATGAAATTTAAAATGGCCTGTATCCATTATTGCAAGATCAATGTAAAACAATTCTAATGCCCTAAAAATGTCCTTTGCTCCATCTATTCTATTCTTCCCTCCTCTGCCCCTCAGAACTTATGGTAATCACTAAGTTTCAAATTTTGAAGAAAAAGATTTACAGTTACTTGCAATAATATTGAGGACTTTGACATATTGGTCTCTTTTCTTTTATTAGGCACAGCCTATGTTTTCAAGGGATTCTTGTCCCTCTAATTGAGAACATAGCAAGAGTCCCCAGGATGGGAGTTTAATACTTTATTGTTTATTATGTGGGTCTCCACTCACTGAAATAACATACTATGACAAAGTAAACACTTAACAAATTCCATAGAAGCATGCCCCAGGTGTGCCCTATCTCATATATCCCCCACACTCAATGCTCTACCCCAGTAACCCTCCCCCCTGCCATATTTGTCAAAAGAACATTCCCCCAACATTGTAATTTTAACCACAGACCTGCAAATCCCCAGAGTTTACTTGCTTCTTCCTCCAACCCTCCACCCAGTTCCATGGATAGTCCCAACCCTCCCACCCTACTCCCCCTCACAGACCAGCACTGCCAAACCCAATCACATCACTGTACCACTCTCATACCTATCCACTGCCCAACCACACCCTTCCACTTTATCATAGATTTTGCCCATATGGGCATTGTCCTTAAGCATTTTTAAGATCATTTTTCAGAGGTTTTGCTCATTATGTCCACATTCTCTTCTCATTGGTGTTTTCTGCATTTTTTCCCTCTTCCTTTGTATGGGCCATCATTTCCTGTTTCTTTGTTTGTCTTGTACTCTTTTATTATACATTATATATTTGAATATTTAAAAAATCTCTGGGATTTACTCCTCAGGGTGTCTGTTTTCTGGTTTTATAATTATCTGGTGATAAGACAAAGATCATTTTATCTTTCAGCCCTCCTAACAGGAAGGCTTTGTTCCCAAAGTGAATGCACTGTATAGGGTTTTTCTTGTCTTACTGGGCCATTGTCTTGGCCTGGGCTTTTGCTTGTTAGTTGGTTTGGAATTCCTCTGTTTACAGGAGTTTGCTTGTCCCCTCTGTTTCCTAAGAGACAAAAATCTCCCTCTCCCAGGTATCTGAAGCCAGCAAACCTTTGTCCCAGACTGTCTGCCTCTATAGTACTTTATACTCCTTTCATTGTGTCATGCTGTTTTTACCTGCAGGGCAAATTCTGGTAGAAGGGTCACCTTGGAGAGTACTTCCCCAGTTCAGTCTTTCCCAGCCCAAACAGGGCCGGGACCCATGAAGCCAGCACAGACTGGCTCCAACACCCAAGAGCAGCGGTGTTATCACTGACCACAATATTTGATTAGCAGATTTGGAATGCTGGGTCCTGGCTCTGAGGGAAACTATTGTTTCAACCCATCCCAGACAAAAGGACTGGCAATTCTTGGGGAAGAGGATTTTTATGTCCCTTTCTGTCAGCAGCTAGCCAGGTTCTGGGCCCCATGGCAGCCTGCCTTCAGAGTGGGGAGATAGGCAATGGAGGCTATTGCATGGAGAGAGCAACTTACAGTTCTTTACTGTATTTTATCAGCCTCTTCCTCCTGTTCTTTCCTGGATACTGTACAGTGTTCTTCTGGCCTCCAGAAAAATAATTGTTTCAGGCAGTTACTGCCTGTTTCATAGCTGTTTGGGTGGAAAGACTGAATCTGGGAGCTTCCTCCTCCACCACCTTCCCCAGGAATCTGTATATGCTAACTTTTTTAATGCTCACAAGAATCTATGAAAGAAAGAAAGGATATATTACTTGCCAAAATTAGACAGCTAATATGTTGCAGCACTGGTCTTCACATTTTGCCTCCTAAATCCATACTTTCATCAACTCCATTATGCTTCTCTTTACTAGTGCTGCAAGTATACACTCAATAAATAATAATTATTGGTTTAGGGTTCCTGCTTATGAATTATTGTGGAGTGGTAGAAGGAGGGTGGTGTAGAAATCATATTCCCCACAAAAGCATGTTCAAATTCCAACCCCTGGTCCTGTGAGTGTGAACCCATTTGTAAATTGGGTCTTTGAAGATGTTATTAGTTAAGGTGTGCCCAAGCCAAATGAGGGTGGCCCTTCATCCAAAATAGCTGAAGTCCTTATAAGTAAAGGAAATTGGATATGGATAGAGAAACCATGGGAGAATAAGAAATTGGAACTCAACAGAACCTGGAAGAGAAAGGAAAATACATCACAATGTCATGGAAAGGCCAAGAACCCAAGGATCACCAGCAGCCAGTCCCAAAATGCCATAGTCATGGAGAAAGTTTTGCCATGTGGATGCCTGGATTTTGGACTTCTTCTAGAAGCAAAACCAGGAGCCAATAAATTCGTTTTTAGGACATCCAATGTATGGTATTTGTTTTAGCAGCTAGGAAACTAAAACAGAGGGTTATCAAAATCTGTGATCTTTTGCAGCTTTTAATCCTGCAGCACGTTTTTCTGCCTTTCAGAAGTAGGTCCTTAAGGCATGCATTTGTAATTGTTACCAATTTGGTCAGAGTTGAAAATTTGATCCAAGATATAGACTTCTTCAATTAATTTCTGTCATTGCTAAAAAAATTTTTCAGCTTTCTCATCCTTACCCATGGTTTTGTAAAACAGCTGATAGCTTTAGAAATTGTAGAAACGTTTGAAGCCACCAAACCAGCCACTGATGCAGGGTTTGGCAATTTCTATTTAAAGTCTTCTTATATAGATAGTGGTGTCTCTTTGACTGTCAGAAAAGTGGTTCCCAATGTTTTGGGTATGCAGTATTCAATCCATATGCTCAACAATATTTCCATTTCTTCTGTTCTTTTAGGCTTTGTTATTATTGACATCACAACATTTGAAATTGTTCCAGCCATAGACATTTATTTTATTATTCCAGCATTGTCTCTGATGGTATGCAATGTGAATTTATGCTTGTTGCTCAGGAGATAACACGTGTTCTATGATTACTTTCTAAACACTTTATTTAAAGCTTCAACTTCAGACTAAAATTTTCCTTTTGCATGCACTCCTTGGCATTTTTGAACTTTGACTACTTAGACATATATGGGGTGGTGTGGTAGTCTGGAACTGTGTACCCCAGAAAAACATGTTCTTATACTTAATCCATTCCTATGGGTGTGAACCCCTGTATATAGGACCTTTTGGTGAGGCTAATTAATATGTGTGGCCCAGGATGGGTCTTAATACTATTAATGAAGACCATATAGGAAGGTCACAGAAAGAGAAAAAAAAGCCAGAAGGAACAGCCAGAAACTGAAAGTCAGTGGAACCCAGAAGAAGATGGAGAAGCACAGAGAGGCCACCATATTCATTGCCATGTAACAGAGAAAGGAGCCAAGGCTCAAGGATCAGCAGCCAGCCCCAGAACACTAGTCTTTAGGAGGAAAGCATCACCTTGGTGAGGCCTTGATTTTGGACTTCTCCTAGCCTCAAAACCATGAGACAATAAATTCTCATTTTTAAAGCCATGCCATGGTATTTGCCTTAGCAACAAGATAGCTAAAATACTTTTTGGTACCAGGAGAGTGGGGTGCTGCTATTACAAATACCAAAATTGTGGAAATGGCTTTGGAATTGGGTAATGGGTAGAGGCTAGAAGAATTGTGTAAAGTTGTTAGAAATAGCTTAGATTTCTTTGAAGGGACCATTGTAGAAATATTGATGCTAAAGGTACTTCCTTTCAGGCCTTAAAAGGAGATGATGAATGTGTTATTGGAAACCTGAGGAAAGGCTATCCTTGTTTTAAAGTGGCAGAGAACTTGGGTGGTGAAATTGAGATTCTGATGTCATATTGAAGGCAGAACTTGAAAACAATTAACTTAGATATTTACCTGAGGTGATTTCCAAGCTAAGTGTAGCAGTGCAGTCTGGTTTCTCCTTGCAGCTTATAGTAAAAAGCAAGAGGAAAGGGAGAAGCTAAAACCTGAATTCTTAAACACAAACCATCAATTGACGGTTTGGAAAATTCTGAACCTATCCAGATAATGTGCTCTGAGACTAGGGTCAGAAATGGTTCTATTAGAGACCTCACTGAGCTTCTAGAAAGTGAGTCCCTGGAAAATAGGGCTTTATGTGAGGATTTAAGTGAGCATGGATCCAGTGAGCCATTTCAGTGGAAGTTAGGATTGGAAATGCCATTATGCAGGTAGGATCTGTAGAAAGTCCTTCTGTCTGATTCTTTGGATCCCCATGAATTACATGCAAAGACAACAAGGTTTTTCAAAACTTTTATGAGCAGAACCCCTGTCAGCCTGTACTAAAAGGGACAGAGAAGGCACAAATTGAAGGAAGAATGACCTACTGCATTTTGGAATTGTTTGGGGCTCAGGACCCCTGTTTTCCTTTTAATTTCTCCCTATTGGAATGTGAATGTTTATCCTGTGCCTATCCTTCCACTATATGTTGGAAGCAGATAACTTATTTGCTAGATTTCACAGGTCCATAGAGAAAGGGGAATTGTTCCTCAGGACAGACCATACCCATAATTAATTTTGATGAGACTTTGTACTTAGCATTGTTTCTGAAATGACTTAAGCCTTTTGGGATGTTGTGATGGAATGAATGCATTTTTGTATGTATGTGGAAAGAACATGTCTTTTGGGGTCCAGAAGGTGGACTGTGGTGGTTTGGAGTTATATACCCTAGAAAAACATTTTCTTAAATTTAATTCATTCCTGTGGATGTGAACCCTTGTAAATAGGATCTTTTGATGAGGTTACTTAAGATAAGGTATGGTCCAGGATGGTTCTTAATACTAACTGAGGGCCTTATAAGGGAAGATCACAGAGAGAGAAAAAAACCCAGAAGAAGAAACCAGATACTGACATTCAATGGAAACCAGAAGAAAGGGAAGAGGCCACCATGTGCATTGTCATATAACAGAGAGAGGAGTCAAGGACCAAGGATCAGCACCCAGCCCAGAACACCAGTATTTAGGAAGAAAGCATTGCCTTGATGACGTCTTGAATTTGGATTTCTCCCATTATCAAAATCATGAACAAATAAATTCTCAATGTTTAAACCAACCCATTGCCCGGTATTTGCTTTAGCAACAAGGAAACTAAAATGGATGGTCAGTGAGGGTTTTTTCAAACAGAAAAGTTGACATATATGAAAGAAAAGCAAAACAATCTTGTAAGTTAATGCACACAGTGAACTTTGGTAGCCTATGTCTTTTGGATATTTTGTGCCTTCCTATGTGGCTGGATTTGTCTGTGTGCAGTTTTTTGCTTATATCTAGAGTTTCTGGTGGATAAGAGTACATATATGCAAATGCAAAACATGTGTCACCTTCAAATTATTCTGAATCTATCAGTTGCAATAGAACAAATTTGCCTTTGCAAAACAAGCCTTTTAGAAGAACGAACTATAATTGGAAGAGAAGAGAATAAAACCAAGACCTTCTCACTTTGCCACTTTTTCACCTATGGAGCCATTCTGATAGGACTAGCAGTTACATGAGCATACATGTTTAACATATAATAAAATGTGTTTTTAACACAGATATGTCAGACTCTAAGCATCTAATTTTGCTACCCTGGAAGGCTATACAATTATTTTTAGGCTATTCTAGCCATTATTTAAAATGTTTTTGGAACAGTTTGGGTTTATCTTTGACTCCAAACCCATTTCATGGGCATATTAAAAATCATTTTCACTATTTTAAAATCTAGTCTCTAATAAGTGTCCCTTACTTGATTATTACTTTTTTCTTTACTCTACCTGATTCTGAAACAGATTTTCAAAGTCTCTAGAATTTGTGAACATATGCTGTAATCCCTGAAGAATTACACTGAAAAAAGTTGTTGCTTTTAGATTTCTAAGGTTGTTGTCTTTAGAGTCATCTCCAAATCAACAATATCCTTCAAATACAAGCTTTTCCACAATTGATAATCTCCAAAATCATGTGCCAGAGACTTTGAAGGCAATCCCAAAAGAAATTATGCAAACTCTGTTGGGAAAAGTTTTATTTCCAGCTTTGTTGGAATAAGCTTCTGTGGTCACTATTGGAATGTGTGTTAACGTTCACCATTTTATAACCTTCACTTACATTTCTAAAATTTAATTCCTGTCTGATAAAATCAAATTGCCAAAATTTGAGAAGTGGTTCTTTATTTTAATGTTTCTTATATTTACCAATTGTCCAGCCTGGTACCCGGCACATAGTGAGTACCTAACTGATGGTTGGCTGGTGGGCAGCACCTTCCTAGTGGTGTCTAATATTTAGAAGTTACTCAATAAAGATTTGATGCTATGAATCATTTAAAAATTTTAAATATTATTGTTAAATAAAACATTTTGGTATTTTGTAAGCAGGCAAGATTACATTTCAGTGAAAGAACCCTTAATGAGATAAGAGAAATTTTTGCTTTTGTTTCCCTTTTGTGGCTCTCAGTTGCAGAAAGGTGAACTTATCATACACCTCAGGACATGGAAAATTTCCATTATTGGTCCCTACAAATCCTGTGTCTTGTTTTAGTATTTTATTTCACCTTTATCTCCAATCCCGAGATTCATTCCCCTCCCCTCAAAGATACATACTTTAAAATGCATGGTATGTATCTTTACATTTGCAAGTATTTTTATAAAATGTGTAGTGCTAGTTTGGGGCAGTATGAATTTTTATTTACAGAAATATTAATGTGCTATTTATCTGGTTTTCATTTTTTCCCTCTTACTCAACACCATTTTTAAGATTTATCCATGTTGGTGTAAACCTAACATGTTTCTGCATTACACTCCATAGTAAGTATCCCACATTTTACTTGTCTATTCTCATTCTGATGAACATCTAGGTTGTCTCCATTCATCATTGCCACAAAAAATGCTGTCTGTGTTGAACATCCTTGTACATGTCCCCTTATGAACTTCTTATGAACTTGTGTGAGAAATCTATGAGGTATTTAATCGTGTATGGGACTTCTGAGTCATAGTGCACATTCATATTTAATTTATTTTAAAAAAATCCAGAGTAACTTTTAGAATAGCTGTTCCAATTTATACTCTCATATCATTTCCTTTCCTTTGGCATCCTTGCCAACACTTGGTATCACGTGCTTTTCCATATTTTCCTTTATGGTGGGTGTGAAGGGATATGAGTATTATTTTAATTTGTATTTTTCTGGTTAATAGTAAGTTTGATGAACACTTTCTTACATCACACTAGGCACTGAAGTGTCCTCTTTCATGTACACATACTTTGGGTAATTTTTAAGAATTCTTAGAAGGATATATTAATACACTAAAAAAAAAAAGCTACTCAGGCTTATAGGAATTAAAAAACTAAAATAAACCTAGATATACTTACCTTAGTAGATTTGGGTCATTATGTCCAATTTTCCTATCTTTATTGCAGTAATGTCAATGAATTCTGGATTCCCCATTTCTCCAACTGATTGCAGCATGGAAGATTAGCTTATTGCATGCCACTCAATTCTTTCGCCCAACAACTTTGCTTTTTGAAAAGATACTTGGGAAGCTAAGATATCTGTGGCATTCAGAGTCATGATGCATTGTCTACATATCTGAGTAAATTTTATGCATTGTGACAAGATTTGATTTTAAACAGTTAGAAAATGCTCTTTTGTGGAGCCAATTAAAATAGTTACATGGATCGTGTAGTATTTTTCATTCTCTGTAATACAACTCCTGTCAGAGTCCCTGTATCTTAATTGGCTCTATTTGGAAGGAAATTTCTAAATCCCCTGCTGCTCTATAAATGTACTTATTTATCCCTTTAATTTTCATTCAGTGCCTTTGTAATGATTGTTCAGAATTTCTTGTGTTGCTGGTCTTTGGAAAATGAGGTGCAATGACATTTGAATTGACGAAAGCAGTAACAACTCAGATGGGATAACATTCCATAATGACAGGAGGTTGAACACCTAGTTCCACTAGGTGCAAAGATAAAAACATGATTCCAGAAATGCACAGTTCAATATGAATGATACACTCATTAACATTGATTTATAGCAGTGATTATCAACCTTTCTGTGTTTACAATATGCTTTGGGATATGGGATGTTTTTTCCTGCCCATTTGAAGGGAACAAAAGACTCTAAATGACTCTGACCAAGACAGTACTCTAGGATATAATCAATTTGACATTATCAACTTGTCTTACAGAGTTTGTGAAAGCACCCAATATTATCACATTACTGACTTGGACATTCTATAGCACATCACTGAGTTGTAAGGTTCTCAACATTGGCCAGTCTTCTTGTTTGTCTCTGTAAAATAAAATTATGGATTTATTCTTACTTTTATTGTATATTTAGGATCCTTGAGAGGCAAGGTAAAACTTTCAACTGAAGTAAACTATGAAATATGGCTTCTGGTTGACCAAGATAGTGGCATAAGATGCTCCAGGGTACTGTTCCCACTCAGAATCTTGAAACAACTAGTAAAAACTGGCATAGTCATCTTTCTCAAAAGATGCAGTAACTGGGTGAGTACTAAATCAAGAAAACACAGCTTTACAAAATGGTAGGAGTGGAGCAGGTGTATCTCAGTAGTTGAGCACCTACTGTGCATATATAAGGCCGCAGGTTCAATATCTGGTACCTCCTTTAAAAAAATGGTAGGAGAAGCTTGTGGCTTCTCCTCTCTCACCCCTTCCAGCACAGTGTGAATCCAGCCTAAGCTCTCATTGTGGGAAACTGGCTCTATTCCAGAAGGAAAATGGTAGCTCCTACATTCATATTGGGGTGCCTATATGTTGGTGATAATCTCTTGGGTGGTAACATGAATGACTGAACAGGGAAACTCATCCTAGGCTCACACTCCCAGAACTTCCTCACAGGCAGAAGCAGATTATGGACCTCTTATGCAGTGTAAGACACAATTAAGTCAAAGTGGCCTGGGACAAAGGATTACCTGCTTTAAGTCATAAATAGAGTAGAAGGGAGATAAAATCTATTTAATAAGGAGTATAAAGACATTTAAATTCCTATAAAGGCGGAAATCCTAAGAAAATGAGTTAGCACAAGCCCAGAGAAAGATACAGTTTCTGAAAAAACAGAGAGCACCTTGTACTTCACTTTTGATCTTGATAGGAGGGCTAAACATGAAGAAAAGAAACAGCCAATGTAGAGCCAGTTTGCAAGATTGTGAAAGTTTTGTGTGTTTTTTTTTGTTGTTGTTTATTTGTTTTGTTTTGTTTTTGCATTGGTTGGTTTGCTTTTATTAGCTTCTGCCATTCAAAGAAATATCTGTTGTCTCACAAGCTGGATACAAACTTAAGGAAGAAACATCTCAAGGACTAAATCCCAGAGTTAATACTTTAAAATATTAAAATATGCAGTGTGCAACAAAAGATTACAAGACAAACACAGGAACAGGAAATGATGGCCCATCCCAAGGAACAAGATAAAAATCTAGAAACAATCAACGAAAAAGGCCAGACTTTGTACATAGACAATGAACATACGATATATAATCTCAATAAAGAGACAGAAAAATTTTTTAAAGGTACCAAATAGATTTACTAGAGTTGAAAACCATGTTAAATGAAATGAAAATCTCCCTAGAGGGTTTAAACAGCAGATTGGAGGTGGCAGAAGAATCCTTTTCCTACACATGGTTTTATGCCCTTTATTTTAACCTATAATTAGCACTATACCCATCAAATATGTGTCCCAGAGACTTAAATCTCCCAGCTGTTCATATGCCAGTTGTGCCCTGAATCTCAGCAGAAATGCAGCCAATATTTATTCTGCAGTTTATCAGACTAGCCCAAGACACTAGCAAAAGTATGATGACGGACAAAACCCATCCTGAAAAAAACAGAAGGTATCTACAACAGCAAGCAAGACAGTTCCATCCATCTGCCCCATGGGATCTAAACCCCCTTTCAATCAGAAGCAGAGTGGGCATCACCATCCTAAAATCCTCAAGACTGAGTAATGAACAAACATAAGGGGAGAATGCAAATATTGACTAAAGTAGACTTATTATTATTCTATTAATGGAAGAACTTGTAACATTGATATAAATGCAGTGGTCATCAGAGGTTCAGAGGGTAAGGAGAGGGAAAAATAAGTGTAACATAGGGCATTTTTGGGGACATTGGAATTGTTCTGCATGACACTGCAAAGATGGGTACAGGCCACTATACATTTTGTCAAAACCTATAAAATTGTGTGGTACAATGTGTACTAAAAGTTGCTATGAGAAATCAAAGAAAACCTAAATAAATGGAAGGACAATCCATGTTCATTGATTGGAAGACTAAATATTGTTATAATGTCCATTCTACGCACAGTGATTTGCAGATTCAATGAACTCCAATAAAAATTCCAAGTGCCTTCTCTGAAGAAATGGATAAGCTTATAATTAAATTTATTTGGAAGGATAGGGGGCCCCAAATAGCCAAAGCCATCTTGAAAATGAAGAATGAAGTTGGAGTATTCACATTTCAAAATTTAAAATTTTATTACAAAGCTTCAGTTATCAATACAGTATAGTACTGGCACAAGGACAGGTGTACAGAACATTGGAATAAAATTGAGAGTTCAGGAATAAACCCTCACATACATGGCCAATTGATTTTTATTTTATTTTATTTTATTTTATTTTATTTTATTTTTATTAGAGAAGTTGTGAGCTTACAAAACAAACATGCATAATGTGCAGAGTTCCTATATATCACCCTACCACCAACACCTTGCTTTGTTGTGGAACATTTGTTACAAATTATGAAAGTACATCATCAAAGTGTTACTGCTAGCTATGGTCCAAAGCTTACATTTGGTGTATTTTTCCATAAACTACCCTATTATTAATACCATGTATTAGTACTGTACATTTGTCATAATTCATGAGAGAATGTTCTCATAATTTGTACTGTTAACAACAGTCCATCGTCCACCACATAGTTCAATGTGTTTTATAGTCCCATGCACACAATGGAATATTATTCATCCATACATAGGAATGAAGTTCTGACACATGCAAGAACACTGATGAATCTTGAAGATACCACACTGACTGAAATAAGCCAGATACGAAAGAAAAAATATTGTACTATCTCACACATATGAAATAATTAATATAAGCTAATTCACAGTCAGAAATAGGTTACCAGGGATGAGGGTGGGAGTAGGAATGAGGAGTTGATGCTCAATTGATACAGAGATTCTGTTTGGGATGATTTGAAAGTTTTGGTGATGGATAGTGGTTATTTTAGTACAACATTGTAAATATAATTAACAGCATTGTATTATATGTTTGAATGTGGTTAAAAGGGGAAACGTGGGGAGCAGGTGTAGCTTAGTTGGTTGAGTGCCTGCTTCCCATGTATAAGGTTCCCGGTTCATTCATTCCCCAGTAACTCCTAAAAAACCGGGGGCGGGGGAAGTAATTTTAGTTTGTATACATGTTACTAGAATAAATTTTTTAAAAAGCCATTGCAAAGGTACTCAGGACAACCTCCAAATCCCAAAGAAGCCCCTGTATTTCAACTGCTCATCCCCTCCCTGCCCCAAAAGTGTCTAGTGGCCACTGGCTCCATTTTAAAATATCACATACCACTAAGAACTGTGTGGGAGAGAGTGTTGTCTATGGGGTGAACTGTGGTCTATGGTTGGTGGCAAGGCCCCAGGATGTGTAAGTCCATTGAGGGTGGTGGGCCACACTTGTGGGAGATGTTTGTGTGGGATGTGGTGGGAGGTGTGGGAGGTGGGCAACATGGGAATCCCAGTGGGTTCCGTGTAATATTTTGGGTATCTAAGCACCTCTTAAGATATACTTATATATATACATAAATAACATTTTTGTAAGCAAATGCACATATATGCATATACATTAATATATCATTTTGCAAATGTTGTTATGTATTGTGAAAATTTTGATTTTTACCCACAATAAAAAAAAATAAAAATAAATAAATAAAAAAGCCATTGCAACAAAAACAGTGCACCCTGATGTAATCTATGGGCCTTAGTTAATAGTATAAATATAATAATATTTTATCAATTTTAACAAAAGAACAGCATGAATGTACTGTGTAAGTAATAGAGAAAACCTTGGGGGTATATTGTTACTTTGTATTTTCTTCATTATTTTTATGTAAACCTACAACTTGTCTAATAAAAATTAATCAATTTAAAATGATGGAATGTTAAGCTATATCTATCCTGATATTGTTAGAGTTGAGGAAACTGAGTCCCAGAGAAACCAGGTTTCCTAATTCACAACTAAAGAATGAGTTTCAATCAGTTTCTTAACTTTTAAGAAACTTTGTTCAAAAGAAATATTTTTCTTCACCTTTGTTGGAAACCTTCCTGATAGGTCAGGAGTCACATGGCTCTTTTTACCATAGGTACTTTGATAATCCACATTCATCATATGACCCAACAAACCCTCAAGTGAAAAGACATGGAAATAAGTGGCTTTTGGTGTGACTGCTAGTCAGTCTGGGTCTTCATGTTTTATAAACCAAAGTGCAAGCTAATATATATTTTCCATTAATTATTCTACATCATTTTATCCCTTAGATTACTTTTATCATTAAGGTCAATCCAACATATCATCCTAGAAAACAAAGACTAACAGAGAATGTAATTAATGGCTAACACCTGCATGACATGAAGCCCAGGGATTCCCAAAGTCTCACCATAAATGGATGTCCCATGGGAGGACAGGATCAGGGACTAGAGAGGTAGGGTCTAAGAGAAGTAACTTCATCCATTTCAGTCAGAGCCACCCATTTTTATCTTTTTTTTCTTAATATTTATTTGGCTTTCATGAAAGATATTGTTTTAAAAAGTCCAGCTCCTACAAAAAGCTTGAAAACCACTGCCAATCTCATTTAGTGAAAAGACAAGTTGAAGAAGCACAGACTAATTCACATTACTGTTAGATTAGCAACTGCTTGACGGTGATGAGAGCCGACATCTTAGATGGCAGAATTCTTATATGGAAGAGGAATCTTTCCTCCTAGATGTTCTAAGGATGGAACAAGGCCTTAGGTCTCTTGAATTATTTATATGGAAATAGATTTCAGCTCAAGGTAAGTAAGAATTTTCTAAAAATTAGAGGATCCATCCCAGAGCTAGAATGAAGAATGGAGGGAGGGCAGGAGAAGGAAGTGGAAGAGAAAGAGGGAGAGAGGGAGAGGGAGAGAGATCTTGTTACCTCTCTGAGCTTCAGTACTGTCATCTGAAAACTGTGAAATGAATCATTTTGAAGATGAAGTGATATGGCATATGTAAACCACATATGTAAATGTCTGTACATACATTAAGGGAACATGGTAATTGTGAGTACCCTTGTTGGGAAATTAAAAATACTACTCCCCATCATCCCATTAAAGCTTGTAAGAGACAAAAACAAACAAACAAACAAAAAAAAACACATGAAAGAAATTTCAGCAGAATCTAAAGGATTTTATGTTTGAAGTGATAAAAGTTTAAAACATAATAAATCCATAAAAGATTCATCCATATTGATTTATTAAGTGGACCTAGACTCATACTACTTGATTACTGAGATTCTGGTGATCCTTGGGGTTGCTCTTGAGGCCAGATATTCTAGTTGCTGGTATCTGGTTTGGTCTACTACAGAATTCCTGTATCCTTAAAATTGAAGATCTACAATGGAATATTTCACATATTCTGAAAACATAGTCATTGAACATAATCTGCATTTGTCACAGTGGGAACTAATGAAACATGATAAAGCTAAGCAACCTAGAATAAGAGAGATTAATTGTATCAGATTAATAATAATAACACTTGTTCACTCTGGAATTAATTCATGCTGAAAAGAACATTGCAGCAACATGAGATCTCCCCACCCAGACCTCAGATTCTGGGAAAGAAAAAGCCAATGAAGAATTTGAATTGGAAAAGTCATGTATTCCTGGTTCTTTCACCACTTTAAGATTTTTTCAGGCATATTTATTTTTCATTTATTAACATAGGATTTTTTTTCTCAATAATATTTAAAAGTTTCCAAATTGTTTTGGGGAATGTAAATGGGTCAATCCAATTTGGAGACCAATTTATTAGTATTATACATGGTGAATTTGAAGATGCACTCTGTATCTCAGAAATTATCTTACAGCTTGCACAAGAGATGTGCATTGAAATATATATGAATTATACTATATATATAACTATATATATCAACATGGATAAATTTTTTAAAAACATAAATTGAGGTAAAAAAGGAAGTTGCCAAAGAATATACCATATTATGAATATAAATTTTAAAAACCACAAATCAATATATTTTATTATGTATAGATGCATACTTACATGGTAAAAATGCAAACATATGCATGAGAATAACTCAGACCAACTTCACCTTTGCCAGTCTCTAAAAATATCCTTGTAGAACTTTAGTGTATTTATAAAGAGCAAGGTAAGTTCAGTCAGAAGATTGATAGAGCCATAAATTAAGCTTTTTTTTCAGTATAAATAGCCTATATGGTCCAGATATTACTACAACTGCTGATAGTTTCCATTTGTTTGGTACTTACAATATATTTCCATATTTATGTGCTGGACTGGCCCTTAAGGATTTAGCTAATGTTGCCTTGGGGTATGTGGAAGCAGTATTTGTCACTAAGAGCAACTGTTTGGAATATGTGATCTGTGATCGTATTTCCTCTATCCCTTTAGAACTGTGCTGCTTAGGGAATGTTCAATCAAAAAAAAAAAAAAAAAAAAAAAAAAAAAGGAGCACGAACAGCATTGCTTTTCTGAACAAAATGCATTGTTCCATCTTCAATTTCTCTTTATAGTCAGTACTCATTCTGTTGCACACGATACTCTAAAGGCAGAACAGGAAATGGGCTCTTACTGGCTCATGTAACTTGGGCCCTGATGTTGCTTGTGCTCTGTTGAAACGTCTGTCTCTCTCTTTGCCTTCATTCCCGGGCAGAAACTGCCCAAACTCACGTACTCCCAGCTTGGCCATGTAGGCAGCCAGATACAGTCTCTCCTGCAGTAAAGTCCTGAGGAGGCTTCTTGGCAAGACCACAAGCCTATTCCTGTGTGGGCTACAGATTATTTATGATTGGTCAGGTAAAGGAGCTGGAGCACCAATCAGAACGAAGGAGGGAAGAACATTCATTGAAGGGGAGGAGGAGTGGTATTATCAGGTCGGAAGAAAATATGCCAGGCATGCAAAAACTATTGCATTTCTCTTGATGCCATCTTCCTCCCACACATACCTAAGGAGAGAATAATCTATGCACGTTTAGGCATTCCTGTGTTGTGTTGAAGCATAATTGACTCCTTGAAATGAATAGCCTTTTCCCAGGTGAGACTCTGTTTCCCACACTAATATTCATCATCAATAACATGTGGCTGAATGAGAATTAGGGAACCTCTAAGAGATGTCCCAGAAATTGCCTTGTTCAATGACGGCTTAAAGACAAAACCCGTGCTTTCCTACTCTGAGAGCATTTGCTATTGGAGCTAGTTCATTAGCTGCCATAATTTGCATAGATACTTATGGAAGACCAGAGGACCCAAATTCATCAGAATGCTGCGAGTGCTATCCAAGTGAGAGTGGGCTTTGCTATTAAACGCCTAGTAATGAATTGTGTCTGTTTATGCAGATTTGCACTGCTGAGTTACCCTGTGCCTGGCACTTGGCAATGCCCAGAAAACATTTAAATCAGGCACTAAGTGTAATTAAGTACTATCCTCAGCACATCTCTTCTTGCAGGACATTTTTATTCATCATGATTTAGGACATGACAATTGGGTGAGATTAGAGTAGCAAATTGTGCCTATAAAACAAACCCCTGAAAATAGCAAGGGACTATAAAATTTTATAAAGGGAATACTGCACATGCTTCCAATCCGATAAAACTTTTGTGAGCTGGGAGATTAACTGTGAAATAAAAGTAAGCCTATACAGTATGTGCCACATCCAGACTATAAATCGCATAATATTGTTTCGTATAACTTTTATGTTCCCTCCCCAAATGACTCCTTAGCATCTTGAGATTACCCCATGCAGCCTACAATTAATTAGCCTTCAAGGAAAACTCAGGAGACATTGAGCGACTCTGTGAGCCTAAGGAATTGTGGTTACAATATTGTAATGCAATAGTATTTGACCTTTCGGGGAGTTCTGTGATTCTTGCAGTTACTATTTTGGTTTCCTTATTTGTTTGGTTCATGTTTATGTCCTGACTGTTGCAAAAGGATGGAGCCGATTTCCAAGCCTTTAGAAAGTTATCCGCTTTTATCTTAGAGCCTGGTTTTTATAGCTTCATGGCTCTTTAGTGCTCACCTATTACAGTATCTCCTTTTAAAGATGAAGAAACCGAGGTAGTAAGAGTTAAGATACTTGCTTCGACTCACATAGTAAGCTGGGGAAGTACTGGATTCTCCTTCAGATATAATCATGTTCCATCCTGACCTTTTGCATGAAACTTTTAAAGGTTTTTTTATTTTTTTCTTGTTAAAATTGAAATAATGTATAGGTGTTTTTCTGATTTTAATAACAAAACATTCTCTTCTTTAACATTTGGTAAACTCTAAAGTAAATTTTTGTAGCTCTTTTTATAATTAATTTTTTTATTTTTAAAGATGATTTAGATTACATAAATGTTATATAAAAAAATATAAAGGATTCCCAAATACCCCACTCCCTCCCCCTCCCACACTTTCCCACATTAACAACATCCTTCATTAGTGTGGTACATTTGTTACAATTGATGAACCCATATTGAAGCATTGCTACTAACCATGGACTACAGTTTACATTATAGTTTACACTCTGTCCCACACAATAGTGGAAGGTATGACAAAATATACAATGGCCTGTATCCGTCACTGCAATGTCATGCAGGGCAAAGCCAATGTCCTGAAAATGCCCCCATATTACACCTATTCTTCTCTCTCCCATCCCTCAGAACCCCTGGTGGCCACTGCCTTTACATCAATGGTAAGAATTCTCCCATTGCTAGAATAATAATAAGTCTAACTTTAGTCCATTGTTCATTCCCCAATCTTGAGGATTTGGGGATGGTCATGCCCACTCTGCTTCTAACTGAGAGGGGGCTTAGATCCCATGGGGCAGAAGGATGGAGCTATCTTGCTTGCAGTTGCATACGCTCTCTGTTCCTTGGGATGGGCATTGTCCATCATCTCCTTGTTAGTTGTCCTGGGTGAGTCCAATGAACTAGAGAGTAGGTGTTGCAACTCTGCTGAAATTGAGGACCCAACTGGCACATGGACAGACCAAAGATTTAAATCTCTGGGATGTATATTTATCAAGTATAGTGCTAATTATAGGTTCAAATAAAAGGAGCAGAAGAGCCATGTGTAGAGAACCTAAAAATGGGTCTAACTCTGTTACACTGGGAAACATAAATCCCAAAGTAAGTCCCGCTTACAGGGTGCCGAATTCCTGAGCTGTCTGCCCTGCTTATAGTTTCGGGATCTCTTTAGAGCCCTCAGGAGCCCCACTATTTGAGGCACTGTTTACTGTTGCAGTCAATGAGATCCTGCTGTGACTTACATAAGCATAACCTCTGTAATGACCTCCTGACTCACTTTGAAATCTCTTAGCCATAAAACTCATTTGTATTTACCATTTCCCCCTTTGGTCAAGGTCTTTTCCCAGACAACGTTACTAGTTGGTGCTTGCTAATATTCCCTCAGTGCCAGAGAGGGTCATCCCAGGGAGTCATGTTCCACACCAGGGGAAAGGTAGTGCATTTATATGCTGAGTTTGGCATATGAGTTTACTAATTCCACATTTGAGCAACAAAGAGGCTTTTTCAGGAGGTAAGTCTTAGGCAGTATATAATACTAGGCTAAGTTTCAATTCCACAAGAAAATATTCATATGTACAATCATCAATATCAAGGGCCTTGCATAGTGGTCTGTCTTCCTTCATTAGATATTGCCCTTGCACTCAGGGGAATTCTTGCTGTTCTATTAGAGAATGTAGCAGAACTCCCCATGATGGGAATTCAATAGTCTTTTGGTTATGGTGTGGATCTCCACCCATTGAGGCAATGCCCCATAAACACTTGAACATATTATGTCTTAGAGGCCTGTCCCAGGTAAACCCCTTCCCATGCATCCCCACATCACTGACACACCACACCAGTAATCTTCCCCTGCCACTACTGTGACCCTTCTGTGATCTGAAACCTCTCCAAAAATGAAGCCAACAAAATAACTGAATAAAATTTATAATAAAATGAAATAATAATTTTTAAAATAACCAATAAAATACAAAAAAATTAAAACAATTTGAAATAAAAAAATTTTAGACATTGTGACTTTCATCACTGTAAGATCTGTTGTCTTGTATGTACAGTGACATTTCTTCCATATATTCCCCCAGTGTCTTTTTTTTTTTTTTTTTTTTTTTTCATTTTATCTTCAAAGAAGCTTTAGGTTTAGGTTTAAAAATAACCTCACCATTTAGAGATAACTTTTTAAACATATTTTATTTCCTTCTAGTCTCTTACCTACATATACATGAAGAAAGAAATATAACTATTGTGAAAAATAGAGAACATTGTTTCATTACTGCACTTATTGTGTAGATTTCTTCACAAGATTAAATATTTTTTCAAAAGCATGATTTTAAATTTTATGCTATTTCATAATAATATGGCTGTTTAATAATTTGTTTACTCATTTCACTGTTGTTTCATTGCTGGTCCATTTTTTCACTAATGTCCTACAATTAAATACTTTTAAGAGTAAAAAACAAGTTGGGGAGGCATGAAAAATTATGGAATATTGATGGAACATAAATCCTTTTAATGTCCAGAGTAGTTTTATGTTAACCACTGAATCAAATTTTATGTGATAATATCCCAGTTTTTCATACCAGATCACATTGGATAATACTACTTCTACATTGGGATAGACTTATAAGTTAGGTGGATTTCTTATCATTTGAGTTTGCTCTACTGTTAAGTGCACCACTTTACAATTCCATGCCCATCACTAGGTCCTTCATAGCATCCATTCATTCCTCCATTCATCTATTCTTTCATTCAAATCTGCAATTAAATGGCTTGCCTTCTAAACACATGCTAAGCACCATTTTGCTGTGGACAACAGAAAGGTGAATAAGGCATTGTCTTTGTCTTCAAGAGGTTTATACTGCAGTTGAAGAGGCAGATAACTGACAATTCACCCCATTACAAGGTAGAACATATCGTGAAAGAACAGGGAAGGAGCGGCATCAATGAGGCCTTACAATCTGAAGATCAAAGAAGGTTATAATGGGCAAAGAAGGACAGTCTAGGCCAAGAGAACAGAGACACAGAAGAGTAAAAATATCAGGCATGCTCAAGCAATAGTAGTGTGGTTGGAGAAGGGGAAAGGTGGAAGGAGAAAAAGAGGCATCAGAATAGAAGGGAGATGTGCTTCTTTTGTTTGCCATATTTAAATAAAAGGAGGTATATATCTTTTTACCTGATCCTACTGGTCTCTGTAATTTAGGTGGTTTAAGTCTGACAATCAGGACTGGAAAATGAGCTGGGAAGCAGCAAATTGAAAGTTCTGGTCTCTTCATGTTATGTAATGTTTCTTACTGTCACTTTCTTTTTTTTAATACAGCCTGTTTTCTCAAGTGTGAAATGGAAGTAGCAGAATAAAACATAGGCTACATCATAATATTTATATATTGTTATTATATAACAGTTTATTAACTGTTTGTTGGAGGTTTTTTGAAACATTTAAAGGAGAAAACAATGTGAAATTAGGTAAATTAGCAGTGTTTTTTTTTTTTTATTAGGGAAGTTGTGGGTTTATAGAATAATCATGCATCCAATAAAGGATTCCCATTTATCACCCTAGAATTAACACCTTGCATTAGTGTAATACATTTGTTGCAATTGATGAAAGCACATTTTAATAATTGTACTATTAACTATAGTCCGTGGTTTAACATAGAGTTCACTATTTATGTGAACTATTTAGAGTTCACTGTTTCTGCTGTGCATTTCCATGGTTTTTTTCTTTAAATGTTTTTATTCTAGTAACATATGTACAACCTAAAATTTCCCTTTTTAATGACATTCAAATATATAATTAATTGCTGTTAACTACATTCACAATGTTGTGCTACCATCACCACCATCCATTGCCAAAACTTTTCTACCATCCCAAATAGAAACTCTGTATATTTTAAGACTTAACTCCCTATTCTCTTGCCCTACACTTTCCCTTAGTGACCACTATTCTAGATTCTGACTCTATGAGTTTGCTTATTCCAATTATTTCATATCAGTGAGCTCATATAATATTTGTCCCTTTGTGTCTGGCTTGTTTCACTCAACATGATGTCTTTAAGGTTCATCCATGTTGTCACATGTATCAGAGCTTCATTCTGTTATATCTGAGTAATATTCCATTGTGTATATATACCACAATTTGTTTATCCATTCATCTGTTGATGGATACTTGGGTTGCTTCCATCTTTTGACAATTGTGAATAATGCCCCTATGAGCATTGGTGTGCAAATGCCTGTTTGAATCCCTGCTTTCTATTGGGTATATAACTAGAAATGGAATTGCTTGGACATGTAGTAATTCTATATTTTCTGAGGAACTGCCAAAATGTCTTCCACTGCTGCACCATTTTTACATTCCCACCAGCAATGTATGAATATTCCTATTTCTCCATTTTTTAATAGTAGCCATTCTAGTGGATGTGAAATGGTATTTCATTGTGGTTTTGATTGGCATTTCCCTAATGACTAATAATGTTGAGCATTTTTTTCCTGTGCTGTTTGGCCATTTGTATATCTTATTTAAAGAAATGTCTCTTCAAATCTTTTGCCCATTTCTAATTGGGTTGAATTTTGTTGTTGATTTGAAGGATTTTTTAATATAATCTATATATTAAATCCTTATTAGGTATGTGGTTTCCGAATATTTTCTCCCATTGAGTAGGTTGTCTTTTCACTTTCTTAACAAAGTACTTTTATACACAAAAGTTTTTAATTTTGATGAGGTCCCATTTATCTATTTTTTCTTTTGTTGCTTGTGCTTTAGGTGTAAAGTCTAAGAAATCATTGCCTAATACAAACTCCTGAAGATGCTTCCCTATATTTTCTTCTAGGAATTTGATAGTCCTGGCTCTTATATGTAGGTCTTTGATCCAATTTGAGTTGATTTTTGTATATGTTGAGAGGTAGGGACCCACATTCATTCTTTTGCAAATGCATATTCAGTTTTCCAAGCACCATTTGTTGAAGAGACTTTTTTTCCCAACTGAGTGATCTTTACCCCCCTTGTCAAAACTTAGTTGGCCATAAATGTGAGGGTTAATTTCAGAGCTCTCTGGTATGTATGTCTGTTCTTGTGCCAGTATCATGCTGTTTTGATTACTGTGGCTTTGTGATATGTTTTAGATCAGGAAGTGTGAGTGCTCCACATTGTTCTTTTTCAAGATGACTTTGGCTATTCAGGACCCCTTACACTTCCATTTAACTTGATTGGCTTTTCCATTTCTGCAAAGAAGGTTGTTGTAATTTTGATTGATGTTGTGCTGAATCTGTAAATAACTTAGGGTAAAATCGACATCTTGGTGATATTTACTTTTCCAATCCATGAACACAGAATGCCATTCCATTTACCTAGATATTCTTTGATTTCTTTTTACAATGTTTTGTAATTTTCTGCATTCAAATACTTTATATCCTTTATTAGATTTCTTCCTAAAGCTTTGATAGGTTTAGTTGCTGTTGTAATGGAATTTTTTCTTCTGATTATTCATTACTAATGTATAGAAGCACTACTGATTTTTCGGTCTTGACCTTGTACCCCAATATTTGCTGAATTATTTATATTAGCTCTAGGAGCTTTGTTGTTCATTTTCAGGATTTTCAGTATATAGGGTCATGTAATTTTCATATAGGGAAAATTTTACATTTTCTTTTCCAATATGGATGAATTTTATATCTTTTACTAGCCTAATTGCAATGGTTGAACTTCCAGTATGATCTTGAATAACAGTGGTGACAGTGGGTTTCTTTTTATTGTTCCTGATCTTATAGGGAAATCTTTCAGTCTTTCATCATTTAGTATGGTGTTAGCTGTGTCTTTTTCATATATGATCTTTATCATATTGAGGAAGTTTCCTTCTATTCCTAGTTTTCTAAATGTTTTTATCAAGAAAGGGTGCTGGATTTTTCAATGCTTTTTTTTGTGTGTGTGAATTCAGATGATCACATGCTTTTTTTCTCTTCACTTGGTTAATGTGGTGTAGTGCATTGATTTCCTTATGTTGGACCACCCTTGCATACCTAGCATAAATCCCACTTGATCTCAATTGTGTAATTCTTTTAATGTGCTGTTGGATTTGGTTTGTTAGTATTTTGTAGAGGATTTTTGCATCTATATTCAGAATAGTTATTAGTCTGTAATTTTCTTTTCTTGTGTTATCTTATCTGGCTTTGGTGTGAGGTTGAGGTTGACTTTGTAGATTAAATTAGGGAGTGTTCCTTCCTCCACAGTTTTTTGAAAGAGTTTGAGCAGGATTGAGTTCATTCTTCTTGGAATGTTAAGTAAATTCCCGTGTAAAGACATTTGGTCCTGGGTTTTTTCTTTGTAAGGAGTTTTTTTTTTTATTACTGATTCTACCACTTGCTCCTTGTCTGTGGAGATCTGTTTCTTCTTGGGTCAATGTAGATATTTGCATGTTTCTAGGAATTGTCCATTTCATCTAGGTTATCTAATTTTTTGGTGTTGTTCATAGTATCCTCTTATAATTCTTTTTATTTATTGGGTCTTTAGTAATTCCCCCATTTTCATTTATGATCTTAGTCATTGTATTCTCTCTTCATTTTCTTCATCAGTCTAGCTATACATTTGTCAATTTAATTGATCTTTTCAATTAAACAACTTTTGGTTTTGTTGATTCTCTCTATTCTTATTGTCTTTTTCCTTTATCTCTGCTCTAATCTTTATTTTATTTCCTTTTTGTTTGCTTTGGCCTTAGTTTGTGCCTCTTTTTCTAGTTCTTCCAGTTTTGATGTTTGGACTCTTGATTTGAAATATTTCTTCTTTTTTAAAGTAGCCATTTATATTGCTATTAATTTCCCTCTCAGCACTGCCTTTGCTGCATCCCATCAGTATTGGTATTTTCATTTTCCATAAGATAGTTCCTAATTTCTTTTGTGATTTCCCGTTTAACCCATTGTTTTTTTTAAGTGTACATTATTTAATTTCCACATATTTATGAATTTTCCATTTCTCCCTCTGTTTTTTTAATTTCAAGCTTCATTATATTGTGGTTGGAGAATATGCATTGTATGATTTCAATATTTTTCTATTTATTGAGATTTCTTTTGGAACCTAAGGTATGGTCAATCCTGTAGAATGATTCATGTATACTTGAGAAGTCTGTGTATTCTGTTTTTCCAGGTGAAATATTTTATATATGTGTGCTAGGTTTAGTTTGTTTAATGTATCAAGCAAGTCTTGTATGTCCTGAATGATCCTCTGTCTAGATAGTCTATTCATTATTGGAGGTGGAATTTTAAAGCCTCCTACTATTAAAGTAGAAGCATCCATTACCCCCTCAAATCTTTGAGCATTTGCTTCATATATTTTAGAGTTCTGCTGTTAATTGCATATATATTTATTATTGTTCTTGAATTGACCCCTTTATTAGTATATAATGGTCATCTGTGTGCCTCATAACAGTTTTTGACTTAAAGTCTGTATTATCTGATATTATTATAGGTACACCCAGATCTCTTTTGGTTACTACTTGCATGTACATTGTTTCCCTCCTTTCACTTTCAATCTAATTATGCCTTGGAATTTAAGATGCATCTCCTGTAGACAGTATATATTTGGGTCATGGTTTTTTATCCATTCTGCCAACCTCTGACTTTTGACTGAAGAGTCTAATCAATTTCACAATTAATGACATTGCTGGTAATTCAGGACTTTCTTCTGTCATTTTGCTATTTAGTCTTTGTCTTATACCTTTTATATTCTTCAATTCTTCCATAATGTCTATATTCATATTTGTTTGATTTTTTTATATTGTACCATATTGAGTTCCTTCTCATTTATTCTGGATGTATTTTTCATATATTTTCTTTGTGTTACAAATGAGCTTATATTTAATATCCTCAATCTATCGCAATCACATTTTATTTGATAGCAAATTAACTTCATTAGCATACATATGTACTGTTCCTATACCTCACCATCCCTCAAACATTTTCTTGTACTTGTTACAAATTATATTTTTATACATAGTATATCTAAACCATAGATTTATCATTACTTTTCATGCATTGGTATAAGAAGTGAAAACTGGTGTTATATACCAAAAAATAAAATAAAACAATACTGGAATTTGTAATGACCCACAAGTTTGCCTTTACCTAATGTCTTTATTTCTGTATGTTGCTAGATCCATTGTCTATTGTCCTTTCCTTTCAGTCTGAAGATATCTCTTTATCCTTGGTTCCAGGGTATGTCTAGTGGTGATTAACTCCTGCAGCTTATTAAAGTCTAGGAATATCTTAATCTCTCCCTCATTTTTGAAAGAATTGGATACAATATACTTGGCTGGCAATTCTTTACTTTCAGCATTGTAGTTTTGTCAACCCTTTGTTTTCTTGTCTCCATGGTTTCTGATGAGAAATTGATACTTAATCTAATTCAGATTCCCTTGGACATTACACATTGCTTTTCTCTTGCAGTTTTCAGAACTTGCTCCTTTGCCCTTTGCATTTGACAGTTTGATAAGTATGTGACAGTATATTTTTTATTCAAGTTTATCCTGTTTTTCTCTGGGTTTCTTGGATGTATATATTCATGTCTTTTGCTAAATTTGGGAAGTGCTCTATCATATTTCTTTAGATTTTCTGCTGCAACTTTCGCTCTTTTCCTTCTGGGACCTCTATAATGCACATATTGGTATGCTTGATGGCATCCCAGAGATCTCTTAGGCTAATTTTTCTTGTGATAATTCTTTTTCCTTTCTGTTCCTCAGTCTCACTCATTTCAATAGTGTTTTCTTTGGGTTTGCTGATTCTTTCTTCTGCCAATTACCCCACCTGAGAAATTTTCATTTAGTTAGTGTGGGCTTCAACTCCAGTAGATCTGTTTGGTTCATCTTTTAAACTTTCTATCTCTTAATTGAGTTTCCCATGGTGTTCATTCCTTGTTTTCCTGCTATCCTTTAGGTCTTTCTCTGTATTTTCCTTTACCTCCTTCAATATGTTGAATATCTTTTTTTTTTTTCAAGGCTTTGTCCAGTTTGTCCACAGTCTTGCCTTCTTTGTTGATGTTGTTTGGATTTTTATCCTCTTCCTTTGCATGTGTCACCATTTCCTGTTTCTTTGTCTTATAATCATTTGTTGCATACTGTACTTTTTAATATTTTAAGTTGTTAACTCTGGAATTTATTTATCAAGATATCTGTTTCTTGAGTTTGTAACCAGCTGGTTACAAACAGGGATTTTTGTCAACCCCTCCTATAGGAAAGGTCCATCCATGGCAAATGCAAAGTGCAGGGTTCTCCCTGTCTTTTCTGGGCCTGTATCTTGTCCTGGGCTTGTGCTTGCTAGTGGCCTTAGGAGTTTTGTTTACAGGAGTCTGAATGCCACCTCTACTTCCCAGGAAGCAGACCTCCTCCCTTTCCTGGTTCCACTGCTGGCCTTAAAGCAGTTAAGCTTTTGCCCATGCCATCCCCTTCAATAGTTTCTTACACTGCTTTTGTTATCCTAAGCTGCTTTTGCCTGGAGGGCAAATTCTGGGAGTGGGGAGAATGCTCAGAGAGGGTTTTCTCAATCAGTCTTTCCCAGTCAGAACAAGGCCAGGGACCCACAAGGGAGCACTGGCTGTCTCCAAACGGACCTTGAGAGGGGGTGAGGGAGGGACTTGAAGGGTGCCTGGAGTTTCTTCTCTGCCTCCCCAAACCTGCACTTTCTTGACCTACCCAGCAAATGCACCCCTTCAACTGTCCTCTGCAGTTCTGAGGAAATCAAATCATATTTAAATCTCCATCACCTTTTCTGGAGCAGGCTGGAAAAATGGCCACCCTCAGAGCTCGGTCCCCAGTGATCCAAAGTTGCAAATCAAAAGCCATGATCAGTGATCAGTCCATGCCTACCCTGGTACTTGGGAAAGTGGATTTTTATGACTCTTTATGGCACTAGCAAGCTGCACAAGGGACCAGAATCTACTGCTACCTGCCACAAGAGTGCAGGATGGGTGCTGGTGACTTGTAGGGAGAGAGCAATTCACTGGTATTTATTGTTATTTACAAGTCTCTTCCTCATGCTCTTCCTTGAATGCTGAATAGTATTCTATTAGATTCCAGAGTTTTTAAATAGTTGATTCAGACGGTGCCTATATAATAGTTTTTCTGGTGGAGATATTCATTCTTGGAGCTTCCTACTCTGCCATCTCCCCACAATCCTCTAGCCTGTTTGTTGGGGTTTGAAATGCATCCATTTTGCAATTTTAGACCTTTCTCTCTCATATTCAGGCAGCAAAAAATTTAGAGTAATAATTTAGTCAGTTGGATTAATGAGGACCCTCTGAAATTATTATTGAAAAAGAAACACAGCTTTATTACTTTCATATATATGATTTGAATTAAGCTAATAAAGAATTGCCTAATAGATGCCCTGATGAACCTGCTTTAATGAATACATGAAAATAATTTGTAATTAGAATAATAATTTTATGCAAATTAATGCTGAAGAGAGTTTCAAGTGCTTCAAGATAGTTTGTTTTCTGAAATAGGGTGAAAATTCTTTTTAGAGTTATACAAATACTAATCCTTGCATTGGCATGGTGCTTTCTAGTTTTCAATGCATGATATTTTAATAAATACATTCTCATTGCTCCTCACAATGATTCCATAATACCCTTATTTTAACATAAGTAGTCAGAGCTACATAGAAATTAAGTGATTTGCCACTGGTCACAAAATTAGTCATTAATGAATCCAGGCCAAACATAGGTTCCTTTTTATAAGTCTCTTCTTTTATATCCCAGTTTAAACTATTAATTTCCTTAATATTTACTCCTTTTCCCTGTTAGTTTAGATGACCTTCAGTACAATGCCTTGAACTTTGCATAAATTAAAAGAGCAATAGGAACCAAGGAAACTTGAAACATGCACAATCTGATGTTACTTTTAGCTTGCCTCAGTGAATTGAAACAAGCCCATAAAACCCAACTATGGGAGACAAGCTGGGCTTTACTCTTAGGTTTTTATGGTCATGGTGATATATTTCAGTTTTAGAAAGCATCATCGTAAGTCCTCAATTTTAAGCAAGAAGGGAACTCCTTAATTACAGGAAGAAGCCCCATGTGTTTTGAAAAGTTTGGAAAGTCCCCCAAAATATATGCCACAGAAAGAAATGAGTTCATATGCTTACTTTCCTTTGGCTGCTTCCATGAATAAATGTGGAAAAGTAACACTTTTGGAGGATTTGAAAGTTTTTAGCTCTTCATTTAGATACTAGCATGGAAAATATGTCTAGATTCATTATTGCACAATTAAGTAATTAGGTATAAGATGAGGTACTTAAATTAGACATGTTTTTAAGAATTTCATAAATATAATGGTTTATCTATATCAAAGTGATTTTATTACTTCTTACATGCTTTACTAAAAATATGATCATACCTCTTAAATATATAGACCAAAAATATCAATTCCTAAAAACAAGAGCAGTATTGAACATCACTATATCATTATCTCATTATATTATAGAATTGGTGGAAAAGAACTCTTCTTGAAGGTCTATACATCAAGATTTATTGCTGAAAATAACAGCAGTTAAACTTCTTTGTTTCTCTGTATCTTTTAATAAAAAGCTTGTGACATGTATGGTCAGTGCAGCATTATATTTAGGCTGAAATCCAAGGACTTTACCACGTTCTAGGGTTATTGTAAATTTCTTTGGGCTGCATAAAGTTCTTCTCAGCTACTTAATATAAGATAGTTGTTCATCTCTCTGTCTTCCATGACAACATCTCAAAGAAATGATGGAATTTTATTACCTTTTACAATTAACAAAAATATAGTGAGGGTTCTGAGTTGGGATAGAGTACGTTGTGGAAAAATAATGTTCCTGTTGAGAACAACTAAAACACATGGGTAATCGTTAAAAATCTATTTAAATGCATCAGAGAGTTTTTAAAGTAATGAGGACTTCTGTGGCTTAGATGCCAGAATAGGAAAACCATGGAAAGATAAGTTGGTGAACTATCTCCACTCTTTGGGCCCATTTGCTACTTCTAGGCATAGGTAGGAAGCTGAGAATGAAAGCTCTTTCTGGGCAGGTGGCTGCTGTTAATGGAAAGAAACTTGTATATTAGTGATCTTATAGAGTGGAGTAAAATCAAAGGTGACACAAGAAGCTTCAAAACACATTTTGTTTTCTCCTCAACATGTATGATGACTTTTGAAATTGAATGAGGGTGGGAGGCTAAACACTTAAGCTGAAAACTTCTGGAAGGTAGTGTTAAAGAGACAAAGATTAGTTTTCAAGGTCCCCCAGAGAAATAAGCCAGATATAGGTATTCATTTGGAAGCTGAATAGGATGACAGACTAGGAGAAATTGACTTCTAGAGGTAGACTAGGCTTTCCTAAAACTGCAGTCCAGCCTTAAAGCAACTTCATCCCTGGTTGGATTAAGGTGATCAACCCTGACTCTTTCTGCCTACCTGAAAAAGGGTAAATTGTCTCTGAAACAGGATAGCATCACCTTAAACCTCTACAATTTTTAACACAATGTCTGACATTCAAAGTAATATTACTGACAAAAAGTCAAGAGAATAATCTGCCAATAGACTATATTCACAGGTGATCAAAAAATTGACATTAAAAAGATAAAGATTTTTAAATGGCTCTGATTAATGTGTTAAAGAAAATAGAAGATCTGAGATATAATGAATAAAAAGGTGGATAATTTCACTAGAGAAGTAAAATTTATTGAAAGAATCAAATGTAAATTGTAGAACCTAAGAATATAATATCTTAAATTAAATACTTAATAATTGTGTTCAAAAGCAGTTTAGACACAGAAGACAACACAATCAATAAACTGGAAGAAAGCTCAATAACACCTTTCTAACTGAAGGGCAGATAGAAAAAAGAATGAAAAGAATGTAAAATAGAGAAAGGAGCATAAAAGATGTGAAATATAGTATTAATGTCAACCATGCAAGTAATTGGAGTCCCAGAAGAAAACCAGAGAGAGTATTACAGAGAATCAATTTTCCAAAAATAACTGCTATGAATTTTCCAAATGTGGTCAAAGACATCAACCAACAAATTTCAGATGCTCTTTGAATCATATGTAGTATTAATACAAAAAACAATGAAACTTAGGAACATCATAGTAACACTGCAGAGAACCAGCCAGTGAAAAATAAGACATTGTTTTGAATGTAGCAACAATAATACCAACAGCTGATTTCCCAGTAAGAATAATGGAAGCCAGAAGATAATGGAATTATGTTTTAAAGTCATCAAGATAATAACTATCAACCCAGAATTCTTTACCCAGAAAATAAAACTGAAAGTATATCTCACTGGAACACCTGAACTAAAATATGTATTAGAAAGTAATCTTCAAGGAGAAGAAAGCACAGAGATTCAGGGAAAACAAAGAACGATGGAATGAATACACTTATGGCTAAAATGAATATTGAGTATACAAAACAATAATAATAATGTGTTGTGGAGTTAAAAATGTATATAGGTTTAAAACCAATAGTGTAATAGCACAATAATGCAAACACATTTTTGGAGGAGGGTAAATTGTATTAAAATGTTATGTGTTTTTAAATTATCAGAGAAGAATTGAAATAATAAAACTAATGTTTTTAGTGTAATTAGTGAATGATGCATATTTTAGGGTAACCAATAAAAGACTAGTAAATAATTTATTGCTAATAACTTACTTGAGAAAATTAAAATAATAGAAAATATTTTATTAATCTAAAGGAAAGAAGAAGTATATAATAGTTGAATCCAATAGAATATGAATAATACAGTGATTTATATAAACAAAAATAGATGAATAATTCCACTAAATATAAATCTATTTTTTCCATTTAAAGGATAATTAAAAGACTACAACTTTCAGACTAGATTAAAAACTATTAACTACATGTTGCCTAAAAGAAACCCACTTTAAATACCTAGACATAGATGTAGTAAAAGTAAAAGAATGGAAAAAGGTATACCATGTAAACACTAAGCAAAATAAAACTTCTGAAGCTTTTTATAATATCAGAAAAGTAGATGCTAAAATAAGAATCATACTTAGACAAGAAATAATTAATAATTATAAGGAAGATATCAAATCCTAAATTTTAGCATTGCTTCAAAATATTTAAAGCAATAAATGACACAAATGAAAACATAACCCCCTAAAAACTCAGAACAGTTATAATGGAAACATAAACACACCTCCTCTATAACTAGTATCAATAAGGATAATGAAGATCTGAACAACTTATTACACAAACTTGACCTAATTGACATTTATAGGGCTCTGCACCCATCCACTGACATTAATCAGATTTTTTTTCAAGTACATATGAATCATTACCAAAATGGACCATTTTCTGGTTTATAAAGCAAACTTCATCAAATACCAAAGGACTTAAATCATTCAACTTATGTTATCTGATTAAAGAGCATTAAGCTAGGAAAAAAAAAAAAAAAAAAAAAAAGATAACTAGCAAAACCCAAACTTCTTGGAAATTAAATAATGTATTTCTAAGTGACTTGTACATCAAAGAAGAAATATCAATGGTAATTAAAAATCTTTTGATTTGAATGATAATGAAGATATGACTTATCACAACTTGTGGGATACAGCTAAAGCATGCATCGAGGGTAATTTATAGTCTTAAAATCCATATATTAGAAAAGACCAACATCTTAAAAATCCAAGATCTAAGGTCTATCTCAAGAAACTAGAAAAGAATAACAAATCCAACACCAAAATATAGGGAGAAGGAAATAATAAAAGGCTGCAATTGATTAAAGGGAAAACAAACAAAAACAAACCAAAAGTTGACTCAATACAAAGATTAATAAAATTAATAGCATGAAAGACCCAGAAAAAATGAGAATATAAATTTCCTATATTAGGAAAGAAAAAGAAGACAGCACTACATATTATAAAGATATTAAAAGATAATAAAAGGATATAACATCAGTTTGAACATCTAGATGAAATGTACACATTCTTTGAAAAACAGAACCTTTGAAAACTAACAGAAGAAATAGAGAATCTAAATCTGTTATTAAAATTTTTCTCACAAAGAAAACCCTAATCTTACCTGGCTTCAATAATGTAGTGGTTTGGCATTGTTTATGAATTCCCAAAAGAGTTATTGGATTATGTTTGTAGACTGGTCTGTCAGAGGTATCACATATAATTGATTAGGTTATGATTGGGACTTTGACTGGGCCACATCAGTGGGGCATAGAGTCCCTGCCCCTTGGTGGGCAGGGACTCACAGAGACAAAACATGGCAAAGGACAGAGTTAGAGTTGGAGTTGGGAAAGTGAACACACAGGAGAAGAACACAGAGGAATAGAGATGGCTCCTTAGACACAGCAGAAACCCCGGGGAGAGAGACAGAGCCGTTCACCTGATAGTCTACAGCTGGCCTTGTGAAGAGAACACAGCAGCTGAGCATAGAGAGAATTGGAGCCCTGGGAAGAGAGGAACCCAAGAAGCCTGAAACCTTGCAGATGTCGGCAGTCATCTTGCCCCAACACATGGCAGTAGACTTTGGTGAGGGAAGTAACTTACACTTTATGGCCTGGTAATTGTAAACTTCTACCCCAAAATAAACACCCTTTATAAAAGTCAACCAATTTCTGATATTTTGCATCACTCCTCTTTGGCTGACTAATAGAGAATTTGGTACCGGAGAGTAAGGTCATGCTTTTGCAATTACCAAAATGCTGGAACATTATTATAAATGGGTAAGGGGTCTGTTTTGGAAGAATTGTGAGATACTTGGTAGAAAAGACCTATGGTGCTTTGAAGAGACTGTTGATAGTAATATGGACTCTAAAGAGACTTTTTATCATGCCTTAGAAGTGATTGATGAAACTATCATTGGAAACTGGAGGAAAGGCGATCTGTGTTTTAAAGTTGCAGAGAACTTAGCAAGATTGACTCCTTATGTTATATGGAAAGCAGAATTTGAAAATGGCAAGCCTGGGCATTTAGCTGAAGAACTTCCCAAAGTAAACTCGAAGAATGTGGCTTGGCTTCTCCTTGCAGCTTATAGCAAAATCCTAGATGAGCAAGATAAGCTGAAAACTGAATTCTTGGGCACAAAGAAAACAGAAAGTGATTCCATAAATTCCAAGCCTCTGGAAATCAAGCTCCCAAATGATAGTGCCCCATTTGAGGGCTTACCTAAACTTGGAACTTGTATATCAGGATTGAAAATGGAGTTATCTAGAAAAGACTTGTGGAAAGTCTTACAGTCTGATGGCTTGGACCCCTGCTTCCTGCATGCTAAACCAACAAAGTTTTTGAGAGAGCTGTATGAACAACATTGCTGTCAGCCTGGAATAAAAGGGACATGGAAGGGAGAGATTGAAGGGGAAATGATTTCAAGAGGAAAACCATGGACACTGAGATGTGGAATTGAGACATCTCTTTGGGCCAAAAGAGGAGGCCCACTCGTGTACAGAGAGGGTGAGTTTGCCCCAGCAGTTGAAGAGGGTGGATGTCCCCACCATGTGTTCTGGGAGAGTTTTGCTACCCCAGGTACAGAGAGGGTAGAGCACATTCCTCAAGGATTAGGGCAGTTAAGGTCAGCACCCCATAGGTCTGAGAGGGGTGTGCCTGTCCCCCATGGATTAGGGAAGTCCAGGTGGTCAACTCGTTGCTCTGAGAGAGCTGAGTCTGTATGCCAAAGGTTAGGAAGAATGTTATCTTCAAGCCACTGTACTAGGGGGGTTAAGACACTAGCCCAAAGACTGAGGAAAGTGTGACAATCACTGCAACACTCTTGGAGGGTGAGGTCTGGAACTTGGTCAACACCCAGATGCGTGATGAGGATAGAACCAAGAAAATGGCCATTGGGCAAGCCTGTGGAAAGGGTGGGTCCCCATGTGTCCCCAGAGAGAAGAAACCTTCATCTTAAGAATGGCTCTCAGACTTTGACATCTAATGAAGTATGTCCTGCCAGTTTACTGAACTGTAGAGGACCCATGACTCATGTTTCCCTCCCAATTTCTCCTTATGATAATGAAAATGCTTATCCTTTGTCTGTCCATTTGTGTATGGGAAGCAGATAAATGGTTTTGTATGTTTCAGAGGTCTATAGCAGACGAAACTTTGCCCCAAGACAAACTGTATTTCTTTAAATTGATTGTGATATGGTTTTGTACTTCCATTGTTATTGATTTAAGGTGTTTTGAATATTGTAATGTCTTTTTGGAATTCAGAGGGTTGACTATGTGGTTTGGCAATGTTTTTGAACTCCAAAAATAATTATTGGATTATGTCTGTAAACTGGTCTGTTGGAGGTATCACTTTTAATTGATTGGGTTATGATTAGGACCTTGATTGGGTCACATCAATGGGGTGTTGAGTTCCTGCTCCTTGGTGGGCAGGGACTCACAGAGAAAAGACATGGCAAAGGACGGAGTTGGGAGTTTTGAGTTGGAGCTGGGAAAGTGAACACACAGGAGAAGAACACAGAAGAGTAAAGATGGCTCCTTAAACAAGGCAGAAGCCCCAGGACAGATACAGAGCCATTCACCTGAGAGTCTACAGTTGGCCTTGTGGAGAGAGCACAGCAGCTGAGCCTGGAGAGAAACTGAGCCCCAGGAAGAGGGGAACTTAAGAAGCCTGAAACCCTCGCAGATGTCGGCAACCATCTTGCCCCAACACATGGCAATTGATTTTAGTGAGGGAAGCAACTTATACTTATGCTTATGGCCTGGTAATTATAAGCTTCTACCCCAAAATAAATACCCTTTATAAAAGCCAACCAATTTCTGGTATTTTTCATCAGCACTCCTTTGGCTGACTAATACAAATAGTGATTCCTTGGAAAACTTAAGTAGAAAAATCCAATCTTTGCCAACATTCACAGAAAAAAAGGAAATGTGAGAATACTTCCCACCTTATTCGATGATTCTTTGATGCATGGCTATAAAAAGTTTAATGAACTTAGAAACCTAGGCATTATGTTGTGTTATAAAGTAATTCAATAGGAGTTTTAACCCTTACAAAAATGATATCAATCTATAATATAATAAGAACTATTTCATAATACATTTTTCAAAAATATAACCATTAGATTAAAAACTGATTTATAACTCAATCTGTCATCTTAAAGAAAAAACAGCCAATGGAATTGTTAATGGATTTTAGTAAAACTTTATAAGTGGACAGAAATACAGAGATCTGTATTTCATTTGAGTTCCATTATTTAAAGATTCTTTGATGATAAATGAGTAACAGTGGAAAGTGCATTAGCCTGAGATACAGGACAACCAGGTACTAATAATGGCCTAACTACCTCTGACCTTAGACAAGTAACCTTTGTTCTTTTGAGTCTTTGTTCCTCACCTGTACAATGAGAGGTTTGGACTAGAAAATATTTAAGACCTGTGATAAATCTGATGCAATCTTTGTTTTCTTTCTACTCTACCTTCTCAAGAGTAGATAAACCATCCTTGTAAGTGGCAAGATGTAGAGAGACTATTCCATTCATTGAGCAGCCATAATTATTAGCAATACAAGAGAATGAAAAAGAGCCATCATATGAGTGAGACTGATGATTATTTTCTCCATGGAGACATGCAGGCACCGAAGGTCACATATTCTCTAGGTCACAATCCAAAGCACCTCCTTTTACTTAAACTTTTCTCCATATTTTCTAAGTCATTTTTTCTCTGCACATATACCTCCCATACTCAACACAGTTCTTCCTTTTCTTTTGTTTCCATAAGTTTGTCCAAACAGTATAGTCTCTTCATTTTTATTATGTCTGTGTCTCCAAGTATCTTGCTGACAGATACATGTTCTGACTGAATAATGCTCACCAAATTCTACTGGTTTAGGTTGTTTTATTTTGAGTAAAGTGACACAAATTATTTCCAAAAATATAATAAGCATGAGATTCACATATCTTCCCTTATAAAACTCTTAGCCGAGAAGATTTAATAGGTTATTTAACTTAATGCTTTTTCCAACTTTAGAACAATAGAGTACAATAGATTTACCTTCTGTTTTGTATCACCCATACCACTATTTTTGTGGAGGAATTTGCATGAATTTTAATACCAGTCTTTTGAAACAGTAGTAAATGTATGGTGTGTATAGTAACTATTTTTACTAGGATAAGCTAGGGGCTTTTCCATAATTGGAATACATATTACTAAGTTGCCCTCCTTAGACAAATTTTCTTCTCTGATGATACATTAGCAGCACTATTCTAATTAATTTTTTTTTTTTTTAAAGATTTTATTTATTTATTCATCTATCCCCCCCTTGCTGCCCGTGCTCGCCGGGTCAGCCAACCACGCCGCGCGGGCGGGCCCGCCCTCACCAGGAGGCCCCGGGAACCGAACCCAGGGCCTCCCACATGGCAAACGGGAGCCCCACTGATTGAGCCACAGCCGCCTCCACTATTCTAATTAATGATCTCAGCCTCTGTCTATGCGAGGTGATAGACAAAGGGATGCCAAAACTAGGTGTGAAGAGATGCTTTCAGAGGAGTATACTTAATTCAGAAGAAATAAGAATATTTTGGTACAACAGTCTGTCTGTGTCCTGTGTCTGTGTCCTGTCACTCTTGTTTAGAATTTTTTAGTGGAAAACACACTAGTTCACCATGGTTTATAAAAATTTCCATGATACATATGCCTATGTCAGGTCCATGTTAAGTGATTTATAGAGAAAACCCAGCGTAGAAATTCATGCAAGTATTTCAATATGTTTGCCTTTTCTTTTTCTTTCTGTGCAATTTTCTGGGTGATTCTTAGATTTTCTTCCTTGACCTGCTATAATTAAGATATTTCTGGCTTTGTTATCTTTATTTGGTGGATAAGTCATCATTGTGGTTTAAAGCTAATTATTGTCCAAAGAACAAAGGCCCCTCTCTTTTTCCAAATATCTGTCCATATACTTTAAAATATATATTATATAAACTATACATGATTCAAATATGTGTTCACTATAATTTTTTTTGTTCTAAATGGATTAAAATTGAGATCTGAACAGCCCTCTTGTTAATCTAGATGTTCTACTTCTTAAAACTCTAATAATAATGACCAATCTTTTAAATGCTATTTTAATCAACAACATTACTACTATTATTTGGTGATAAAATACAACTCCAAATAAAATTCATTGTTTTATTCATTATGACCATAGATTTGCTACTTTTCCACTTCCATGTTTTCTTCCTACAAAGGACAATAACTTTAGGATACTTCTCTTTCTCCATCTCCTCATGCCTTCTGTTCCCACAACATAAAAAGTTTCAAATGCTTTTATCTCCATCTTATTTCCATCGCCTATTCCTAATTTTTTTTCTGGAATTATTTAATAAAATGAATTTCCATTACAGGTGTTTCATGAGTCCTTACTTAGCATTGATATAATACATTCCCAAGAATCTACATATTAAGTAGCTTTGCTCAATGCTGAACCTTCATTTATTCACCTACCCCTATTTTTAAAACTCAGTTTATGCTCATTTGTTGTTGGTTTGGAGTATTTTTTAAAAAGTATTTCTTTCAGATTAGACATATGCATGATATATTCTCTCAGTTACTCCAAGCCCTAGGTTATCTTTCTTTCACCTTAGTTGGTTAATTTTATCTTGGCTGGTGTAAGATCCTCGGGTTGCATCCCTTTTATATATTTAGTCTGAAGATGCTTTGGCTTCCAGTGTTGCAGATGAGAAGTCTGATGTCTGATTTTGTTTTCTTAAAGGTAAACTTGCTCTTTTGGTTGAAAGCATTTACCATTTTCATTTCATTTCAAGACTTGACAAGATTTTACCAAGATATGTCTGGGCTTGTGTGTCTTATTCATCTATCAAGCCTGTAACTCACAAGTTCTTTCAAATTACAGGTTCAGATCAATGAAGAGAGGCAGGTGGCTGAGTTGATGGAGGTGAAGGCTAGCATAGGTGGTCAAGTTTATAGAACCTCTGTTCAGTTCCTTTATAATGGTGATGATGATGATGATATTGTACTTAATAGACCACATTCTGCCTGCCACAGATTCTGTTACACAAGAAGTAACTTGGAATTGAGGAGAAATAAAGAATTTGGGATACTTGGATCCAAGTCATGGCTCTGATATTAATCAACTGTGTGACATTAGACAGATGATTAACCTCTTTTTGCCTTTTTCTAGTCTGGATAATCTGACTAATCACAAAAGTAATGGTTTGTTGGAATTGATATATTTCAGGGGTATCCACCTAGTCCACTACTCTTCCCCTACCCCCAATATCATCTCTCAGAATGGCCTTGCTGACAGGGGTAGTCAATGCAGCCATATTGGTGCCAGATGACATTGATTCCCCAGGCACAGCTGATGGGATTGGGAATAGACACCTGACTCAAGCTGTGTCAGATGGGAATAATTTCACAAAAAGTGGGAACTCAATGACCCTATTAAGTCCTAACAGGCCATTTGAACTGAGGACAGGCTAACACAGGAGCTGAGATTGTTATTGTGGAGTGGCCAGGCATCTCAGTCCCATATGAAGAGAAGCCAGAAATCCCATTGGCATATAGATGAGAGTAGATATATCCCTGATTGAAAGAGAGTGACACCAGAGAAACTTTTCATGGTCCCTGATAGTTTTCTAGTTCCTAGCTCCAGCTTCTTCCACAGGCTTGAATGAATTTTCTGTCCTTGGGATTTGTGAGTTTACTTCTATATTAGTAACAAATTTGGCCTATTTACTATGTATTTAAGTTATTTTGGATGAGTTTCTGTTTGCTTGCAGCCAAAGTATTCTTAAAACATTTACCTTCATAACTGGCAAAGTGAGTATATATAGAAAATGAGAATGGAATAATTGTCAAGGAAAATAAAACAGAAAGACACAGAACTTCTTGTTGCTTTGCTGGACAAATCATATTCTTAAACATCTATAATTTAAGTATATTATCTATATGAATTTTAATAGTTATTACCTTTTAAACAAGAGTTGTTATTCTACTCAGAAGTTGAAGATTGTTTTCTTAAGAACTAGTTGAGATGTTTTTTTTGCCGGATTTTGGAAAACTACTTTTTCCTTCTAGAATTTTAGAGCTAGCAAGTAGATGGGGAGAATAAATAAGCCAACATCTTCTTCTATCCAGCCTCCATCTTATTCTCTTCTAGATATTTTCTGTCTGAGGAATCAGCCTCCTTTGGGTAACTTTTGTATTTTGTCATAAATGAAAGCATGTCATAGGGAGAAAAGTAGTTGTAGTTTTGATAATTTCTTCTAAACTTATATCCCTAGGAAAGAAAACACCACAAAATTAATCTTTCCTCAAAAGTGACTACTTTAGGGCCCTGTAAACCATGAAAAAGCTACTCATTCACCCAAGATGAAGATTGGAAAAAATATCATCTCCCAGTTTATCTGTCATTGTCTAATCAGGAAAAGAGAAACAACTCTGTGTATTTCAAGAGAGGAAATTAATGATGTAAGAATATATTACATAGATGATGGAAAAGCTGAAAGAGAAGCCAGAGGTATAAGGCCACTCCAGGATTACTAGGAAGCTGCTATCCAACATAGACCTGAAGAGGCCACAAAGGAGGGGGTATTATCAAAGCAAAGATACCAGACTTATCAGACAGGAATGAGAATCAGAGGTCTGTCTGCCCTGGCAAGAGTTGGGATGCTAGAGGGAGGGGCTATTGAGCAGGAGCTCAATCCATGATGGAGATGGTGCCTCTGCCAGAAAGATGTTACAAAGGGCAGAGTAAGAGACATATAGATACACTGGCTTCTCCCCTTCTCCTACTCTTCAGTACCTCTCATTGGATGAGCCAACTCCGAAGGTAATTGGCAAAGGAGCTTGGGAGATGTAATACCCTGAAATACAAAGCAGAGCAAGGGGAGGTATGCAGAATGGATCAGAGAACAAACAGGCAAAATCTACCATGCAGTTCCTGCAGTTCTGGAAATCTCAGTCATTTCTGAGTGTTCTCATTTACACTTTCTCGAGCTCACATCCAGAAGGCAGATTTTTTCTTGGTCAATGGGATTTAACAGGTACTATTCGTCCAGGGGACATTGGAAATCCGTAAGGGCATTTGTTTTGTTACCACAGTAATGAGAAAGTGCTACTGGAATTTAGACGGTGTGAGCCAGAGATGCTTCATGTCCTAAAAGGTATGGAGCAGCCCTCTGCAACAAAGAACTGCCACATCCAAAATGCCAATAATTTTCCACTGAGAAACATGGCAACTTTATGTTACAGAATCATCTCAAGTTGAAAGGACTGACACAAAAAGCAGTAAGTTCATGGTCATTGAAGGATTCCAAATAGAGGCTGGAATACCCTTGACTGGGATATTGTAGGGGGTTTAGAATTCAGAGGGTGAGGATGGAGGAATGGATTGGAGTTCACCTTGACCTCTAAGGTCCTTTCCATCCTCAAGATTTTAAAAATATTCTTGTAATTATAAAAATAGCCAATATTTATTCATTATTTTGCCTCTGGAATTTTAATTTTCTGACATAAGGCCCTCCCAGCTCTTTCCCTGGCTGCCCTGCACTTCATTCATTACTCATCCTGAACATAACTTGACACTCGTGACCAAATGTCCTCTTTGCTGAACAATAGTGAAGCACAGATTTATATAAAGTCCTTGTCTTGGTTGTGCTTTTATTCACCATATTTCTTCATATAAGTAGTATAAAAGGAAATTAGCATACCCAGGATTCCTGTACCTTCATTCATTCACACAAATATTTATGGAACCCTGGTGATATACCAGGAATGTGTAGGACAACAGATATGACCCCCTACTCCCCTGGATTTTATGGTCTAGATGTTGTACTGTCCAGACATCTATATGTCCAAAACAGTAGCCACTAGCCACATGTGGCTATTGTAATGTGGCCAGCACAACTGAAAAGCTGAATCTTTTATTTTAAGTTAACTTAATTTTTAAAAATATATGTATATATTTTTTAAAGATACTTAGATCATATAAATGTTACATAAAAAATAGAGGGGATTCCCATATGCCCTGCTCCCCATACCACCCACATTTTCACACATTAACAACATCCTTCATTAGTGTGTTACATTTGTTATAATTGATGAACACATTTTGGAGCATTGCCATTAAGCATGGATTCTAGTTTACATTGTAGTTTACACTGTCTCCCACACAATTTTGTATATTATGGCAAGATATATAGTAGCCTGTATCTGTCATTGCAATGCCATGCAGGACAATTAACCAAGTCCAGAAAATGCCCCCATATTATACCTGTTTTTCCCTCTCCCTGCCCTTAGAACCTCCAGTGGCCACTGCCTCCACATCAATGATATAAGTCTAACATTGCTAGAATTACATTAAGTCTATAGTAGAATACCAATGTCTGCTTTAGTCCATAGTTCATTCCTCAATTCTGAGGATTCTGAGATGGTGATGCCCATTCCACCTCTAATGGAGAGGGGGCTTTGATCCCATAGGGCAGATGAAGGGGCTGTCTTGCTTGTGGTTGTATACTGTCTCAATTCCTTGGGGTGGTCATTGGCCATCATCATCTCCTTGTTAGTTGTCCTGGATGAGTCCAATGAACTGGAGAATAGGTATTGCAACTCTATTCTGAGATTCAGGGTCCAGCTGGTACAAGGACAGCCCAAAGATTTAAGTCTCTTGGACTTACATCTATCAACTCTAGTACTAAGAATAGGTTCAAATAGAAGAGTCAGAAGAGCCATGTGTAGGGAAACCACAACTGAGTCCAACTCTGTCACATAAGTTCCAAAGTAGGGCCCATTGGCAAGACACCAAACTTCTGAGCTATCTGCCCTGACTATAGTGTCTGAATGTCTCCAGAGCCCTCAGGAGCCCTGCTATTTGATGTAGCATTTAGTTTGGCAATCAATAAGATCCTGCTGAGACATGCATAAGTGTAACCTCTGGAATGACCTCCCAACTCACATTGAAGTCTCTTAGTCATATAAACTTATTTGTCTTTACCTTTTCTCTGTTTTGGTAAAGGTCTTTCTCCAGTTTCATTGCTAGTGGGTGCTTGGTAGTAATACCTTGATGTCAAGGGGGCTCATCCCTGGGAGTCATGTCCCATGCTGGGGGAAAGGTGATGCACTTATATGAGTTCAGCTTAGAGAGAGGCCACATTTGAGCCACAAGGAGGCTTTCAGGAGGCAACCCTTAGGTACCCTATAATACTAGGCTAAGTTTCAACTTCAAAAGTAAAGGTTCATAAGTACAGTCATAAATATCAAGGGCCTGCCTATGGATCATCCTCCTTCACTAGTCATTGCCCCTGCACTCAGGGGATTCTTTCTGTTCCATTAGAGAATGTGGAAGAGCTCTCCAGGATGGGAATTCAATATTCTTTCAGTTGTATGAATCTCCACCCACCATGACAATGCCCCGTGAACACTTGAACACATTTATAAGCCTTATATGTATGCCCCAGGTGAACCTCCTCTCATGTATCCTCCATCACTGACACCCCGCACCAATGATCCTCCCCTGTCATAGTTGTAACCCCTCTGTGATTCATAACTTCATCAAAAATGAATCCAACAAAATAACCAAATACAATCAATAAGAAAATGAAATAATTATAGTTTTAAAAATAAGAAATAAAATACAAAAAAAATTTAGAAATATAAAATTAAAAATTTGGAATAGTGTATAGTTGTGCAGTGGAGGGGCATGACAGTGGTGCAATGGTATTATTGGGTTGGGCGGTGCTGGTTTGTCAGGGAACTAAAGTGGGGAGGGTGGGTTGGACAGTCCATGGAACTGGGGGAAGGAGAGTTGGGGGCGGAATCAGGTGAACACTAAGGATTTGTGGGTATGTAGTTAAAACTACAACATTGGGAATGTTCTTTTGGCAATATGGCAGGGGAGAGTTACTGGGTTAGGGTGTTGAATGTGGGGGGCATTTGGGACAGGGTGCACCTGGGCAGGCTTCTAGGGAGTGTGTGAGTGTTCATCTAGTAATAGTGTGTTGTATCAGTGGGTGGAGACCCACATAATGAGTGGGAAGGTGTTGGACTCCCATGCTGGGGAGTACTGCAATGTTCTCAAATAGAGGGGCAGGAGTCTCTCAAGTGCATAGGGAGTGCCTAATAGAGGAGGACAGAGCTCTACGTCAAGCCCTCAATGTTGTTGCAAATAACTATGAATCATGTTCTTCAAGGAGTGAAGCCTGGTGGTTGCCATGGGCCCCGAGGGGAGGGGAAGAGAGGACTAGAGTAGATGGCACATGGGGCATTTTGGGGTCAATGGAAGTGTTCTACGTGATCTTGCAATGATGGATATAGTCCATGTTAGATTTCATCAAAATTTATAAAAGTGTATGGTCCAAAATGTAAACCATAATGTGAATCATTGTCAATGGTTAGTAGCTATGCTTCAAAATTTTTCATCAATTGTAACAAATGTTAACATCCACATAAAAATCATTATTAATAGGGGAAAGGGCAAAGGGGGGAGGATGTTTGGTATATGAGAATCCCCTATATTCTGTACATGACTTTTCTCTAAACTAAACCTTCTTTGAAGACAAAATGAAAAAAGTAAGACACTGGGGGAATAAACGGAAGAAAATGTCATTTTACATACAAGACAACAGATCTTACAGTGATGAAAGACATAATGTCAAAATTATTTTAAATTAACTTTAAATGCCATACATGGCTGGTGGCTACTATGTTGGACAGTGCAGATCTAGAAGGGAAAGTTGAACATTATGATAAAGAATATACAAGTATTTAACAGTATGGGGTGTCTGGAAAGGGCTAATTAAAGGACAGAAAGAATAATACTTGGCATATTGGAGTTCACAGATTAGGGAGGACACAAGCAGTTAAGTAGATATTCTTAGTATGTGTAGATTGAAGCAAGTGTTGTAGGGAGACAGTGAGGTAGTGACTGATTGTCTGGAAGAATCAGTGACTGTTCCAGAGAAGAAGAGATCTTTGAACTGGACTTTGAGACGTGGAAAACTGGCCAGTTAGAGAGACAACATTCTTGTTAGAGCAAGGTTTCTCAATCAGGGCACTCTTGATATTTTGGGCTGGATAATTTTCGATTGTCAAAGGATGTCCTATCCATTATAGGATGTTTGATGTTTAGCAGTATCCCTAGTCTCAACCCACTAGATGCCAATAGAATCACTACCTCCAGTGTAAGTTGTGACAACTAACAATGACTGAATATACCCTTAAATGGTCCCTAGAGAGCACACATGCCTCTGTTTGAGAACATTTCTGGTAGAGGAAATGTTACATGAAAGACACAGGTGTTATATATGGGGTAATTGATCATTTTGAGAGGCTACATGGCTAAGGATGATGATGCCAGCTGAGAGTTGGAAGATGAGTAGGGCCAAATATCAAAGAGTATCAGACACTATCTATGGAGTGCAAACTGTCCTGTAAGAAATAGAAAGCTGGTGGGGATTTTCACAGTAGGAGATTGACAGGATTGATGTTATTTTGGAAGGCAAACCTGAAGTGTGTTGTACTCCATCACATTCACCAGGTGGGGTGAAAAACAGAATAGGGAGAGATTGTAAGCTGGCAGATCAAACAGGGGCTGGTATCATGGGCCATGCCAGACAGATAGTGAGGGGTTGACCAAAGACTGGGCCAGTCAAGATGGGGATGAGGTCATCATAGCTAGCCAACATTCAAGTGAATTATCTTTCTACTAATGTCTCAACTGTGTACAAACTGACAAGGAAATCCTTGGAATGATACACTTTGAAGACTTTTGTGTAGTTTAATTTTTACGCTGTTTTCTATATCATACTATTTTCATTGGCAATTGACTCTTCTAGAATAATTTTATGTGTAGATTTGTTGATTTTGTGTCAGAAAATATTGTTTTCTTACTTTCATGTTTAATGCTTTATTGGGGCAAGGGAGGAAAGAATATACTTTTCATATCCATTTATCATATATCATCATGAGGAATTTGAATATATGTATGTATTGTTATGTTATGATATTTAGGTATTGTGAGAAGTATGCTAGTTATTTTCATCAACAGTTTGAGTATTTGAGAGTAATCCTTTAAATAATCATTATAATTACTGGTAAAAATACCTTGTGAATCAGAAAAAGATAGCAGTAAAATAATAGAAACCCTGTGCTTTTTGGCCATTGCTTCTTTTAGAAAACATTTTGTTCTTGAATTAATTTAGCTTTTAAATTCATGCTAATATCTACATAGAATAATTAGCACAGAAGGGTTTTAAAGTTGAGATTCTGAATATTTAGGCATAGATTGACCTCTAGGGCACATAGTATATTACCATTGAGACCATAGCAATGAATAAGTAAGTAGATGGATAAATAATAACACATGTGCATATTAATAGATACATGCATTATATATAGGAATAAAAATGACTGGTTGTTTTTTTAAGTGTAAGAAATATCCCTGGATATGTTTCTTTTTCTGGGATTTAAAGACCTATGGAACATCGGGCATTTATAGGACATTAGAATTATTCTGCATGATCTTGCAATAACAGATACAGGCCATTTTAAATTTTGTCAAAACCTATTAAAGTGTTCGGTCCAAAATGTAAACCATAATGTAAACCATTGATCATGGTTAGTAGCAATGCTTCAATATTTCTATATCAATTGTAACAAATATACCATCTGCTTGCAAAATATTATTAATAGAGAGGAAAAGGGGAGGGCTTTAGGTGTATGGGGATCCCCTATATTCTCTATGTGACTTTTCTGTAACTTAAAGCTTCTTTGAAGATAAAATGAAAAAAATAAGACACTGGGGGAATATACAGAAGAAAATGTCACTGTATATACAAGACAACATATCTTACAGTGATGAAAGATACAATGTCTAAAATTTTAATTATTTTAAATTTAATTGTTTTTGTATTTTATTTGTTATTTTAAAACCATCATTATTATTTCATTTTCTTATAAATTTTATTCGGTTATTCTGTTGGCTTCATTTTTGGAGAAGTTTCAGATCACAGAAAGGTCACTGCAGTGACAGGGGAGGATCACTGGAGCAGGATGTCAGTGATGTGGGGATGCATGGGAAGGGGTTCAACTGGGCATGCCTCTAAGACATATGAATATGTTCAGGTGTTCATGGGGCATTGTCTCAGTGGGTGGAGATCCACACAATAATTGAAAGAATACAGACTTGCCATCCTGGGGAATTCTGCTACATTCTCTAATAGGACAGCGAGAATCCCCCAAGTGCAAGGGCAATGTCTAGTGAAGGAAGACAGACCATTATGCCAGGCCCGAGATATTGATGATTGTACTTATCAACCTTTTCTTGTGAAATTGAAACTTAGCCTAGTATTATATACTGACTAAGAGTTACCTCCTGAAAGCCTCCTTGTTGCTCAAAAGTGCCCTCTCACTAAGCCAAACTCAGCATATAAATGCACTACCTTCCCTCTGGTGTGGGTCATGACTCCCTGGGATGAGACTACCTGGCAACAAGGGATTATTACTAAGCACTAACTAGCAGTGCATCTGGAAAAATGCCTCGACCAAAACGGAGAAATGGTAAATACAAATGAGTTTTTATGGCTAAGAAATTTCAGTGTGATTTGGGAGGTTATTCCAGAGTTTACACTTATGCACGTCTCAGCAGTACCTCATTGACTGCCACAGTAAACAGTGCCTCAAATAGTGGGGCTCCTGAGGTCTCTAAAGACATCCAGATGCTTTCAGCAGGGCAGACAAGCTCAGGTATTCAACACCCTGTAAGTGGACCTTACTTTGGAATTTATGTTCCCCAGTATAACAGAGTTAGACTCATTTATAGTTTCCCTACACATGGCTCTTCTGCCCCTTTTATTTGAACCTATAATTATCACTGAACTTGATAAATATATGTCCCAGAGACTTAAATCTTTGGTCTCTCTTTATGCCAGTTGAGCCCAGAATCTCAGCAAAGTTGCACCACCTACTCTCCAGTTCATTGGACTCACCCAGGATAACTAGCAAGGAGATGATGATGGACAACACCCATCCCAAGGAACAGAGAGGATCTGTAACTGCAAGCAAGATAGTTCCATCCATCTGCCCCATGGGACCTAAGTTCCCTCTCATTTAGAAGCAGAGTAGACATCACCATCCCCAAATCCTCAAGATTGGGGAATGAACACTGCACTAAAGTAGATGTATTATTATTCTCGCAATGGAAGAACTTTTACCATTGATATAAAGGCAGTGGCCACCAGAGGTTCTGAGGAGAGGGAGAGTGAAGAATAGGTGTGATATGGGGAAATTTGGGGGATGTTGGAGTTGTCCTGAATGGCGTTGTGATGATGGATGCAGGCCATTATGTAATTTGTCTTGGACTGCAGGGTTGTGTGGAACAGAGTGTGGACTGTGGTGTGGACTATAGTCCATGGTTGGTGGTGGTGCTTTGGTGTGTGTTAATCAATTGTGACAGGTGTGCCACACTGAGGAAGGATGTTAGTGATATGGGGTGTGGGGGTTTGGGGCATGTGGGAGTCCCCTATATTTTTGTGTGGCATTTATGTAATCTAAAGCTTTTTTAAAAATAAAAAGAAATAAAATAAAAGAAATAAAATAAAATAAAATAAATAAAATAAAATAAAATAAAATAGTAAAGCCTTACTGGAATAAAGAACAGCCTTCCCTGATTGATTTCCCATTTGATGCCCATTGGTGGTTTAGCTCTTGATTTTATTTTGACTTGTCCATTTAAATCCATGTGAAAGTAAACAGTGGATTATATATTATAACACCTGAGAAATTGTATTTGGAATCATCATATCATTTGGTTGGTTTTTAAATTTTCTTTTTATTAGAGCAGTTGTAGTTTTACAGAAAAATCTTCATTTAGTTGGCCTTTGCCTCCACAAGAAGAAAGTAAACTCCTTGAAGATAGGAGCCACTTCCAGTATTGTATTCTGTGAGGTTTTTAGAAAACTAATCTGGATTCACCTGTGTTTTAATTCCCATTATGCACCACCTTGAGGTTAAAATGCTTCAATATTGGGTCAGCTAGTAGATTGTTTGTTTAAAATCCTAAAACATGCCCCAAATGCCTAGCTGGCAGTGAATCTTGTTGCTTATGATAGAACCATGATTCATTGTTTGAGAAAAGTCCTTAAGACCCATAAAACACTCCCTCCAAACCTTCTTAGATTAGTTTGTCTAGCACAACCCATAAAATACTTCTTGAACATTTCAAATATTTTTGTAAAATAAAGTTTCCATTGTTTTATGATATAAAGCTTTTGGTGTATTTTATGGGAAACTCGTGGTTATCTATTTCTTTATGGTGGAGGAAGTTGCTTCAGAATGTTTGCAATATTACATGCCATTCCAAAAAGACCCTTTTTATGGATAGAAGATAGTTTTTTCCCCTTCCCTTTTAGGTTTGTCCCAGTAGTGGTGGGGACATGCTCCAAAGTTATATAATTAGGAAAATAAGCTTCATTTATTATTAGATTAAAAATAGTACCTTATTACTAAGAAGCTGGTGCTTTTGGATAAATATTCACTGAAATTGCTCTGCCAGCAACCTGTCTAAAAGATCAGCTTTGGGTGAAATGAATCAGCCTTTGTCAATTGAGACCCCTTTAGGGGTCCTGAGGATTCCCTCCTGCCTTTAGAATTTCATCTTCCTGACTTTTTAAAAGTCAGGCTACATAGCCTGTGAGCCTCACTGTTTCCTCTCAGAGCAAGAACTAACACCTGACATGTTGACTTTTTTATTTATCTTTCTTTTTTGCCTTGTTTTTAGCATTTTAAAAAATCTTCATTTCCAAATCCTGTTATTTCTGACCATTAGAAAGCAACACCCACCAGGATGCTATTTTAGAAGGTGCTTGTATAGCATAAGCATGTGCTGGACAGTAAATCCATCTGGTTGTATTTTTTTCTCATTACAATTTTGCATCCACCCTTGTTGGTGAAGTATTGGAGAAATAGTCGTGAAAGGAGGCACAGAGAGGTAAAGACACTCTATGCTGGCAGAAATAATCTTTAGTATTCATACAGCAGGCACTTACTAACTTCTCTATCCAAGGAGGATCAGATGGTGTAGGGCAAACTCTCCCATCTTTGGGAAATAGATCAAAACCAGAGTCTTCTACTTGAAAATGAAAGAAACCTTAGAGATTATCTGCTAAATAATTTATCATTTTGATTTTAGTAGACCTCCTGATCAAGTAAAATCATTCATAAGGTACTAATGTTTAAAACAGTAATCATGATGAGAGCAAAAATTTATCGAGTTCTTTCCAATGATCTCACTGGTCACATGAGAACTATGAGGGTGGAAGTAATGTATGTGCTAATCTCACACCTCCTGAGCGCTAGTTCCTGGATGATGTTATTGAGCCACTGCACCAAACCCACAACTCTCTACTTCTTGATATCATGGAGCACTAAATGCTTGCATTGCATAAGCTAATGCCAGTTGGGATGCTTATGTGAGCTGAACACATGATGATGAGTACCTTGAAAGAGAAAACACAGGTCTACCGCTGATAATCAGCCATTTACCTTCAAGACTCTGAACTGTTTCTGAGGGCCAACTGGCCAAAAGATCCTGGCACAGTGCTAGGAACATGGTCTCTGCCATTCTCAAGGAATTCACAGGCTGGTGCCGGAGATAGTCCGATGCATATTGGGATTATAGTGGTCACGCTTTAGTAAGCAAAAGAGAGAAAACATGCCTGAGAATTGTTCTTCTTATCACTGTTAAACAGGGCAAGAACATACTTGTTGTGTATTTAAAATCACTGAAATGAACCAAGAAATGACCGATGTAGTGGGCTAATAAGGAAACTCGTCTGTTTGGATAACCTCATTAAACCTGAGGTTAATATCACCACCTTTTTCAACAAGGCTCTTAGTATCATTTATTCTTGGAGTAAGGGAACAATTTCACCGACTTTCTAACCTTCCTAATACCTGAAAGTATGATGAGTTCTATTTTGATGAATGGGGAGGAAGACAGAAAAAAAAGAAAGAGGGAGGAGAGGGAGGGAATAGAAAAATGGAGACAGGGAAGAGAAAGAGGAGGAGGAGGGTGGAAGAAAGGGCCCACTGCTTCCAGGAGGGATCAGCATCTTGTGGAGAAGAAATAAGAGGTTAAAGAAATGAATGTATTTTGAGTCCAGAATGAACTCAAGTATGCATAAATATGCCAACAGATATTTAAATTTGTTTCTTAAGAGTGTCATTGCCAATAATGTGAAGACTTTATTAATGAAAACATAACTATAATCATCATCTGATGGAAGACATTCTGGAACATGTGATCTTGGCAAGTCAGTGAACTTCTTTGGACCTCAGTTGTCTCTTGGGTAGAATGAAAGAATACAATAAAACCGTACTCTATTTTTCAGTGCAAAAATTCCCTCCTAGTCTACTGAAAACTAGGCATTTCCCCCTTTCCTATTGGCTTAAAGGCTGGTCATTTTTTGCTTTAACAATAATTCACCCAAGGCTATTACTTTAATTAGATGTAATTAACAAAGAACACATATGCTTTGATATTTTTATTTTCACTAACGATAATGGGGGCATTAATTTAAGATTGTACAATCACCAATAAAATGAGCCATTATAAATTTTAACTGTGTTGCTTGAACTAGCTAAATCATGTATTTCTACTGTTCTTCATCTTTTTTGTCAGAGGCCTTTTCTCATGTTTCTATGCAGAAACCAACCTTTTAATAACTTGGGCTTTTTCCTTGCTCTTTCAAAAAAAGAAGAAACTTTGCAATATATTTTACTTTTGGAAGGCTGCATATGGTTTTTAATGTTGTTTTTCTCTTCTTTTTTCTGTCAAGTCTAATTTTTAAGGTTTGGCAGTTTAAGGGGTTTAGAGGTGCATTTTGATTTTTATTTCTTTATTTTTTTGTAATATCTTAGGGTTCTTTCTTTGACCAGTTACATATCTATGTCAGTTGATTTTAATATAGTTACCATTAACCTTCATAAGTTAAATAAAAATAAAACGAAGAGGTAAGTGTTGATAAAATCCAGCAAAAGTGTTTTGTGGGAAAACCTTTACCCAATGAAAAGTAAATATCTGAAAACTTGCAGTAAGAGTAGATAAAAAGATTTGTCTCAGAAAATATCCATCATGTGATATTGTGGCACAGAGAGATTTTCTCTGAGTAATTCTACTTTAATGTCTGCTTTTTACTGATAAACTCCGTTCAATGCTAGATTGCAAGTTCCAAGGGACTACCAATAATTTGTTATATTTTCCAAAAAGGCTCTTTCCTGCTTGTTTACCTGATGCTGAATATAATAATCATATGAGAGAAATTTCTGCTACACCTTTCATGGTTTTTGTTCCATGAAACCAAAAACAATTTTGAATAAAAACATGCTAAGGTTTTAAAACTAACACCTAGTTCCATGCCTGAAAAGTGGCAGAAACTTAAAAACATAGTTGAGGAATAAACCTTGATTCTTATGAAGAGACTGCTCCTTAAGGAATAAATTTGGCCAAGAAAGATGTACCAATCCATGATCTACTGTTCAAAACATTGCTTCAAGCCAATGTCAGCCTGACCTCAGCATGATAATTTCTTATTGAAGACATTAAGCTGGAGACAAGCGTCCTCAGAGCATGGGAAACTAAATAAACCACATTATATTTATCTTCTAAAATTATTGCCAGTTCATAATTTCCTCAAAAAATTTCTGGTCACCAGGAAACTAGATACGTAGCTGAATTCTGCCTTCAGTATGTAGATAAAGAAATATATTTAATTAGAGGAGCTGTCTTCGTGAACCATAGGAAGTCCACCTCAACACTGTAGACCAGTGTTTTTCAAAGTATCACCTGTGGATCACTTCACTCAAAAACATAAGAAGCTAATTGCAAATGCAGATTCTTAGGTTCACCATAGACTGTTTAAACACAGTATTTGGGGGCATGCACAGGAAACTACATTTTTAGCTAGCTCCTTCAAGAAGTTGTAAAGCTACATAACCATCACCATGAAGTATCATTAAATGGTTTTACTTGGGCAGCCATCCTAGGAACAAACCTGGTATCGTTACAGATCCTCTGTGTGCAGGAAAGTATTTAAATGGGAGATCTCGAAAATTTGTTTTAGACACTTAAGTTTTCTATGTGTGTAGTCTTAAAGGCATTCTGTTTTTAATTAACAAACCAATTGTCTGACAATAGGTTGAAGGAAGAAAGGAAAAAAAGAAGGAAAAAAAAGAAACGAAACTGATGTCTTTGTCATTGCATCTAATAAGCAAAATAATGGCCTGATCCCCTTCCTGATGGAGGGGAAGTGGAAGAGAAGGTTAGACAAGCAAGTTGGGCAGGTGGGAGGTGTGGGATATTACATGGCAAGCTTAAAAGTTTTTATTTTATTCTGTAGACAATGGTGAGCTACTGAAGGTGGAACAGAGGAATGGGATGATCAAAGTTTGTCTTAAAAAAAAAAAGAAAAAGGCAAACTATCAAGTGACATATAATGAAGAGCACAACGTTAGTAGATTTTTGTTTGCATGCTGGAGAAGAAAAGGCCTCTGCATGCATGAATTCAATCGAGGGCAAAGAACTAGCTAGAGAATAAAAACAAAGCACCCCCTGATCACAAAAACACCCTGGGAGCAGGTCCTAATCAAAGCTCTAAATTTCTTCTCTTCGCATCACCCTCCCAGGTCACTGTTGGAGAACAGCACTTTTCTTCTAGATATTTTCTGTATCGTTGAGTGGGCATGCTGCACAGGAAACTTCTGAAGGCTTATGTTGCTTGACTCTGTAACCTCAAAACATTTGCTTGTGATTTGACAGTTGTCTGGGGAGACTGTGTTGGGATCCTGTCCTGGTCAGACTTTTGCTTTGATTATAGAGCAGTCCACTTTTCTGGCAGCACCTTAATATGTTCCTTTAGACAGTAGTTGTAATATGTTATATTAAAATATTAATTATATAGACATATAGATATTTTATATTACATGTTACATGTTTTATTGCCACCATGAAAAAGATAGGTTGTAAAACAGTAAAACAATACTAACTGTTGTAATCTTCCCTCTCCTACCCCCATTAAATCAGAGTCCTCAGTAATTCAGAATCTCTTTATTCTTTTGATGGAGAGGTGAAGGGCAATTCATTCATTCTTTCCTTTAGTCATCCAACAAACATGGAGTACCCAACATGTGCCAGGCACTATCCAAGTTGCTAGGACTCTGGAATAGGAATATTCACTGTCAAACATGCAGGGACAGGCATCTACACAGCTAATAATTGGTTGCCACTCCTCTTAGAACAAAATCAAAAATCCTTAATCTGGTATATAAGGTCCTATGCCTTCTAGCTCCTGCCTAGTTTCCAGCCACACCTTGCTGAATTCTCTTCATTTTAGACATGACAGCTGCATTGGTCTTTTTTCATAGCACCTCACACATGCCAAGATCCCTTCCATCTCGTAGTTTTCCCATTTGCTCTTTCTGCTTCTGAGAATGTTCTTCTACCTCCCATTTGTCTAGCTAGCCTCCATTCATCCATCAGGATTCACCTTAAGCTGTCACTTCTCCAAGAATGCCTTCTTTGTCCTCTGAGACTAGATTTTTACTTCTTGCTATATATTCTCATAGCAACTGTTTCCCATCATAGCATTTAAACTAGAAGTATAATTGTTTTATTTCTATAATTGTTGCTTAATACCTATTTTTCTTTGTAGATGCTAAGCTTCATTGGGCCAGAGACAGTGGCTGAGCTAGTCACTTCTCTATCCTCAGCACACTGTCTAGCTCATAAATGGCACTCAAGAAACACTTTTAATGATAATTGAATGAATAAGTATACTATGTTGAATGCAGTTATAGACTATGCACGGGAATATAGAAGGGGCACACCTAAAGCCCTGATACCAGTGGTTTAAATCCCTTATTTATTCACAACACAAAATAATTGCCCTTTATCTCTTCTGGACTCTAAATCATTAACCACAGACTAAAACCTGTTGACTATGTTTACTAAAATAGTAAATATTGCTAAGACATTTTTTAAGAAAGCGTTTCAATCGAAGTTGAAACAATATGGTCTTGAATGTAAATCCTTTTTTTGACTTTGAGAGAGACAATAATTTATTTAGTTTTCCTTTTCAGAAATAAATGTCAAGGCAAAAATCACAATTGGGAAAAATTTACTGTCTTTCTGCTCTCATGGTCGCTTGATATTTTAAAAAAAATTTTCTAATTAGAAAAATAGATTTACATAAAAATTATGCATAAAATACAGAGTTCCCATATACCACCCTATTATTAACACCTTGCATTGGTGTAGTATACTTGTTACAATTGATGAAAGTACATTTTTATAATTGTATTATTAAATATAGTCCATGAGTTCACTTAGGGTTTATTATTTGTGTTGTGCAGTTCTAAGGATTTTTAAAAAATTATTTTAGTAAATGTAAATCTCAACTATAAGAAAATTAAAATAACCAAAAGGTTTCCAGTCAAAGAAAATTTTCCTAGAGAGTAAGCAAAATAATAATTATTTCTGAGCTTGATTAGTATATATAAATGTATATAATCCTTCATTCTACTATCTGATTTAATAACCTCAGCACATTTCTTAAAATAGAATGTTATTTGCTTCCATTGGCCTTAATTTTGTGTTAGTACACCTGCTATAAGTTATTTTTCTCACTGATTTTTAAAATTTATTTCAAAACTATCTGCATCATTCTCCACCAGCTAAAACTGTATTATAATCAGACTATGTATTTCAGGCTTCCATATTCTCTCATCTTTGTTATTTTTTGTGATTTTTTTTTTTTTTTTTACCATTTGCCTGTTTGTGATACATCCTTAAAGGCAGTTCACTGAGAAAATTATAATTCAAATTTATGAGGTTGAGATTAATTTGCTACTCTCACCATAATGTCAGAATACAAAGGATTATCTAGAATATTAGCTGGACAATGTGTGAAAGCATATACATGATGTAGAGCAAAAACACATTCATTGGAGCCATCAGTTCAGGTTATCACAGGCATGTAGATTATTAAAAGAAAGTGTAAGCAAGTGTAATTATGAAAAGCAAAAAGAGAATCCAAATGTATACTTGTTTTGCACATTGGAAAACATTTATTGGTGGTTGTATTTACAAGCAAACTGCATAGATATTTTGAGGCTAGAAAATTTAGGGGTCAGTTGGTTGAAAAAATTTACTGAGTATTCCCTGTATAAAAGCCATTGTACTGGACTCAATTGGAAATGGTGAAGGGAAAATAAGAGACTTGTTCTCTTGAGAGTTTGAGATCTGTTTAGGAAGACAAAAACATGCATAATTTAATGACTGAAGAATGCTTACAAGTGATGTATCAATAAATAGAAATACATAAATTAAGTAATTATTGAGCAGACAATGAACAAATGGACCATAAGTCTCTGAGAATATCTCACTGAAGGAGAGCTTTCTAGAATAGGTGAATTTTGAGCAAAACGTTGAACCACTAAGAGCATATGAATTTGTAGGAATAAGTCAGGGCCATAAGCTAATTGAACTTAATTTTAATGAAACGAGTAAGTCATATACAAGTCCCTAAGCAAATTAGTTTAGTTAATAAGTTCACAGTAGAAAAACAATGAGAAATTATGTGGATTGGTAAGAAAATGGCTGACGTAAAAGTAGCTTGGATAATAAAAATGATTGATTTCTACGATGTTTTGAGAACATTACACCTTAAAAAATAAGTCCCTTATTAACATGAAGTCTGAACTCAACTCCTGCAACTGTTTTCATTTTTGTATATTGATTTTTAATCTTTCTCTGCATATGTATATTTTACTGTAGTGTTTTGTATTTTGCATTTCTCATTTAACTGTACATCATAAACATTTTCTACATTTCTATATAGTTAAAATAACTTTAACAACAGTATAAAACTCCATCATGTTGATCCATTGCAATTTACTAAATCATTGCCATATTGTTGCATATTTAGATTGCTTCCTGGTTTCATTTTATTGTTAGTAATGCTGCAATGAATACTGCTGTACATACACTATTTTTCCTCCTGTTCAATTATTTTTGGAGTACATATTCACGAAAATAGATTTATTGGATCTAAAGGTTAGAACATTTTTTACAGTTCTTGCTGTACTGCCATTCTGATTTTAGAAGGCTTCTGCCAATTTTACTCTGCAACCAGCAATGTATATGGGAGCTGATTTTCTCATACCTGTGTCAACAATAGTTTTTTGTTAATTTTATAGGCTTAAAAATAACACTTTGATTGCTTTAATTAGGATTTCTCTCTTCCTTGTAAGGATGATCATTTTCTCTGTTTGTTTGCCTATTTTTTGTATCTCTACTTGGGTAAATTATGTGTTCCCATCATTTGTTTTTTTTAGCTAAAGAACCCTTTTTTTACTCCAAACAACAAGAATTATTTAAAACATGTGAGATTTTATATAGGACCAATTGGGAAGTATTAACTCAAGAACAAAACAGGAGAACCTTTTTTTGTACTTCCCATATAAAGGGAACTTAATACATAAATAGATGTAAACTTGCTCCTACTGTGTCTGATTGAATGGTGGGCAGTCGGTCCACTTACTTGAACTTTTCCTCACTATTCTGGCTCATGAAGCACTTCAGTAGAAGAAGCTATTATTATTTTATGGTAGGAGATACATATACCTGCAAAACAGTCTATGACTGACATTCAAATAATAACGTTGGAGTAAAGCAAAGTTGTTTCAGAATAGAGACACTATAAAGAAAGTTTCACTGTAGATTTTCTGAAGAACCAGGCATGCAGGACACATTTTCCCTTATTTGATTCAATAAACACATTGGAAAGACAACATGTTGATTGTTGGGAAAGATATAGAAATAAACCAGACAATGATTCAGTCCTGAACAAGCTTTCAGTATAGCAGGGAAGACAAGATATGTATACAAATAGCAATAGGATATGGGATTATAATAAAATTCTCATTGTTCTGGAACAACTAAATTGGATTTACAAATAGAAGATCAAGAGAATATTTTATTGGTGTGTGGGGCAGTTGGGGTATATCTCAATGTACTGGCAGTACTCTAATAAGCGAATTCAGGGTTGAAAGAGGGTATTCAAAAAGAGAGCACAAGAAGCAGGTCATGGTGACAAGGGTGAGGAGGAGAGATTGAAGGAATGGACAGGTTCAAGTTTTCCTGTACATCACTCAGATGAGAGGCCAAGGCTGGGCCAGTCGTGGCAGGACAGTGGGAGGCAGGCCTGAAGACTGAGACTTAGGAATTTAGGCTCCGTGCTTTTGGGATGGAGCTGTTTGGGGAGAATTCAGGATAAAAGCTATCTTTATACCATTTTCAGCATATTTTTTGGGGCATATGAATTAGAGGCAGTGGATTTTTCTTTTGCAGCTTCTGTGCATACACACTTTTAAAGGAATGCTTTGCAAATTGTGTGTAGGGATGAGAAATTACAGCACAATACAGTGGAAAGAGAAGTAGGCTAGTATAACATGCCAAATCAATCGGTCATTGTAAATTCAGCAGAATTTAGTCATATTAGCCATGTTCTCATTTGACGGATGGATGAATGGGAATGTGCCATGAGAAAAGTGACTTGACAGGATGGAATAAAATAAAAATAATAAAACATATGTAAAATTTACAATGTGCTTTCACATGTGCTAAATCACATATTAAATTACTTAATCCTCACAACCATAATGCAAAATCAATATTATTTAAGAGCTGAGGATATTGAGGCTACAGGTTTATCATTTGCCTTAAGAGATATAACATAGCTAATTAGTGGCAGAGCTAGGATTTTTGAACCAAGGAAGTATGACTCCCCAAGTTCACATGTTTAAGCACCATATGATAATTTCTCTCAAGATTCTGTGGAAGACTCATTTGTAGGGTTGGGCTCTGTTGATGGAAGGCACAAAGATCTCAGTCTGCTTTGGAAATGGGTGGGAGGCTTTTGAAAGAAGATACATGTGCCAGTGGCACTCTTGTGACTTCAACATTTTGCTCAAGAATGTCACTATTGGGAATCTAATTATAATGGATTGAGACAATGTTAGTATTTCCCTTACCTGAAATTTATTTTAAAATATAGAATTATAGTCATACAAGTGTGGCATGAATCTATTTCAGTTTAAAGGGATTTGCATGTGGATGGAATTAGTTGTTATTTTGAGCTCTTATTATATTGCAAGACCAGTATATCCTAGCACCATGGCTGTGACAATGGACAGCACCCATTGGGCATTCCAGTCTCTGAGCTATGAATATAGGGGACAATTCTCCTTGATGTATTTCCCAGCCCTGCTCTTTGAAAGGCTATTCTTTAACCAAAATCCTAGTCTTTTGTCACTTCCCTTGGAAAAAAGTTTTTCCAAACTCATTTTTCTGAGTTTGGATTAGACAGGCAAGATAAAAAAGAAAGGTCTAATCTTCAATACATGGATTTGATTTGGTGATCAATTAAAATAATGTGTGTGGATGTGTGTTGTGGCTATAAATTACCATACAGTATAGAGTTATAGTTAAATCGGCCTTAGCATAAAGACTCAAAGTGACCACTACCTGAGAGTTTCCTCTGTTGAAAGGCAGCTGGTAGAGTCGTCAACATCACACAGCTTTTGACAAAAAACAGATCAGGGCTCCATTGATTAGCTTTATTCTTAATGTTCTGAATGTCACAGACAAAATGGGATTTATATCCATACTGACCCCAAAGGCTTGTTGTAAGGATTAAATGGGATAGTGCAGATAAATTTCTGAGCCCAGTCTCCTAGACATACTCCATAAATCTTAATCTTTCAATGTTTGTGGTAGTGATAGTAATAGAAACATTATTCTGAAGCAGCAGCCAGAAAAATATAACAAAGTGAGGAAATTACTCTGCATAAACCTGAGACTTGCAAACCTATCACTTTAAAGCAGAAGAAAAATTACAAGGTAAATATTAAAGAAAAAAAATGTGTATTTTAAGTCCTTAGATGCTCCATTCTCTTTGATCCAGTTATTCTCTATCTAGGAATCTATTCTAATTATCAGAGAATAAGGCAAAGGCTTATATAGAGGAATAGTTTTGTTTTGTTTTTTTTAAACGGTGAACATTAGAAAGAGCCCAAATATCCAGCCATAGGAGAGTTTTATATGTTAGATCACAACTCTGATATGATACAATAGTTATTTTGAAAATTAAAACACACAAACATATATATATATATACATATATATGCTTCAGAAGAATATGTAACGACAAGAAGCAATATTCATTGTTTAATATTGCAGGGAAAAAGCCAGATCATACCATGATTTAAGACTATTAAATATAAAAAACAAATACATATTTGTATTTCCTAAGCTAAAGAGTGGAGATAGCAATAAAGATAATACCTTCTTTATAGGGTTTTTGTGGGGATTATATGAGGATTACAACAGGCCTGGCATCTAATAGGAGCTCATTATATGTTAACTCTATAATTGAAGGTTGGCTAACTTTATTTCCTAAAATTTACTCAAACCTTATCACACACTAACCATCCTACTATGTTCCAGGCACTGAGCATGATGCTGGGGATACAGAAATGATTAAATAGGTTTGTGAGTATATGAAGCTCACATTTTAGTGAGGAGAGGGGTATATAGATAAATAAAGGAAGAGAGACTTATATCACAATATTCAATTTCTCAAGTCAACTCCTAAGGCAAGGATAACATTTAGTCAAAATAATCAGGGCATGAAATAAGCCAGACACAAAGAGACAAATATTGTATGATCTCATTGATTTGAAACAATTGAAATAAGCCAACTCAGAGAGTCAGAAACTAGAATATAGGTTACCAGGGTACAGGGCAGGGATAGGCAATGGGAGGTTAAGGCTTAAAATATTGAGTTCTTGTTTGGAATGATGGAGGTATTTTGGGAATGGATGGTAGTGATGGCAGCATATTGTGAAAGCAATTAACAACATCGAAATATGTATCTGAATATGATTAAACGAGGAAATGTTAGATGGTATATAAGGTAACAGAATTTTTTTTAAATCCATGGAACTATACTACACAGTGAACCAGTGAAACCTAAGTTAAACCATGGACTTTAATTAATAGTACAATTACTAAAAAGCGCTATCATCAATTGTAACAAATATTCCACACCAGTGCAAGGTGTTGATGGTGGGGTGGTGTATGGGAATCCTGTATTTTATGCATGATTGCTCTGTAAACCCACACCTTCTCTAATAAAGAAAAAAAAAAATCAGAGCAACAGCTATTCAATCTGTACCTTTTGTGAATTTTAAAAAAGTGGCATCTATTTGGACAAATGAATGACGAAAAAGGTGCCTTTTTCTACCAGTTGAATTAGCTACAGAGTAGGCCATGGGCTGGGTTTCAGCCCTGGTTATCCTTTCAGCCAGGCACATTTATGCTGTACACATCCTGCTCAGTTGCACAGAGGCCCTGAAAATACCCTTGGAATGTCCTGAAATTAACCATGAAGCACAGTAAATAAGATTTGGTGTCTGTAACCCTGGACAATAATTATTTTGCACTCTGAGGTTTGAGACATACTGAACTAGATTAAATGATGGAACAAAGAAAAATCTATAGACAGTTGTCTGGATAATCCCTAGCATTGAGTGTGAAATGGATGCAGAATTCTAAACTGTTTCTGCTTGACAACAGGACTTTCTCCATTATGTTTAAATATTAAGCTTCTATAATTGAATACACACTGATAGTTTAATTTGTTCTTATGAGCATTCCATAGATAACATATGGGAAAATATCCACCAAAGGTCTTGGCATGAAGCAGGTGTTTACTAAATAATAATTGATTTAAATCTCAACCTTGCTTGATCATACCCACATACACATTGTGCTTTGAAAAGTTATAGAGAAATGCTTGTCTCCCACTTCCTGCGTTTCCCAATTGAGGCCCCATTACATCTCTGAGTAATTCTCACTGCCAAGCCCGTGGGCATCTTTCTCCCCTTTTCTAAGGGCGGAAAATCAGCCCATGATGTAAATGGCATATGTTGTGGCTTCACTGGGATACAAGTGTTAGCACAAGATTCTGGAAAAACCTTAAGGTGATCCAAGGAGCAAGGAAGATTAGTTTCTGGTGACTACTGTACATTCTCTCTTTTGCTATAAATTAAAAATGTAAGGAATGGCTGTAAATGTTGGCTTTGGTATGTTAGAGAAAGGACTGCATGGTTCTTTGTCCATTAGGTGTCCTTATTGACAGTTTGCTGATATCTAACCCTCTCCTACAGGGAGTTCAGAACTCTTCAGCTGCAAGTTTATATTTGATGTTCCTGTACTAATCCCAGATTACCACATGAGGACAGCAGGAACAGACTGACAAAGAGGAACTCTTAAAGGGAAGAAAATCATTAGCCTGTCATGAGTCACCAGGACTTGATGAAAAGTCCGATTAGGAAGGGCTGAAGCTGCTTTGGAAGGCTAGTGAAATGCCCCTGAATATTAATCTTGAGTATTTCCTTTCCACTAACATTGCATGGAAGTATTTTTAACATTCATCAGAGAAAGGCTTTACACTCTTAGAGATGATATATTTCTGTAAAAAGAATAATGAATGATTTGAGGATTAATTTTCAGAATGAGGTATGGTCCTCCATCATAATTAAGAGGTGGGCTCAAGAGCAGGGCTGTCTGGACTTGCACACTAATATTCAATTGGCAAGTTCTTCACCTCTCTATGCCACTGTTTCCTCATCTGTTAAATTGGGAAATATAGTAACATCTACCTCCTAGGGGATTTTTGAGAATAAATGAGTTAACACTTCAAACAGAGCCTAACAAAGGTTAAGCATTCAATAAATGTGAGATGATATTATTATTGTCATTATTTTTAAGATAGATAAAAGTTGGTAAATGGTGCTAGGATTTTAACGTGCAATGTTAGAAAAAGCAGGAAAATGGTAAAGTTGCTAGAAATATGCCTGAGAGATGGAGGAAGTTTGCCTGTTTATACAGTAGGGATTGTTTTGTACATTGATATTTTATGGACAGTTCAGGATCATGTAATGAAAATAAGGCATTTCTCAGCCCCTTGATTTTTTACGTAGCACTGTAAGTTTCAAAGGAAGCCCTACTGAAAAGGTGACTCCTATTGCTGCTATAAAATGCAACCCAAGTTCAGTGACTCCAGGTGTAAAATATGTACAAAATCTTTCCACTTCTCTCCAGTCCACTGCTACTGTACAATGTCAGCCACCCTTGTATTTCATCTGGATGACACAGGTCTCCCTGCAGCCACTCTTTCAGCCTTATACTCCATTTTCTACCCAAGAGTCAGAGTGATCTTTTAAAACATAAATCAGAACCTCTTACTCCCCTGCTTTAAAATGTTCCAATGGCCTCCCATTTCACTTATAGTCAAATCTAAATTTACTGTCATGGTCTACAAGTCATAATAGAACCTGGCCCTTCTGTCTCTCTGACTTTATCTCTAACTATCCCCACCCTTCTTCCATACATTTCACTCTCCCTAGCTTTCTTTCTGATTCTGGAACCAGTCAGAATTCCTTCTGGTTCATATCTTTTCATTTCCTTTTCTCTGTCTGAATGATGGACTCCTTGGCATACAGATCTCAGCTCAAATGTCACCACTTTGGCTAGACCTTCCCTTTTCCCCCTACATAAGGGACTTCATCTGAAGAATCCTACATAAAGTTATTTTGGTTCATTTATTCACTTGCTTCTCTTTTGTCTGTCTCTCCCTCAATTATAGTGCAAGATCTATGAAGGGAAGAATGATGTTTATTTATGCTGTAGCCTCAATAGCTGTATATATGTTACTAGAATAAAAATTTCAAAAAAATCTATGGAACTGCACAACACGTAAGTTAAACTATGGACTATAGTTAGTAGCACAATTATAAAAATGTGCTTTGATCAATTGTAATAAGTATACCATAACAATGCAAGGTGTTAATAATATGATAATATATGGGAACCCTTTATTGTCACATGATATTTCTGTGAACCCATAATGTCTTAACTTAAAAAAAGAGAATATTTGCTGAATGAATGAAAACAAGTAGATTGTAGGACCCATGAATAAATGAATGAATGAATGAATAAAACAACTAGGCTATAAGATCCTTGAAGGCAAGAAGTGGGCCTTATTTCTGCGTCTTCTCTACTACCTTGCATATGGGTGCTCAGAGAATATCTGTTGAATTGGGTTAAACCAAAACATTTACTTTCCTTTTCAGTGAGGAAACACTCTTACTTATATAAGATGAAATTTAAAAATATGTTTTAATGGAGAGCAGATGTGGCTCAAGCAGTTGAGTACCCGCCTCCCACATGGGAGGTCCAGGGTTTGGTTCCTAGTGCCTCCTAAATAGTACAAACAACAACAAGCAGACAACGAGCAAAAACAACGAGCAAACAGACAAGAGCCATCGGGGTCGGGGGTAGGGTGGGGGTGGGGGTGGGGAATATGTTTTAATAATACTCTTCTGAAAAGAAGCATTTTTTGGGGTGACTAATCATCTCCATTTACTTGGGACTTAGGAAGGTCCTAGGATTTGGGATTAGTCGGTCTCCCTACTTGCTTTAGAGTCAGAAAGACCTAATATATCTGTTAGGAATTGTATTTAGTTACTAGTAACAGAGACCAGAAAAAGCAACCACAGTATTTTAAACACAAAATTCATTCCTTCACATAAAACAAGCCCAGAATAGGCATTCCAGGGTTGTGTGACAGCTCCAAGATCATCCCAGATGCCTTGTATCTCGGTGCTCTACCATCTTCCATGCATCACATTCATTCTCAGAGTAGCCACATGGTGTGATATGGCTCTAGGAGTTCCTGCAGCCTTCACATCTGCATTCTAGCCAAGGACCTAGGGGATGAGGACAGACAAATTGGCATATGCCAGTTGTCTGTCCTTCACTTAAGGAGACTTTCTGTGTGTCCCATCTAAAATCTTCTGTGGCTGAAAGTGAAACTAGATAAACGATAATCTGTTAGTGGGGCACATTACCTCTCTGAATAATTTTCTGTTACTAAGAAAAAGAGACTGAAGATCGCGGCTTCTGCCACATCTAGATTCACCACGTATTGACTTAGGGATCTCAGGAGAGTTGCCTAATTTCTCTGGCCCTATTTCTAAATCTCTATAATGGCTATGAAAATACCAAAAATAATAGCAATCTATTTGGTTCTTCTATTTGTCAGGCATTTTTACACTACCAGTCAATTTTGTGATAACTCTGCAAGGAGGGGTGATATTATAATTTTCAATTAGGTGAGGAGAGTGGGACTTAGCTAGTGGGGGTAAAGCTGGAATTTAAGAGTGGTTTGTCTCAACATCCATTCTTTCCATTTTACTTTGCTTTCTACTTTATAGGTTATAAAGATTAAATGAGAAAAATAATATATGCCTGAAATGTAAATTTTTGAAGTAAATCAAAGCAAGTACTCTGTAAAGAAAATATTTTTTGAGTTTTCCAACAGCCACACCACCACCAAGCACACATTAGATGAATATAGGATATGTTTTGGTTCCCTCTCTAAGCCAACCGGGTCTGAGGAACAAAGGCCCCCACAATGCCTTCTAGTGTTGAAGAGCTCTCCCTGTCAGGAAATCTTCATGTTAGTTTGGCACAAACCACTTCCGATTTGTCTTTCTTTGGTCCTATGCCCTGTTGAAAGAGTTGAAGACCTGGCCACTGTTTTTGAAATGTCACTTGAAGGCAAAGATAAAGCCATTTCTCACTCTTTCCTCCCTCAAGGGATTTGAGAGATGAAAAAAACCTCCTTAGAATTATCAAAGGAGATGAAAATTCCCTAGGGTTGGCAGCAGGACGAAATGTACTACTTCCTTGGCATTTGGCAATAAGCATTCTAGGGAGGGCTGCTCACTCCTTTAGTATCCCTCTCTTCTCCATGAACCTGTAGTCCAGCAAACAGGACCCTATTGTTCCAAGTTAAAAGTAATGGACTTTTTTGGAAAATTTATGAAGTAGTTAAATATTTCCTTTTCAGAAACCTGCTATAGGCATCATTCTCCCCAATAATATCTTGAAAATAGCTAATACCTGATTCCTGGAAGTTGCAGTAAGTCCTTCTTTCCTCCCAAAGCCTTTCTGGGAGATTTTCCCTAAACACACCAAATTTCTCAGAGAGTGAGAGAAGCATTTATTTCTAGGAAAGAATAAATAAGAAAAAAGCAGGGAGAAAATTCATATCCATCGGCTTCTAAGGGGACTGCTAGAAGCCACAATCAGGATACCTGGTTTCTATAACTCATAGCCTGTTTGGGATCTACTTTGGAGGATACTGAATAGATGATCAAGAAGCCAAAGTAGCAATCCCTATATGTTTCACTAATCATGGTTTTCTTTTTCTTAAACTTTCCTGGTTTGGGAAAAAATATGGATGACACATAATCTTTGAGGCTAAAATGTCATACAAAAGCATTAGAGAATTGAGTGCCAAAAACCATGGAATGAAGAGTTCAGGTTGCATTACTAATTCACATTCATAAAAATTATAATTTAAGTTCTTATCAAGGGCTTACTATGTGCCTGACATTGTGCTAAGATCATTAAATACATTCCCTCATTTATTTCTCCAAATAACCAAAATAATGATAGGGCAGTGCTATCATTTCTGTTTCATTGATGAAGGAATGTAGGCCCAAAGTGGTTTAATATTTAGCTCCAAGTCTCCATTAGCAAGTGGTCAGGATAGGATTTGGACTTACCTTTGCCTACCTGTGGAGCCCATGAACCTAACCACTATGCTCAGCTCTTGCTCTGACAATTGAATGTTGGCTAAAATTATTATAACTTTTCTGGCCTTAAGTCTCTCATGAGTGGAGCAAGAAATTGGGTTTTAGTTTTCAAAGACTTTTCCTGTTCTAAAAATTATGATTATGAAATAAATACTATATAAGTCAGCAACAAATTCAGTCATTATTGCTGCAAAATTAAAATAGGATCATTCTAGTGCTACCTCCCCTGAAGGTGGGGAGGTACAGAGACTTTTCTTCCATGTCAATACTTCACTCTGTAATGACCTTTTTCACTGGTGTTACTGGTCACTCTTTTTATCAAACACGAAAGACAGCAATTGTTCTTGCTTTCTTACTACTTTATCCAGCAAACAATTATTGCATGTTTGCTCTGTGCCAGGCATTTTTTCCAAGCTTAAATTCATTGAAAGCTTGTTCTGCGTCAGACACTCTCTGAAGGCTATACAGCCATTGTATCTGATTTAACCCTTTGATAAGCCTGTAAGGCTGTGCTGATAGGGAAATTGAAACTTTCTGTGGTTAAATAGTTTGCCCAAGGTCAATTAGGTAGAAGGGATAGAGCTGGTACTTGACCTCAGATCTGTCTTTTTCCCAGGCCTGTTTTCTTAGTGCCTTAAACCACTGAGATGAGCATTTGTTACTGTTTGTGCAAAGATTTTTATGCCTTCACCAGCTTTTGCTGTTTTGATTTGTGTTCCCATTGGCTGCCTCTCCTTGGTGTCTGTGCCCGTCCCTTTTTCCTCACTTCCCCATCTTGATTCATTTCATCTGGTGTGCTGCAACAATATGAGAGTGGGAGATCTGCCTTTGTTTGTACTCTCAGCTTTAATTGCATTGCTACTTTTAACCTCTTGCTGAGTAAATAATGACAAATGTAAAAATATTTGCCAGATTTATAGAAGAAAACAGATTGAGAATAAGGTGCTTATTGAAGGATGCTTTCCTTTTTTTGCTGACATTACCTGGACTTATGTATGCAATTGCTTTGTGTCTCCATAATTTTTAATTTTAGCTTAGAATTAGAGTTTGTAGATTGAATTGCTTTCTCTGAGGAGCTGCTAATTCTCTGGCATGTGCCACTTTCTCCTCCTCTTGCTCAGCTGAAATCAACATGGTTGATTTTGTTCTCTTGTGCTGCAAACTGGTCTGATCAGTAGAATCATGATCGCACTTAAGTAATTGCTTCCGCAGAGTCTGTAGGGAGAGCGGACACGAGTGGTGCTCAGACCAACGAAGAGAATGGAGGTTCTCCAGGGAAGTACAAGGAAGCTTTAGGCAATGAATCTTGGAGATTAAAGAGAGCCGTCCCTCTTCACTTGCACTCAGAAGTCTTGTGGTGTTGACAGAAACTATTAAGGACCCTGCTTTTGGAAGTGTCCTCTTTGGAGTTAGGATAAATCTAGAGACTTGCTTATTTGTCATCGATCCTAGATGCTGCAAAGGGACACATATAAACCCTGGATATTCTAGCCCAACTCCAGCTCCGTTATGATGATCTTTATTAGTGAAAATCTTAATATGCAGACAAGTTTTTCAGTTCCAGGTTTCCTCTCAAAGAAGATGAATTGTTTTAGTGCCACAATGAAAGAGGGATCAGTTTTGTATTTTCAGACCCAAGAGTGCAAAATGAGAGCCCGTGTACCTGCATGATTGGTGAGTGTCAGAGTGTTCAGGGATACAGACCTAGATGATGTCTAGGTCCTTTCTATACCGGAGATGAAACTCCCAGCTTCACCTCTCTCTATTCTCCCATGTGGGAGCTCCTATATCTTGGTAATATTCACAAATCTGATGGCCCCACGGTACCCCAGTCTCTTTTATGCCTCTATGCATGTGCACCTCCTCTTCCCCATTTCTGGAAAACTATTTTCTCTTGTCTTCTGTATGGCTGACTCCTACCTATTCTTTAGGATACAACCTGAGCATTGCTACTATCCTATAAACCCCCATATTTAGGATTGAGTTAAGAGCTCTGCCCTGCTCCCGATTCTTCCCTGCACTGTAGCTTGCCTCTACTGCCACACCCTATCATAGCTGTTATTTGGCTTATCCTCTTCCCCTTAGAGAGCAATGACAATGTCATATTCATTTTTAAATCACATGTGCATAAGAGGCATGCAAAGAATGCTATTCAACAGGTGAATGAATCAAAATAGTCATTGATTTACTTTGAATTTCATATCATTACTTTTATGTGTGGAATTATACATTTTAAAAATATATTATTTTGAGTAGCATTTTAAATTTCAATAAGACTATTTTTAAACTTTATGGTACCTAGTTATGTTTTGTATGTTACATTCATTTTCAGCTATGTTCTTCCTAGGAATCTTGCATACTTTTCATGGACTATTGTCAATGAACACATATATAAGTTTTTAAGAAAGAAGGTACTGAACTAAAGTCTAATATGTAATATAAAGAAGCAACCATTATGTAATACTTATTTCTGTTGATAAAGCATAATTTGTATTTGTAATATCACATAGAATGGATAGGAAAATCAATTGAATTTCACAAAATGCTGAACACACCATTTGGTAAATGGTTTGATGAATCATTTAATGCAACTACTCCTTTCATTTAGAAATTGGAAAGGTTTTTTTGGTGATGTTGGGCATTCAAGAGACCTCCTTTCCAGTAGAGGGTGCTGCTATACCACCAGCTGTGATGGACCCCAACAGATGGAGACCTCAAAAAAGTGGTTCTAAATGCATCACAGCTGGCTACTTAGAGTAATGATTCATGTTCAGCTAGAGCCCAATTTTAAACCAAGACTCTACCTGTTCATTTTGCAAGCGCCAGTTTTGTTATCTGCTATGTTTAGGATTTCTCAGGTTAACTGTTTAAAGTGTAGTTAAACTCAAAGAGCTTTTTTTTTTTTTTTTTTTTTTCCTGAGAGCCTCCCAAGTTGTTCCTGCATGATATACTGCTTTTCAAGGAACCCACATTTGCCAAATGCATTTCTATTTGATTTTCTCTTTCTAATAATTTCTGACTAGGTCTACCTACATGGCCTCAGGCTACATGAAAAAAGGTGAATATGGAATGTAAAATGATTAGTAGTTTCAGTGAAGGGTTTAAAGGATACCTTTTCTTAGAGACCTAAGCTGAGTTGTAGAAGAACCTCAGATTTCCTTTCACACCTGCCTGACTTTGCTCATGGTGTGCCCTTAGCCTTGACTGCTGATGCCATTACTCTGCCTATTAAATTCTGATCATTTTTTAAAGACCAGTTCAAACACCCATGCAGAATGAAATATTCTTTCCCAAATACTCCCCCAGCTCTTTTTTTTTTTTTTTTTTTTTGTAATTATTAATAGCACTTACCCTGTTTGGCAAATATAATTATTAGTTGTTTATATGGTTGTCCCTTCTTTAAGACTATAAATGCTCTAAGGCAGGAACTGTGTCTTATTAATTTTTGTATTCCTCAAGTACCAATAAACAGTACAGGAAAGGTACACAATAAACATTTATTGATATGAAATGAATGTTTCTGAGAACAGTGCTACACATAAATATTGAACTTAGAGTTAATAAATAAGTATATCTCCATGGACACTTTATAAATTAAGTTGTCTATATGTGTTAAGGATAAAATAATAAAAAATGTGTGATAGGTGAAATATGATTAATTTTGTGGTGGGGTTGGAGGTGAGGCTCCAGTTTAGGAGATGGTATTTTGTTGATATTGCCATCTGATAGTACTCAAGGGTTTTACTTGTTATTGTTTTTTTCCATCTTCATGAAAAATTAGTGTTTATGCTATTGCAGAAAAGATGGCCTTGTGAGATATTTTACCCCCTATATAGCTCATGTCAGGTGCTTTTGACAACTCTTTAATGTTTTTCACAGTTACGTCTTTTTTTTTTCTTCTTGACAAGAAAAGTTACCCAGGCCTCTCCCCATTTTTCAGCCTTGACACCATGATTATGACAAGGCTTGTAGTGTCATAGGGTAAATGCACTACGAAAAAGGGTACAGCCCCACCAGTGGTCTGGAGAACATTTTGTGAGACATTTTAGCTTTAATCATTGTTTTTCATAAAATAAAATCCTTTTTCAAAAGTCATATCACTGTGAAAAAATGAAACAATTTACTGAGGTATAAATGTCATCTAAAGTGAGAATTTTTCCTTGACTGTTTCTATACATTAAAATAATGTGTGAGGGAGCTGATGTGGCTCAGTGGTTGAGTGTTGGCTTCCCATATATGAGGTCTTGGGTTCGATCCCCGGCCCCAGTACCTAAAATAATAATAATAATAATAATGTGTGTACCACACACACCATTGTTACTTTTTTCTGTTTTTTTTTTAAAAATTTTATATTTAATTTTTAAAGAAGCTTTAGATTACGTAAATGTTACAGTGAAAATATAGGGGATTCCCATATAGCACACACATTCCCTTCCCATACTTTCCCCCATAAACAACATCTTTTATTAGTGTGGTACAATTAATGAACACATATTGAAGCATTGCTATAACCATGGTCTATAGTTTACATTAGGGTTTACACTGTGCACTGCACAATTTTATAGGTTTTGACAAAATGTATGATGGCCTGTGTTCATCATTGCAATGTCATGCAGAACAATTCCAATGTCACCAAAATTCCCCATGTTATACCTATTCTTCCCTCTCCCTCCCCTCAGAACCTCTGGTGACCACTGCCTTTATATCAATTTTACAAGTTCTTTCAGTAATATAATAAAAATAAGTCTACTTTAACCCCATAGTTGCATTCCCCCCTTATGTTTGTTCATTGCTCAGTCTTGAGGATTTTGGATGGTGAAATCCACTCTGCTTTCAATTGAGAGGGAGCTTAGATTCCATGGAGCAGATGGAAGGAACTGTCTTGCTTGCAGTTGTAGATACTCTCTGATTTTTGGTATGGGCATTGTCAGTCATCGTTCTTTTGTTAGTTGGCCTGGACAAGTTTGATGAACTGGAGAGTAGGTATTGTCTGCAACTTTGATGAGATTCAAGACTCAACCAGTATATGAACAGCTGGAAGATTTAAGTCTCTGGGACACATATTTAATGGGTAAAGAGCTAATTATATGTTCAAATGAAAGGGGCATAAGAACCATTTGTAGGAAAGTTATAAATGAGTCTAACTCCGATACATTGGGGAGCATAGGTTATCATATTTTCCAAGGTAAGGCCACTGACAGGGTGCCGATTCCTGAGGTTGTCTGCCTTGTCTATAATGTTCAGGTGTCTCTAGAGCCCTCAGGAGCACCCCTGCTTGAGGCATTGTTTACTGTAACAGTCAGTGAGATCCTCCTAAAATGAGCATAAACGTAACCTCTGGAATAACCTCCCAATTCACTTTGAAATCTCTTAGCCATAAAAACTCATTTGTATTTAATATTTCCCCCTTTTGATAAAGGTCTTTTTTTCCAAATGCATCATTAGTTGGTGCTTGGTTATAATCCCTCAGTGTCAGGGAGTTTTATCCGTGGGAGTCATGTCCCATATGGGGGAGGGAGAGTAGTGAGTTTATATGCTGAATTTGGCTTAGAGAGAGGCCACATCTGAGCAACCAGGAGGCTTTCAGGAGGTAACTCTTAGGCAATCTATATTACTAGTCTAAGTTTCAGTTTCACAAGAACAAGTTTCATAAGTACAAGCATCAGTATCAAGGGCCTGAAATGTTGGTCTGTCCTCTGCTAGGAACTGCCCATGTATTCTAGAGATTCTTGCCACCTTTGGGATGGGAGTTTAACATTTTGTTTATTGTGTGGGTCTCCACCCAGTGTGATAACACCCTATGACGAAATGAACACTTTCATATTCCACAGAGACATACCCCAGGTGCACCCTTTCCCACATATCCCCCACTCCAATGCCCTGCACCAAAACCTTTCCCTGCTATATTTGCTAAAAGAATATTCCCACCAATGTAGTTTAACCACAGACCTATATATCCCGAGTTCACCTGTTCCTTCCCTCAGCCCTCCCCCCAGTTACATGGATAGCCTAACCCAATTCCCCCACCCTGCTCACACTAACACTCCAGCACCATTAGCTCCACTCACATCCCTGCACTATCAACTCTATCCACTGCCAAACCAACCCCTTTCCACCTTATCATAGGTGTTGCCCATATTCAGCGTCAGCTCACCACACTCTACTCCCTTTCTGTCTCCTGATTACTTATCTTCTAGACTCTACCTCTGTGAATCTGCTCGATTTGCTTAATTCATATAAGTGAGGTCATACAATATTTGTCCTTTAGTGGCTGGCTTGCCTTTCTCAACATAAGGTCTTCAGGATTCATCCATGTTATCCCATATGTTAATACTTCATTCCTTCTTACAGCTGAGTAACATTCCATTGTATGTATATACCACAATTTGTTTATCCATTCATCTGTTGATGGACATTTGGATTGTTTCCAGCTTTTGGCAATAGTGAATAATGCCACTGTGAACATTGGTATGCATATATCTGTTTGTGTCCCTGCTTCCAATTCTTCTGGATATATATCCAGCAGTTGGATTGCTGGATCATATGCAGTTCTATAGTTAGCTTCCTGAGGAACCACCAAATTGCCCTCCACTCTGGCTGCACCATTCTACATTCCCACCAGCAGTGGATAAGTATTCCCTTTCCTCCACATCCTCTCCAACACTTGTAGTCCTCTGATTTTTTAATACCCAGCAGTCTAATACGTGTAAGATGATACCTCATTGTATTTTTTATTTGCATTTCCCTAATATGTAGTGGTGTTGAGCATATTTTCCATGTGCTTTTTAACAATTTGTATTTCCTCTTTGGAAAAGTGTCTATTCAAATTTCTCAGAGTTCACTTCAGATGGGTAATATGCTGACCTTGTAACAAGGCTTGATGGAGGCACACATCACACAAACATGTGAATACCCATTCATCATGCTTATGAACAACAAAAGGATCACCATTATTTCTTTATAATCACTACTTTGATCACCCATTTCACCTAATAGCAGAAAACACAATTATAATCAATCCTAGTAAAATTCTTCTTTCAAGTTTGAGTCCTGACAATTTAGTTTCACCCTGCCTGTCCTTCTTTCCTGGGTTTATCTAAAGCTGGGACATTGTGTCCTGGCCTGGGGGTAAATGAGGTGAGGAGAAAGCTCAACCTCCATGGGGTCTTCTCGTGGTAGAATTTGCTAGGATGTGTATCATCCTGCCTGGATCCTTGTGTATCACCCTCCTCTGGGCATCCAGTTAAGTGTTGGCAATGTCATGGTGTCCTTGGCCATACTGTCTATGGTACCATCTGCTGGTCTATCCAAGACCCTTTCATGTGTGCACACTTTATTTCTTCTTTTTGCTAATGAGGAGCAATGCTTCAAGGATATGGGGAAATTTGGTTGGGCTACCTTGGTGCTGCTATCACGTATCCCCCACCACTCCAACCATTCCTGTTTAACTTCTCTCATCCCATGGTAGAGCAAGGAATTCCACTGGAAGTACTCACTGCCAGAATTCAGAGGGAAAACAGCATGGGCATATCTGCTCTTAAACCCTACACTTGTCAGAGCGTTCTGTTTTTCCCGTCCCCTTGAATTTAACTTTGGGAGTGAAGGCAGGGTACAGGGCCTCTTTTTGGAGATCATGGCTAGCTTGTCATACTCTTGTTTCCCATTCTCACTTGTTTTTCTGCTCAGGGAGAGGGGTTTCCCCTCACTTCTTCTAGAATGGAAAACAAACTATCAAAAAGTGGTTTAGCAAGTGTTTTGTTTTACTTCTGGATCTCAGCTTTTAAAAACTGCAACGTCTAGAATTGGGTGTCTTTTACTATCTCTGGTTCTGTTGTTACATGTTGAACTCAAGGGCAATAGAGCACCCAAAGGTTTTATAGGATAAAAGAGAGTTTTGGGGAAAACTACTCATTTACTACTGACAGGATCACCCAAATCCATGTGCACACATATATACATGCACACTTTTGTAATGTTTCTATTGTTTTGTTTTTATTTGTTTTTCTTTGCATAAATAGTACGTCTTAGCATAATGTTTGCCACATGTTGTTTTCCCTTCAGCAATATGTTGTGGGCATATTTTAATTGCTGTATAGTGCTACATAGTATGGGATATGATTAGACTATTTTTATATTATGAACCTAAAGCCTTTATTTTTAAGATTATAAATACTATTTCCCAATCTGTCATTTGATTTGAAAATCATTCATGGTATTTTCTATTACAAAGGGTTTTCTTGAATATGTTTTTTATTAGACAGGGCCACCATAAAAAGTTTTTGTAACCTAATTCTTCCCAAAATTTACATAAAGAGTGATGAAAGTCATGGCAATTAGCAGTCCTGTTTCTTGCCATGTACCTCTGATACCCATAATCCCTTTTAATTCCCAACTTGGGTATTGTAGCACAGAGCATAAATAGTTAAATGCCTATTGTCATAAAAACAATCAGAATGAAATCTCAATTAACATAATTAAGCCTGCTTTCCTTATGCAGAAATCAACAAAATTTCTTTCATGTCTCCTTGAATAATCATGTGTGAGTTGAAAAGCGGTAGTTATCCTTGGGTGTTGAAACTGCCTTCTTCTCAGGTGTCATTCAAAATGCATTTGAGGATTCCAGAGCACATATCTGGAGCCTTTATATATTTCTCTTTCATTATGAAAAAATTGAAACATATTGCAAATTGGAGAAAGTGCAATGAGCTCTGTGAACCTATTACCCAGTCTCAACTACTATCCACTTCCCCTCCTGCCTCCCAATGGATTATCTTGAAGCAAGTCCCAGATAGCATATAATTTTATCTGTAACCATTTCAGAAGCAAATATATCTAAAAGATAAGTACACTTTGATTAGTGTTATCAAAATATAATTATCCCCCCTAAACGATTTTAACAATTCCTTACTATTATCAAATACCTAATCAGTGTTTAAATTTCACAATTTTGTCATAAATCTTTTTTTTAATTGGCTTGTTCAAATCAGAATGCAAAAAAGATTCTTATATTACTTTTGATAGATAAGTCTCTTAAGTTTCTTTAAGTCTATAATTTCTCCCTCTTCTATTTCCTCATAATTTATTTGTTGAAGAAACTAGACCATTGTCCTCTAGAGTTTCCCACATTCTGAACTTTGCTCATCGTCTCCCCAAGGAGAGTGTGTTCCTTTTGTATATTTGGTAAATTGGTATTTAGATCTAAAACTGTAGTTCTCAAAGTATGGCCTGGACAGGTGGGAATCCTTGAGATCCTTTCAAGGACTTCATGGGGTTAAGCCTATTTTTAAAATAATAGTAAAATGTAATTTGCCTTTCCATGCTCATTCTCGCACAAATGCACAGTGGAGTTTTCCAGAAATTATTTGACATGCCACAACATGCAGGATATGAGAATCAAGCTATATTTTATTAAGCCAAATGCTAAAGATATTTGCAAATATATGAAACAATCCATGTTTCTTTTTTTTTTAATTTTAGAAAATACAGTTATTTTTATAAAATTATGCCATTTATGTTAACATATGTATTAGTCAGCTAAACAGGTATTGATGCAAAATACCAGAAATTTGTTGGCTTTTATAAAGGGTATTTATTTGGAGTAGAAGCTTACAGTTACCAGGCTATAAAGCATAAGTTACTTCCTTTACCAAAGTCTGTTGCCCCGTGTTGGAGCTAGATGGCTGCCTACATCTGCCCAGAGTTCAGGCTTCCTGGGTTCCTCTCTTCCCAGGGCTTGTTTCTCTCAGGTCTCAGCTGCCCTGATCTATCCCCAAGGCAAGCTGTAGACCATCAGGTGACTGGTTCTGTCTCTCTCCATGGGGCTCAATTCTTTCTGGGATCAGCTGCTCTGCTCCTCTGTGTGTTTACTTCCCAGGCTCCAATATCAAAACTCCAGCCTCCCTTCTCTGCAGTGTGGTTTCTCTGAGAGTCCCCACAAACCAAGGGGGCAGGGACTCAATGTCCTACTGATGTGACCCAATCAAAGCCTTAATCATTATTTAATCAAGTAAAAACAAAACCTCTGAATCCAATTCACTCTAATACACCCAGAGGAAAAGACCAGTTTACAAACTGTATTTGTCAGGGTTCTCTAGGGAAACAGAATCAAGAGGAGATATCTGTCAATAATATGAGATTTTATGAGTCTCTTATGTGACCATGGGGATGCACAAGTCCAGGTTCTGCAGGCAGGCTGCAAACCAGGGCCTTCGATGAAAGTCCAATGAAGGACCTTGATGAGTTTCTGGGAGACGCTGGCTGTCCAAACACGAGCTGGGAAATTCTCCCTGAATGTTGAAATCACTTCCCCTTTTAAGACATTCAATTGATTGGATAAAGCATCACTCATTGTTGATGGCAATCTCCCTGATTGATGTAGATGTAATCAGCTATCTATGTAGTAAACTCAGTGGTGACTAAAGTCCGTAAATGTCCTTGTATTACAATTAGCCCATTGCTTGCTTGACCAAACACCTGGGGACAATTATCTGGCCAAGTTGACATATTAGCCTAAACATCACACAAACATAATCCAATATTTCTTTTTGGAATTCATCAATAATATCAAACTGCTACACTCCACCCTCTGAATTCCAAAAAGACATAACAATATTCAAAAGAAAACACCTTAAATCAGTAACAATGCTGATTACAAAATCATATCATAATCAGTTTAAACAAATACAGTTTGTCTTGAGGCAAAGTCCCATCTGCTGTAGACCTCTGAAACTTATAAAACCATTTATCTACCTCCATTACATAAATGGACAGAGAAAGGATAAAGATTTTCATTATCATAAGGAGAAATTGGGAGGGAAACATGAGTCATGGGTCCTCCACAGTTCAGTAAACCTGCAGGACATATTTCATTAGATGTCAAAGTCTGAGAGATTCTTAAGATGATGGTTTCTTCTCTCTGGGACCTCATGAGGATCCATCCTTTCCACAGGCTTGCCCAACAGCCATTTTCTTGGTTCCACCCTCACCAAACATCTAGCTGGGGACCAAGCTCCAGACTTCACCCTCCAAGATCATTGGGGTGGTTGCCACACCTTACCCAATCTTTGAGTTAGAGTCTTAACCCCCCTAGTACAATGAAGTAAAGACAACATCCTCCCTAACCTTTGGTATACAGGCTCAACCCTCTCAGGGCAACGAGTTGACCACCTGGTCTTCCCTAATCCATGGGGGACAGGTCCACCTGTCTCAGAGCTATGGGGTGCTTACCTTAACTGCCTTAATTATTGAGGAATGTGCTCCACTCTCTGTACCCTGAGGTGGCAAAACTCTCCCAGAATATCTGGTGGGAACATCCACCCTCTTCAACTGCTGGGGAAAACTCACCCTCTCTCTACACATGGGTGGGGTTCCTCTCTTGGCTCAAGGCAATGTCTTAATTCCAGATCTCAGCTTCCATGGTTTTCCTCTTAAAGCTGTTTCTCCTTCAATCTCTCTTTTCCATGTCCCTTTTAGTCCAAGCTGACAGTGGTTTTGTTTGTACAGCTCTCTCAAAAAGTGTGTTGGTTTAGCATGCAAGAAGCAGGGGTCCAAGCCATCAGACAATCAGACTTTCCACAAGTCTTTCCAAGATAATTGCATCTTCAATCCTGATTTACAAGTTCCAAGTTTAGTTAAGTCCTCAAGTGGGGCACTATTGTCTGGGAGCTTGGTTGCCAGAGGCTTGGAATTTCCAGAATCAATTTCTATTTTCTTTGTGCACAACAGTTCAGTCCTCAAGTTATCTCTCTCATCTAGCATTTTGCTATAACCTGTAAGTAGAAGCCAAGCTGCATTCTCCAAGTTTACTTTGGAAAGTTCTTCAGCTAAATGCCCAGGCTTGCCATTTTCAAATTTCTGCCCTCCATAAAACACCAGGAATTAATCTTGCTAAATTCTCTGCAAATTTAAAAGACAGATCACCTTTCGTCCAGTTTCTAATAGTAGTTTCATCATTTACTTCTAAGGCATCATAAAAAGTTTCTTTAGATTCCAAATTACTATTAACAGTCTCTTCAAAGCACCGTAGGTCTTTTCTACCAAGCATCTCACAATTCCTCCAAAACATACCCCTTACCCATTTATAAAACTGTTCCAGCATTTTGGTAATTGCAATAGCATGACCCCACTCTCCAGTACCAAATTCTGTATTAGTCAGCCAAAGGGGTGCTGATGCAAAATTCCAGAAATCTTTTGGTTTTTTAAAAGGGTATTTATTTGAGGTAGAATCTTAACAGTTACCAAACCATAAAGCATAAGTTACTTCCCTCACCAAAGTCTGTTGCCATGTGTTGGAGCAAGATGGCTGCTGATGGTTGCCAAGAGTTCGGGCTTCCTGGGTTCCTCTATTCCCAGGGCTTGTTTTTCTCCAGGCTTAGCAGCCCTGCTCTCTACACAAGGCCAGCTGTAGACTGTAAGGTGACTGGCTCTGTCTCTCTCCCTGGGGTTCGATATTCTCTGGGCTCAGCTTCTTTGCTCCTCTGTGTGCTTACTTCTTGGACTCCAATATCAAAACTCCAACCTCCCTTCTCTGGGTGCAGTTTCTCTATGAGTCCCCTCCTCCTACTGACATGGCCCAATCAAAGCCTTAATCATTATTTAATCAAGTAAAAGTAAAACTCTGAATCTAATACACTCTAATACATCCAGAGGAAAAGACCAGTTTACAAACATAATCCAATATTTCTTTTTGCAATTTATGAATAATATCAAACTGTTACAGTGGGTGATCTCTGCCTGGTCTATCAGGGCTTCCTGTAATGGTCTCTGGTATAGGGCTCCTTTCTTTCCAGACCTTTTCAGCTGCTCAGCTGCTCTATTCTCTTCAGCTGCAGACTATCATGTGAATGGCTCATCTCTCCCCAGGGCCACTGGATCAGACATAACAGAGCTCTCTCTTCTGTGTCTTCTTGAGTGAGTGTCTATTTATATCAGCCCACCAAGGGGACAGGGACTTGACCTGGTCAAATCAAAGCCCTAATCTTAACAGGTAATTTAATCAAGACATGTCAGCTGAAATTAATGCATTCAAAGGATATCACACCCAGAGAAATAAATTAGTTTATAAACATAATCTTTCTCTTTTTGGGATTCATAAATAATCTTAAACTGCCACAATCTAGAATAGATTTCTTATTACTATTTAGAAATGATTTAGCTAATACATACTTTAAAACTTCTCATCTTTGTTCCTAATATGATAAATATTGAGAGATATAATTATATAAATGAATGTGCCTTTATGACCTCAATAATTTTAAGAGTTTTAAGGAATCCTGAGACCACAGGTTTGAGAACCATTGATCTAGAAACTTGATCAAATTCTGGTTCAATTTTTTTCCCTTTTTTCAGAGGAGGGTGCAAAACTTCTTCATTGGTGATGCTCTGTACTTTCTATTGCACAATAGGAGGCATATGACATAATGGTTGATTCTTTTTTTTTTTTTTTTCCAAAGATTTTATTTTTATTTATTCATTTATCCCCCCCTTGCTGCTTGTGCTCGCTGGGTCAGCTAACCACGCCGTGCGGGCGGGCTTGCCTTCACTAGGAGGTTCCGGGAATCAACCCAGGGCCTCCCATATGGTAAACGGGAGCCCTACTGATTGAGCCACAGCCGCTTCCCGGTTGATTGTTTCTTTATGCGTTGTTAACACTGATTAGTAGTTTCATATGTTGTCAGCCTAATCCATCCAATATAAAGTTTTCTGTTAGTTTTTCACTCAAGAAATCATTGCCTACACCCATTATTTCTTTAGGAATTGCAAAGTGACAATATTCTAAGTGTTTCATATTTTATTTATTAGTTTGAACTTTTTTAAAAAGAATTCTTCTATTAATAGTTTATAGGGTAAAGACAGGATAAATCCTTGATTATTTTCATTTATCAGTTTTCATAATAATAATGAATTGGTTACTTAACACTCATCAAATATGAACAATGGGGTGGGATTTTTATGAGTATTACGTGCTCATAGATTTTTAAATCTACCATGTTTCAATCTATTGCAGATATTATTCTTTTTGATGATCATATTATCCTACTTGAAGCCACTAAAATCCTCCCCAGTTTGGCTTCTGTGTCATTTTGGCACAACCCCGGTCATCTTTGATAGTTTCCTTGCTCCATCTAATATGATAAGATGATCCAGGTTCATCTACATTTCCTAACCCAGACCTATAACCAGCCATTTCTGCACAGAGGGCTGGTTATTTTTAGTGTGAATGGGTAGTTAGATACCACAGTCTCAGTACCAGGGGTGCTCATTGCTACTGGATTGATCTTTGCTACTAGGAATCTTCTGTGAACAGAGCAAAGAAAATCAGTTTTAAAGAGAAAATACATCAGGAGTGCATAATGATATCTCCAAGTCAAATTTAGGTTCACAATGATTTATATGACTTTTCTGATTACACAAGTGTTTCTCTCTTCTTCTATGTCAAAATTCCATCCTTAAATAACACCAACATGTACCCCTCTTGTATTATTCTACAAGACAAATACAACAATTCCAGAATAACATCAGTATTACCATTAAGAATATGATAACTAAAAGCAAGTTAAGTTGATTTTACAATTCTTTTTCCATAGCTTATATTCCACTAGAGATGTACTATCAATTGACTGTGTTCTACAGTCTGTGTGGTAATACCCTGATGTTACTCCTCAGGTACATTTGCTTCATTTTGCTCTATAATTTTAAATATGACTTAAAAAAAAAAAACAATGGTCAAATATACATTCATTTCAAATTGCAACCTACATCAAGATATGTCTTTTATATCCTAGTGTACATTTTTCTTGGTATATTTAAGCTACTGGGGATTACTTTGAGCTGTCATTTTCAATATAGACTCTTTTTTAGAACAGTGCTTTTGAAGTATTTTTTAAAAATAGACTATCTTTTAGAACAAAATAATCAAGAGATAGTTAACAGAATTCTCATAGTCCCTGTCCCCAGTTTCTTCTATTACTAACATGTTGCATTAGTATGGTTACAATTAATGAACTAATAGCAATACATTATTATCTAAAGTACATTTTATTCATATTTTCTTAGTTTTTACCCATGTCCTTTTTGTGTTCCATGGTCCCATACAAGATAGCACAAATCATTTAGTTGACATTTCTCCTTTGGCTCTTCTTAGCTGTGACAAATTCTCAGACTTCTCTTGTTTTTGATGACCTTGTAGTTTTGAGGAGTACTGGCCAGGTATTATGTAGAATATCCCTCAACTGGAATTTGTCTGATGTTTTTCTTATGATTATATTGATGTTATGGGTTTTGGGAGGAAGACTACAGTGTGCCATTTTCATCATGGCATAGCTATGGTACATACTATAGATATGAATTATCACTGTTGATGCTGACCTTGACGACTTGGCTGATATAGTGATTTTCAAGTTTCTCCATTGTAAAATTGTCCTCCCCTTCCCACCCCCATTTACCTACTTTTCCTCTTTGATGGAAGTTTATGCATAGCTTATTCTTAAGGAACAGGAGTTATGTGCCACCTCCTTGAAAGTGAAGTATCTACATAAATTAGTTAAATTCTCCGGTATGGGATATTTTTCCCTTCTACCCCATTTTAAATTTATTCAATCATTTTTTTATATCAGTGGTGACTCATAGATGTTCATTTTATACTCTGGATTTTAATTCAATACTATTTCATGTATTTTGTTTCTCAAATTGCTTCAGCTTTGTTTATTGGAGTCCTTTCTTTGGAAAATGGTATTAAAACCAAGAACTGGGTACTAGGTGTGCTCATTGCTACTCAGGTACTGTCACTTTTTGTTCTTCTCAGCTGACAGAGTAAAGAAATAAGTATACTAATCCTTGTATATATACATATATATAAATCCTTCTATATGTAAGCACCTGCATCTATATTAAGCTAAACATGAGTTAATAAACATGAGTCTCCAGTTCTAATCTATTTTCACATGAATCATGCTAGCCTCCTCCCTTGCTTATTTGTAAATTTTTTTTCCAATAGTGAGAAATCTAGCTTCCAATATTCACCATCCATTTACTTAATTGTTCAATTCCAGTGTATATGTGCAGCAGTATGAGAACCCATACCTATGTGAGGTAAAAAACCACAACTTTCTCAACTAGAGTAGAGTATTTATAGGTGGTTCCTTTTGCCCTTAGTTTCAGAGGTTCCACCCATTTCCTAAATTACTTAGGTCTGCACCTCCTCCATTGAGTTTGTTTCATGCATTAGTAATACAGTTAGATTCCTTTGTCATGGTCTTTGTTCTTTCCTGGGATCGCCAGCCTTCTAAATGATTTTATTTTAAATTTGTATACATTAAGGTTCACCCACTGTACTGTAAACTTCTATGGGTTTTGACAAATGCATGCCATGGGTACAGTATTGTTGTATTATAAAGAATAGTTTCACTGCCCTAAAATTTCCTGTGCTACACCTATTTAAATCTCCCCACCTCCTTGTGAACTCCTGACTACTACTGATCTTTTATTGTCTTTATAGTTATGCCTTTTCCATAATTTTATATAATTGGAATCATGCAGTATGTAGAAAGTATAGTAATTCCAGAAGGGTTTCTTTCACTTAGCACTACACATTAAAGGTAATGTCATGTATTTTTATGGATTTATAGATCATTTCTTTTTATTATTGAAGAATACTCCATTATATGTATGGATCATAGTTCATTTATTCATTCATTGTTGAAGGGTATCAGGTTTGCTTCCAATTTTTGGCAATTATGAATAAAGCTGCAATAAATATTTGCATGTGGGTTTTCTGTAGACATACACTTTTAAATCAATTGGGTAAATAGCTAGGAGCACAATTGCTATGTTGTCTGACAAGACTTTATTGAGCTTTAGGAAAAAATGGCCAAAATGGCTGTAGCAATTTGAATTTCCACCAGCAACGAATGAAAATTCATCTTGCTCTACATCTTTTTCTGTATTTGGTATTGGCAGGGTTTTTTTAAATTTATTTATTTGTTATTGTTGTTGTTTAGATTCTAGCCATTCTAATAGTTGTATAATTATATATAATTGTTATTTTAATTTGTAATTCCCTAATGATAAATAATGTTGAACAGCATATCATATGCCTACATATACCTATTTTCCATCTGTATATCTTCTTTAGTGTGATGTCTAGTCATGTATTTTACCCATTTTTAAATTGGGTTGTTTGTTTTCTTATTGTTGAGTATTAAGTGTTCTTTGTATATTTTGGATACAAGTTCTTTATCAGATATGTGATTTGCAAATATTTCCTCCCAGTGTGGTCTGTTTTTTGATTCTACTAACAGTGCCTTTTGAAGGGCTTAAATTTTAATAAAGCCTAGTGTATTAGCCAAAGGGGTGCTGATGCAAAATACCAGAAATCTGTTGGCTTTTATAAATGGTATTTATTTGGGGTAGAAGCTTACTTTTCCAGGCTATAAAGCATAAATTGCTTCCCTCACCAAAGTCTATTGCCACATCTTGGGGCAAGATGGCTGCCGACATCCGCCAAGAGTTCAGGCTTCTTGGGTTCCTCTCTTCCTGGGGTTTTCTTTCTGTCTGGGCTCAGCTGCTGTGCTCTCGCCACAAGACCAGTGGTAGACTATCAGGAGAACAGCTCTGTCTCTCTCCCTGGGGCTTCTGCCATGTGTAAGGAGCCTTCTCTATTCCTCTGTGTTCTTCTCCTCTGTGTTTACTTCCCAGGCTCCAGCTCAAAAATGCCAACTCTTTTCTCTGCCATGTAGTTTTCTCTGTGAGTCCCACCCCCTTGGTGGGTGGGGACTCAATGTCCTACTGATATGGCCCAATCAAAGCCCTAATATTAATTTAATCCCACCCAAGTACAGATCAGTTTACAAACATAATCCTATATCTATTTTTGGAATTCATAGACAATGCCAAACTGCCACACCTAGTATCATTTTTTTTTTCTTTTATGGATTGTGCTTTTGGTGTTATACCTAAATTCTCATTGCCAAACTCAAGATCACATAGATTTTTGCCTATGTTTTCTGCTAGAACTTGTATCTTATTGCATTTTATATTGGGTTATATGATTGATTTTGAATTATTTTTTTGTGGAAGGAGTAATGTCTGAGTCTAGATTCAATTTTTGTTTATGCCTGCCCACTCTTTCCAGCACCATTTTTTGAAAAGACTATCCTTTCTCCATTAAATTGCCTTTGCTCTTTTGTCAAAATCAGTTGACAATACATTTGTGGAGCTATTTCTGGGCTTTCTATTCTGTGCATTGAACAATGTGTCTATTCTTTCACCAATACCATGATGTCAATTCTTGTAGCTTTATAGAAAGTCTTGAACTCCAATAGTGTCAGTCCTCAAACTTTATTGTTTTTCAGTATTGGGTTAGCTATTTGGGGTATTTTAGCTTTCCATATAATCTTTAGGATCAGTTCATCAACATCCACAAAATAGCTTGCAATTTTGAGATGACATTTTTGTAATTAAAAAAAAAATCTTGTAAAGCCTTTATATGATTCAAAGGTCAAGGATATAAAACATGGTAAAAATCAAATAAGTCTAGTTTCAATCCTTGTCCCCTCCATCTTTCTCCTCCCTCCTCTTAGCAGATATACTTTAAATGTGTGTGTGTTTGTATACATGTGTATGGGGGTGTATGTATGTGTGTATATTAGTAGCTGTTTTCCCACTACTTTGCCAATAGCCATATAAAATTTTTAGATTTTTTTTCACTTTGATAAGTGAGAAAAAGTATCTCAGTATAGTTGTAATTTGTATCTCTCTTATTATGAGCAAAGTTAAGCATCTTTCCAAATGTTGAAACACCATTTGTATTTTATTTTCTGTGAAGTCCATGTTCATATTGCTGTATATTTTTCAATGTTGGTCTTTTTTTTTTCTCTGCTTTATAAGATCTTTATATATTAGGGATGCCAATAATTTTTCAGTTAGGTATGTTTTAAATATTTCTCCAGTTTGCCATTTTTGAAACTTTATCTTGAAGCTTTTAACAAATAGGATTTTTTTTCCATTCTATAAGTCAGCAGGGAAACTGTCCCTTTATCATTTAATAACAATCCTGTTCAGTCCATATAGTTTGAGAGGATATCACTACCCCTTCAATCCCAAAGGGAAAAAAAAGAAATAAAGAAAACTCAGAGATGGGTACATGGTTTCTGTGACTCACCCACTTCCAGGCCTGGCCAATCAGATTAGTACATCTTTCTAGATATAATGACTAGTCAGGAGTGGCAGGTAAAGGGAGTAGGTGTCATGCCCAACAAAAGCTAATAGGAATGCTCTGGCAGGGAATGATATGGATTCTGAGAGCCTATCTTATTTTATTGCTGTGAACCTGGGGCTGCTGGAAGAAATCTTTGCTAGTCTGCTTGAACATGAAACCAGCATAGAAAATAATAGAACAAAGATGGGGGAAGAAAAAGGGAAAGATACTTGAAAGACAATATTTTAACCTCTGGATTTAGCTATGCCTTCTTCTGGACTACCTTATCCTATGAACCAGAAAATTTCCTACTTTTTATTAAACTAGTTTGAGCTGTTTTTCCCACAACCAAAAGATTACAGACTAAAACAAAGTTATTTTGATTTCAAAGGATGCCTGTTGGTGTCTAGTAATGGTGGGTAATATCAGTTCAAATAAGGAAGTGTATAATCATGAAAACTATCTGGCACAATAGAATTTCAAATTTAAACAGCATCACAAAGTATCTTCCAGTTAATTAACGAGTAAATGTGTCCAAATGTGTTTGCTATTAATCTAGCTTTTTGATAACAATGGAAGTAAAACAGAACAAAATAGAAATTTCCACATAATTTGCCTATTCTTCTTTAAAAACAATTAATTATAAATATCAGGGTATTATTTTTATTCTTTGTTAACACGTTGGTTTTAATAGTGACTGATGAGCTGTTATATGAATCTTTTCTCCAACTTGTTTCCAAGTTTATAAATTCCATGTAAGATAGTCTACTTTCCCTAAGACTGTACTCTTCATAGTCACCTTGAAAGTTATGTCCTTATTTCATGCTCCATTTCTCAATTAATCAACTACCATCCTCATGAATGGGTGCTGGTCAAAGAGACATGTTAGTACAAAGGAATGGCATCCTTTGTATTAAATATGGGTTATGTTAGAAAGTATATCATAAAGTGTCTTTGTTCCAGGCTTCTATGACAAATTCCACACAATGATTGGCTTAAGGTCATGAATTTATTGGCCCACCATTTCAGATACTAGATTTTGCTTCCTTTTGGGGTCAGTAGCCTTCTAGCTGCCTGGCAATCCTTGGGTTCCTTGATGTTTTAGTTTGCTAAAGTTTGCATCTCACTAGGATGCAAAGTACCAGAAATGAGTTGGCTTTTATAAAAGGGATTTATTTGGGGTATAAGCTTACAGTTCCAAAGCCATGAAAAAGTCCCAATCAGTACTCCATAAGAGGTCCTTTCTCACCAAAGTCAGCTGCCCCTTGGGGAAGCAGGATGGCCTCTGATCTCTGCCTATGTCTTTGCCTTTCTGTAGCTGTAGGCAAACCTGGCATAGGGCTTGTCTTCCCTTGAGCTGCTCCATGGACCGAGACTCTTGGGGTCTTCATGCTTAAGCAATCTTCTAATCCTCTCTCACATAGCCAGATCAAACATGGCAACTTCCTTTTTCCTGTGTCTTTCTCTCTGTGTCTCCATTTTTATCAGATCCAGCAAGAGGGCGGAGACGCAACATGAATCACTCCCCAGTGATATAGTCCAAGCAAAAGACCAAATGGGATTTTATCAAGGAATCTAATCAAAGTCCCCTCAACAGAATTTAATGCAATCAAAGGGTATCACATCCACAGATATGGAATGGTTTAAACCCATAATCTTTCTATTTGGGGGATTCATAAAATAATCTTAAACTGCTATACTTGGCTTTCCATGCCAATGCACATAGTGGTTTCCATCCCTTTCTCTTCCTGTTTCTGATGATTTCTGGCTTCCAGTTCCTCCTCAAGACTTTCTCTCACTATGTCTGAATTTCTTCTGCTTGAAAAGGACTCCAGAGATCATGTTAAGGACCTCCTTCATTCATTTGGGCCACACCCTAACTGAAACAACATCTTCCAGAGATCCCATTTATAACAGGCTCATACCTACAGAAATGCAAAGACCAAGAACATGTGTTTTTTGGAAGTACATAATTTAACCTACCACATAAAATAAAAACCACATACAACCAAACTTGATCTTGAAAAGCACAAAGGAATCTTCTATTTTGGAAACTGATTTATTGCCTCATACTCAGTTGAGTGCAGGCAAGTTTTCCTACGGTTTTGGGCTTTGATTACTAGCTAAAGGTATTTGGCTTGGGTGTAGAGGCATGTTTTAGGAAAAATATATATCTTTAAATACTGGGATGACATTCATTCATGCAGCAAGACACTCACACTGAGATGGACTGAAGTAATAGCCTATCTGTGTCTTCCAAATCATGCATAAATTAGGGTATATGCTCCCTGAGTAGATCAGTAGGCAGAACTTTTAAAATGATTTTCTCTTTTTCTCTGGCAAGTATGTACATTTGAAGTCTCAAAAATTACATGCACAAGTGATATGATTTAACTGAAGGATGTGACCCTTTCCTTCTGCCCATGGCGAGAGCAGAATGGAACAGGAGGGGTGAGTTTCGACTCAAGGCAAGACAATCTTATTTTCTTTCCTTTAAGTATAGAATTAGGAATTAAGTAGTGTATGTTGAGTGGGGGTACTCCAGATAGGATATGATGTAGCCCTAAGGCTGGACCTTGGATTCCACTGGACACTTACATATCCTTCTGGTAAATCCAGAGCCCTTGCTCCCTGTTCTCATATACACCATTTGGCTCAAGCTACTTGAAGTAAGTATTTGTTGTATCCAAAAGTCTTTGATTATTAATACAGTGCTATACTTTGCACAGAACTAATTATTCTTGTAGTGGTATGAGTACCTCCCAATGAAGCTAGTATTTTGAAACTCAAAATTAATTTCTTCTGAAATTTAGCACAGAGGGCAATAATATGAGAAAAGAAACCACCTTCACCTCCTAAAGGCCTTACATTTATCCAGGGTTTGTTGTGGCTTGCATTGTTCTTCTACTTTAGCGTCCCTTCTTTGCACATAGCCCTGCCCCTTCAATTGACTGTGACAGACTCCTGACTTGGCTTTCTTGGTTCCAAAGTCTTATATTTTTTCCCAAGATTATATTTTGCTATATTTTCCCCCTTCATTTTAAATTCTCCATTTTCCTTAATTTTTTCCTTTACATACTGAGTAAAAACTAATCCTAAATGAGTTTATTAACTGCCAGAAGATGTTGCTAAGGTTTGTGTGTGGTTTTATTTTAATAAACAAGGCTGTTTTTAGCATGTTATAAGACAGTTGTGACTCGGGGTTACTGGAAAGTGATATAGTTCAATTAATAAAAGCCTTACAGGGGCAGTGTCTGGCAAAAGAGGATGGCCCACTGATGGGTTCTTGTTATTGATGACAAGCCTTATGAATCTTTGCTCTTGTAATTGAAACTTAGCCTACTGTTATGGGATGCCTAAGGGTTACCACCTGAGAGCCTCCTTGTTGCTCAAATGTGGCCTCTCTCTAGGCCAAACTCAGCATATGAATGCATTACCGGAATTCCCCCCAACGTGGGACATGACTCCTGGGGATGAGCCTTCCTGGCAACGAGGGATTAATACCAAGTGCCAACTGGCAACATGATTGGAAAAAGACCTTGAATAAAAGGGGGAAAAGGTAAAGAGAAATAGGTCATGTGGCTTAGAGACTTCAAAGAGAGTCGGGAGGTCATCCCAGAGGTAACTCTTATGCTCACCTCAGTAGGATCTCATAGAACAGCAAAGTGGATATCACCTCCCACAGAGGGGCTCCTGAGGGCTCTGGAGACACCCAGGTCCTATATAAGGGGGGATAGCCCCAGAGATTGATGCCTTATTAGTGGGCTCTACTTTGGAATCTGTGCTCCTGAGAGTGACAGAGTTGGACTCAAATAAGTCCTCCCTGCACATGGTCCAACAGTACCTTCTATTCAAACCTATATGTGATGCTGAAGTTTTTAGGTGTACTTCCAGAGACTGGAGCCTCTGGCCTACCTATGTGCCAGCTGTGCCTGGAATCTTGGTGGAGCTGCAACTCCTACCCTACAGCCAATGGACTCATCCAAGTCACCTGGCGAGGAGATGATGATGGGCAACGGCCATCCCAGGGAATGGAGAGGGCCTACAGCTGCAGGCAGGATAATCCCATCCACTGTATCCATGGGATATAAGCCCTCTCTCACTTGGAGGTGGAGTGGACATCACCATCCCAGTTCCCTCAGGATTGGGGGAAGAACTATGGACTAGAGTGGACTTAATGGTATTCTGTTGTAGACATATTGTGATTCAAGCAATGGAAGAAATTATAACAGTGAGGTGGAGCTGGTGGCCACTGGATGCTCTCAGGGCAGGGAGGGGAAGGGCAGTTAAATACAGGGGCTTTTTCGGGACTTGGGTGTTGTCTTGAGTGGCATTTCGGCGACAGATGTAGGCCATTTTACATCAGCATATACCATGCAGAACTGTGTGGGAGAGAGTGTGGTCTACGATGTGAGCTGTGGTCTATGCTTGGTGGCAAGGCCCCAGGATGTGTATATCCATTGTGGATGATGTGCCACACTGATGAAGGATGTTTGTGTAGGATGTTGTGGGAGGTGTGGGAGGTGGGGAACATGGAAATCCCTTTAATTTCTGTGTAATATCTAGGTAATCTAAGCACCTTTTAAAAAATATCTATATATATAAAAAATAACATTTATGTAAGCAAATGCACATATATGCATATATATTTATATATCATTTTACAAATATTGGTATGTATTGTGAAAAATTTGATTTTTACCCACAATAAAAAATAAAAAAGTAAATAAATAAAATAAAGACCTAAGGCATAAAAAAAAAAAAAAAAAAAGCCTTACAATGCTGGAAGTAAAGGAGAGATTAAATAGTAGATGGAAGAAAGAGAAGGAAATGACCTTTACAGCAAGTGATCTCCAGTTACTTCCTAATTGCTTTCTACCAAAACTTAGTTGAGGAAGCTTGATGTCACCATCCTCACATCATAAATGCTGCCAACAGAACATACTATAAGGAAATGAAGGTCAGATTCTCACATAAAGTCACATGATGATTTAAAAAGAACATTGTGCAAGGAACAATACGGCATACTGGTTAATTCTGGGTCATCCAATCCATGCCACTTACTGGTTGGGTGATATTAGTTATTTCACATCTCTGTGTTTTAGTCACTTTATCTTTAAAATGGAGCTAATATAGTACCTATCTGGTGTCAGTGACATAATGCATATGAATTTTTCCATTTATAATAATTATTACCAATTTTAATCAACAAATTAAAAATTTGTTCCCTTCACATCATCTTTGTGGTACAGTAATTTGATTATTATGGTAAGAGGATGTAGGATACATGCCTTCTTCTCAGTGGATTTTGCAGAAAAATTAAGGCATCAAATTTTAAGGCACATGACAAGCTTTTCATTTTAATCTTGCCAAAATGAAGTTATAATGATGAACAACTTTAATATAACCTGCTTTCTTCAAAAATACGTACCTTTCCATCCCCACTTAACCTTCAACTGGAGATAGACCTTGGAAAATATTTCATATTTGTAACCATAATGGCAATAAGATGGGAGGCTTTTAGGCAAGATGTCAAATGGCTTTGCACATTTCATACAACTTCCTCCAGAAGTGGAGGCTAGGGGTCACCTGCAAAGCTAATTCGTTATCTGCAAACCCACTTTTCATGCCAAGGCAGGGCCCACAGTGGATCAGGAAAGGGTGCTATCGGAATTATGCCATCTCTTTTCTCTTTGATGCTCTTTTTTTGTGAAGTGCTCACATTTCTTGGCCAGTTGGCCATGTACTATGGCCTAGATATATTTGCTTTTTTATTTCACATGTAAACCTGGGAAGAACAGAACAGATTTTTTCCTGGTTGGCAAAACATGAACTTTAGGGCCATCCATGGAAGATAAGGCATTCCAGGATCATCTCCAGCATTGAGTAATAACTAGAAATGCAAACTCTCTTCAAAGTTTATTGAAGATAAGATCTGGATAATTGAGGAAAACACAGGTTAATTATCTGCACCATGAAATTTGTCATGAACATAGGAATTTGGTGATGTTAGAGCTATTATAATTTCTAACTCAATTAGAGTGCATACTAAATAATCTACAATAAAAACACTTATTGGCCACTTATCCCTAAGTCAGTCTAAAAATCATACATTTGTCACTTTGTGTTAGTTTCCTTATATTTTCAGTAATTAGATTTAAAAAAAGGAGTAGAATTCTAAAATGAGGGTATGAAACTTTCTCACTCTTTGAGTCTTATATTTGCTTATTGTGCTATGCACTTAATGGATTAGGTCAAATCTAGAGCTTTTGCTGTTTATATCTCCTCTGTGTTTCACCCGTGGTCGTTACTTGTGTTTATTGAAGAAGTTGCATTCACCTCCTATTAAGTTGTAATTCCTTTCAAAATTTGCAAGGGTTTTTAAAACTTCACCAGATTTTTCTTTGGTTCTAGGAGTTCGCACTCACTTTACCCACAAACACACCATTGCCGTCTTATGACATTTCTTATCTTGAAGGGAAGCCACTCAGAATTCTTTGTTTAACACAGGGTATAGATACATGGAAAATAATATTCTGATTTTAATGCTCCTAACTGGTTGTATCTATTTTATTTCTTTTGTTTCTCTTGTTTTCTTTTTTGTTTGTTTCTATTCGACTACTCAACCTTTTCTTGAGCTGCTGGTTATTGAATTTAACTTTTTGCTGAACAATAATTTCCATTGTTCCCAATTGTCTTTGTAGATGTGATTACTTCAAAAGCACTTATTTGAAGGTATGAAGTATAAAATTGTTGAGCCAATGAAAGAGTCATATTTACTCTATTTTTGCCATTTTTAATTAGAACAGTAGCTAACATTCATTGAATGTTTGCCATGTGCCATTTTCTGGGCCAGGTGTGAACTCTGTGTGTGTGTGTTTAATTTTAAGAATAAATTAAAACAGCTTTATCAAGTTGAGTATAATTATTATCCCCTTTTAAAGATGAGGAAACAAAAATTCAGAGTGGTTAAGTCATTTACCACATTTCAGATACCTGGTAAGTGGTGGAATTAGGATTAAAATCATGTCGCTCAGACAACCACACTTTGCTTTTGATAACAGCACTGCTGTATTAACAGTATACCTCATTTTGCCCCATGGCACAGGTACTGGGGACGTGTTTAGCTCCCTGCAGTAGATTCAACATGATGCAAATTCTTTGACACTCTTCCCACTGAGCTGGGTTCCAACTCCCTTTTCCTTCAATCTGGACTTGCCTGTGACTATTTGGACAAAGAGAGTGTGGTGGAAGTAATGCTAGGCCAGTTCCAGGGCTAGCCCTACATAAGGATTGGCAGGTTTCATTGGCTCTCTTGGAGCCCCAAGCCAGTGTGTAAGAAGTCCAACTACCCTAAGGCTGCCTTCCTTGAGGACATTCAAACTGGCCATGTGGAGAGGATATGTAGAGAGAAAGAGTGCTGCCTAGCTAGCCCCTACTTGTTCTAGATCCCTGCTGTGCCAGACCACAGATGTTCAAGCCATTTTAGCTCAGTTCCCAGATATCATGGAGCAGAACTGAGCCCTGCTGTGCTCTGTCCTAATTTTTGACCACTAGAATAATGAAATACAGTAATAATAATAAGTTTTTGTGTCGAACCACTAAGTTTTGGAGTTGTTTGTTACAGAGAAATAGATAAAAAAAACACCCATCTTTGTGACTGATAATCTTTTTGAAAATAGGGTTGCTCTCTCATCCATCTTTATATATCTAGCTCCTAGCACAGTAACAGTCATGTAGTTGGAGATTAATTAATTTTAGTTGATTGATGAATGAATGGATGGAATGAAGCTATTGGGAGGAGAAGAAATTAGTCTCATGGAGCTTCTATTCTAGATGGAGTGGGAAGAGACAGAAAATAAACAGAAACTCTCTCAGGTGGTGGTGAGGACTATGAAGGGAAGTAAAGCAGAGACAGGCTGAGGTAACTAGGTGTGCCATGTAGTGCCTGTTTGCCACCTGGACTTTGGTTTTTGTGCTTAAAAACCAATAATTTAACATTTTTGTTCTCTACACATACCCCTGGGTCAAAAGCAGCATCCTATCTCAGGACCCGAAAGGGGGATGGTGACAGAGCAAATAGGAAGTTTAGGTTATAGATTATCACTCAACAAAACCACCCCTTGGATATGTACATTCTCCCATACTTCCAAGCCTTTGCAAATGTCCACTCTGCATGGACAAAATCCTTGTCATCTTTTTCTTGTCAAGTTAAGTGTTCCATTCTCTGACAAAGAAATCTGTTACTCTATTGCTATACACATCTTTGCTTCAGCAGCACTTTTCTCTAATGCTTGCTTATCCTCTTTAATATAAAAGCTGTTCATACAGATTTCCCTCAGCTATTTGTGAAATCACTGAGGATAAGGGATGGGTGTCACCATCATATACGCTATTGAATTTAGTGCAGTGTTTTGCAGTAGAACATGCTTAGTATATGCTTGTTCAAAACAATAAACAAGAAAGCAATAAGGAAAGGGCCATGTCTCCTTAACTTTGCTTAAGGAAGACCCAACATCTAGAAAATACACAAGAAATAATTGATTCATGGGTGCATTAATTAATGCATGACTACATAGTACTGTTTCTAGTATTTTTCATCATGAACAAGTTCATTTTTGTCATAAAATCTCCTGTACTAAATTCCTAAGGGCAAATATATTTCTGTAAGTAGTAAGTTGACCCCATTTAAAAATCTGGGCCTTATATTTTTCATAATGTACAAAAAGACCAAATTACCTAGTGTTGTAAAAAATGACCGCCAGAGCATGTCAAGTTCCATAAATTTAAATGAATGAATGTTACACTAGAAACTAGATACTTTCTATGTGAAAGCTGCTTCTGGGAAGTAACTTAGAGATTTTTAGCAGCTAGTGTTCTCAATCCCTCTATTTCTCTTGCTCTTTCTCTCCCTCTCTCCCTCACTATCAGGTCATAACCTATAACCATTTAAGTTCATTGACTGAAATATTACTGAGCTGCAAATGCTAATTTTTAATACTGAAAGTGCCCGTATACATATAAGGATCGAGTTATGCATGAGATGCCTTAATGAACTCTGTATCTATATGATCATAAGTACATATATATATGATCACAAGTTAACTATTAGTTTTAAGTAACAGCTCTTCTTAAAGCTTTGCTTTCTCATGTGAGCTTCTGGAAAGTTGTGATTAATTAGGAGAATGTAATAGCATTAACTGTGTGAATTTTGTTCGAGGAACAGTTTGAGTCACATAACATGAGATGTAGAGTGTGTACAAAATGGCATCAGATATGTTGTCTTCACATTAAAAATGGAAATGGATTCTGTTTATAACATTCCATTATGTCAGACAATATTGAGTAGCTTAGATTTATTAATAGACACCCAAAATGCCACCTCTCCCTTTTAAATATCATAACTGGCAGAAGTACAAATGTTAGTGAAGGTGCAAAACTGATTCAGTGGAAGAAAATGACCTTGAATGAGTTGACACAGTTAAAAAAAATAATGTTCTAATTCAACATTTGAAGAATTAAGTCAGAGACTTTTAACTGGGATATTGGAATGAATGACCATATCATTTGCTATATAAATAACAGGAATTGAATACTTGTTTGTTATTAGCTGTTTGTTTAATTGGTTGGTTTCTGGCTGTAAAGAGAACATTGGGCTCATCCTAATTGATTGTTTCCCTGTGTTCTTTAATTTTGGATTCAAGGCTTGTATGTAATCCATTTGATGGTTTTATTTGCTTTTTTATGTAATGCAACTTTGCTGACTAGGAACTGGTTTACTCTTTCATGTCTGAAGTCTCTGATAAATTGAGGAGCTTAAGCAGACAGCTCTTTTATCCAACAGCCCTTACTGGGCTTCTGATAATGCTGAAACCTGCCTACACTTAAATTAAAAAAAGAGAGAGAGAGAGAGAGAGAGAGAGAGAGAGAGAGAGAGAGAGAGAGAGAGAGAGTCCTGCAGGGAGGAAGAAACAAGGGAAAGTTTTGCAAAGACCTCAAGAAAAAACATAATGAATTCACTCCTGCAGTTGCCTCTGCCAAAATAAGAGAATGGGATTAGGCTCATTCCGCCTTGGCTGATGAAAGGATGGTGAATTGAAAAAATGATCAAAAGTGACATTGTGGGCCAACCAAGAAATATCAAAGGAGACTGTACTGCCGATCAGTCACAAAATTCACCTATCTACCAGGGTGCAGGTCCACAAATGTTTGCTGAGTGATTATGCAGAAAATGTAGTAGGTGGTGTGGCAGATGAAGTGATAATTCTCCCTGGGTTAAATCTTTTTCTCTAACCCTTTCCTCTTGACCTTGCACTTTACATTCTCCTCTTCTGTGAATGGACCTATATCAGGCACATTCCAGAGTGTACAAAGATGCCTGAGACACAATTATTGTCCTCAGTGAAGTGTCAATGTGATCAAAGAGAAATAGAAGGGGAATTGTTTATCTGTAGTTTTTGTTTTGCTTGAAAAAAAATTCTTATAAAATTACAGGAAATCAATGGGTAGGAGAGGTCTTTTTATATTAATAAGTGAGCTGTGATTTTTATTATTATCAAAGTATATCTATTATACCTGATTTCTTCTATTTTTAGAGTGTAATTAGAAGCTTGACTAATTACAGTTCCAAGTGACTGGTATCTTTCTCTTTCTGAGAACTTTATTCTACATCCCATCTTTTGCCTCTCTCAGCCACACTTATCTTAAGGCTTTGACTTACAAATCTGACATGAACATGGCAAAATACAGTATGTTATTAGGGGCTAATCTGTAATATTTTCAAGATAAACATCAGTTGAATGATCTGAGCTTATGAAAAGGTTGTACTTTCCTAGAATTCTGGAGGAATGCAGAAGAGTTCATTGTGTTCTTGGATGAAAGAGAAAGGAATTTGTCTGTGGGGATAAAGAAAAAGCGGTTTCCATTCTGAGCTGCCATTTTGGTGGTTTTTCGTCTTTGTTTTTCCCTAGCTGCCTTGAGCAATGCATCATCACAGCCTCCAACGATGTCTTTGGTGTTTCATGTGCCAACACACTTCAAGGAGTGGGGGGATACAGTGTTAGTGACCAATGCTTACCATCAGAGGAAGCTTCTGGTAGTTTCCAGGTTCTGGTGCTAGCACCCTACCTGAGTGTCAGTGAAATGTGGCCCCAATGCTACTGCTATTGCACAGCACAACTCATTATGAAGTGCTGTCCCTTTGCCTAGAAGTCTCTTATCCACACATTTTCCACATGAATAAATCATACTGGTTTCATGGGTATATGCTGTTCTTACTTACCTAGTATCTATCTCTTCTTCTTCCTATAACACCATCTTGACTTTGGTTTCAAGAGCTCCTTCTCCCTTAATCTGAATCGGTGAGAAACAGTGTATCATAGTGTTGAACTAGATGGTCTCTAGAGCCAAACCTCCTGGGCTTGAATTCTAGCTCCCATAGCATCCTCTATCATCGACAGTGACCACACTCTACTGTACTTATTGATTTTCCTGTATCCAGCCCTCATTTGACCGTGAGCTTCTGGGGAGCTCCTCGGCTGCTAGCCCATAGCCTGAAACGTAGTAGGAGCTCAGAGGTATGGTATTTTACATATGCCATCCTCACTCATCAAAGTTGATTTTAAAAATGTTTTAATAATTTGAAGTGTAAAGAATTGTCTTCTTCCACCAAAAAAAAAAAAAAAAAAAAAAAAAAATCCTATCATTACCCAAGTTGCTTTTTCCATGTAGATTTTTTCCCCCAATTGTGCTATAATGTGGTGTCCCAGATCATTGAATGAATAGAGTGGTTAAGATAGTCCAATTCTCTGGAAATTGTTAATAGACTTGAAAGTGTAGTGACATTGCCTTATTACTAGTAATTTAATGTTTTTATTCAATGTAGACAAGGTCTTTTTGGTGAGTTGAAAACTTGTGAACACAACACATTTTTTTGGTTTATGTAGTTGTGATGAAGATTTCTTGAAAATAATGACACAACTTTTATCATTACTTCTCTATTGTAAATAAGATTACTTTAAAGGAGAATTTTTTTCTTCCCCAACTATTTATCACATATTAAAGAGGGAGGAGACTGGAACAAATGGGGTTATGAGTTTTATCTATAGTAGAAAATTTAAAACCATTTATTGAAAGCTGCTCAGGTCAAATAAATGGATATTGACTTTTGGGAAAAGGAAAAGTGAAGGAGAAAGGAATTTAGAAAAATTAAAGTTAATCCCTGTGGTATGGTGGATTAATAAGCTTGCAGCATACTTCTTTTCACTGTTGTTTTTAGGCCTTGATGTTCTGATGTTTTATATCACAGATACTAAATCATATCTCAGTGTATGTTTATGTGCTGAAGAATGAATGGCTCAGATAATAGTGCTAATAGGGTCTGAGTCTTGAATTCTGAGAGACAGTTTTCTTCCATATCTCTCATTTACACTTTGCCTGCATTGAGAGATGTTCCTAAAATTTCTTTCTCTGACTTGATTTAATTGATTTCATTCTGGATTTTGATATGCTAAATGCCTAAGCCCTATGTTTGGGAGAATACCAGTTATAGTATAATGGCTGGAAATGTCAGGGAATTCTAAACAGTATTAGTACTATTATTTAATAGTTGATTATTAGCATGCATTGATAGATATTTAATAAAATGGAAACAGAGTGCTTAAACACTTGGATCACATCTTTTTTAGCTTGCTTAGAGAAGAAAATGTTCTCTGAGCTCTTTAGTCTTCCTACAGTTGTGCTATAACAAAGCAATTTTAGTAGAAAAAATGGATTTGGATCACAGTTTCTTCTTGAGATTTATAGATTTGTTGGTTAGAAAAAAATGCCTTTCTGAAAATGTTTTCTTCTCTACTTACATGTTCTAATCTTGAGTCTTATGTTATTTGAACAACTGTTGACATGCCTCTTTACCTTCTATCAGTTAGGAGTAAAAAACGTTCATTTTCTTTATTTTGCTCCTGTGCCTTTAAAACTTGATTAAAAGTCAGCAGGTTGCTCTAAGTTCTAAGTGACCAGACATTATCATCAGTTCTTTGATAATAGTCTCCATGTTCTATAAACCAAGTAATCAGGTTTAGCTTGTAGTTGTTATGTCAAAATTCCCAGAGGGTTTGCTAATGGAAACAAAAAGGCAATATATGTCATTGTAATAAATGAGCATTTTGCTTAAAATAATTTGAAAACGAAAATTTTATCTGTAGACCTAAGGTCTACAGTTCTGACCTTAGCTTTCTGGGTTCTTCTCGGCTATCATTTTAGTTATTACAAGTCAGGGTGAATTAAGCAAGGTCTTGTCTATACCAGCATTTTAATTACCTGGCTTTGTTGATGGCTTGTTGAAATTGCTTTCATCTGACAGGTTGAAGTACAGCAAATTTATAGTGGGAATAGCTACCTGGCATTCATAGGTTTTTTGATGTGCACTTCCTCTCATAGGAAGACTATTTTCCTTAAGATGTTAAAAAGTATTCTAGATTTTAGCTGATTAAAAACAAAAACAACCTGCACATAAAAGAAGTTTTTATTTTTCAGAGACCCCAGTGCTTTTTGGCATTATAACATATACTCTAAATCAGGGTTCCTCAACCTTAGCACCACTGACACTTGGAGATGAATAGTTCTTTAGTGCAAGGGGCTGTCCTGAGCTTTATAGGATTCTTAGCAACATCCCTGTCCTTTGTCCACTAGATACCAATAGAAGGCCCTCCCCTAACTGTGGCAATCAACAATGTCTCCAGACGTTGCCAAATGTCCTCTGGGGGACAAAATCATCAAGAGTTGGGAACCACAGCTGTAAATTATAATTCTATTCATGGTATTTTAAAAATATAGTATTTTGCCCTATTTATGTTACAATTTTGGTGTGTTTTTATGATATAGATATTCAAGTTTCAAGTAGTTTTCCCCTAAAAAATTTTTCTTTCTGTTGAGTGCACAGATAAGGTTTAATCTCTACTGATAATTTACCTTGCATCACAGAAGCCCACATATTATCTCAGCTGATTTGATTACAGGTGGATTATTATGTGTCAACTTTTTGGACAGGATGTTTTAACTACTAAAAACCAAATGATACACTCTTTCTATAAGGTGAAATTTTTGTTAAGCACGTTTAATAATATTTGAATTGGGACCCAAAATAAAGTTTCTCTGGTGAATACTTCCCATATTGATACATTCTGATCTCCTAATATGAATATCTGGTGTCATATAGATTTCACTTACATTAAGTCATTTAATGCTTTCAAGTTTTCTGAGGCAAGTACTATTGTCATTATTTTATACATAGAATAAGGAAGCTTGAGAAAAAGTTAGGCACTTACCCATAGTCAACAATGGTTCAAAGTTGGCGTCAAAACTTGATCCAGCGGCTGCTGACTCTTTAAGATCCTGGCTCTCAACTCCTGTACCATTCTGTACACCTCCACAAGTGGTGCCCCACCCCAGCCCTCAGGCTCTACTCTGGACCTGTCAACATCTCTGCCTGATGTTTTTCTTTAGCTGCAGGAACTGCCCTACCCACACTCAAGTCTCCCCAGATGTTCCAGAGAATTAATGCCTACCCCTACTTTAGCAATTCTCAACTAATGACTGATGAGAGTTGTTGTATGACTACCCTAGCTCCCTCAAACCTAGGGTGAGATAGATCTGAGACTTTTCTGCACTAGACCCTAGGATTTGCCAGTGGCATTAAGCTCCTTTTGACCATGATGATAATGTATGTGCTTGATAATATACTCTTTATTAGCTGCCTTCTGTTTGCTATCTCACTCCCTACTCCCCTCTGTGTGTTTCCTAAATCACTTTCCACATAAACTACTTGGACTAGAAATCTAGTTTTCAGCAAACCAACTCTTTTCTTAGTTACAATTCACTGTTTAATATAATATTTAATTAGGTTATCTAATTAAATTAGCAAGTAAAATGCTAATTTTGGTGCATGGGAAGCAATGAAGGTTTGAGTGTACTAGTGCCTTGTTGTTCCAAGTGTCATCTGTGGATCAGGAACAACAGCATGAACTGGGATCTTTTAGGAAAAGCAGAATCTCAGCCCCCACCTCAAACCTACAGAATTGGATTCTCCAGATGATTCCTATGCACATTACAATTTGAGAATCTTTGTCTCTGAGAAAAAAAGCTGCCAGCTTTGAGCATTCAACATATTATGGCCATCAGGTGATACATTTTTTCCCCCATGGAAATGGAGGACTTTAATTCTAAGCATAAGTTAAGGAAGGTATGATTTACATATTTTCTACTGTTGTAATACTCATTTTTTCATATAGGTTTTATTGAGGTATAATTCACATGCATTAAAATTCATCACTTTTATGTGTACAAGTCTATGAATTTTGAAAATATACATATATATGTATATATTCATGTAACTACCATTTCCACAATCAGGATATAGAATATTTCCATCTCCCCAAAGTGTTCCTTAGTGTTCCTAGCAGTCAGTTCCCTCACATTAGTCCTTGGCCCCTGTGACACTGATCTGTTCTCTGACACTGTAGTTTTTTTTTTTACCTTTTTAGAATTTCATACAAATGAATTACCTAGTATTTAGTCTATTATGTTTCTTTCACTTAGCATGTGCCTTTTTTTGTACTTTTTAAATTTATTCTCTTAAAAGACATAAACATTGTATAAAGCAATAATTATAACACTGTATTTTTGTGTTTACAACATGTATAGATGTAATATATATGACAATATTTGCACAAAGGAGGTTGAGGTGAAATGGAGCTATATTGCAACACAATTTTTAGACTTTACCAAAGTAGTATTGATCCAAAGTAGATTGTGATAAGTTAATATGCCTACTGTAATCTCTAGCACAATCTCTAAAAAAAAAAAAAAAAAAAAAATTAGCATGTGTATTGAGATTCATTCCTACTGTTTTATCAGTATTCTGCTCCCTTTTTTTTGCTGAGTAATATTCTACTGTGTGGATCTAACTTAGAATTGGTGGTGGGAAGCCTGCCTGAACATAGTGTTCGGGGAACCCAGAGAACATATGTCAGGAGGAAATAGTTTAATTTAGTAGTTAAAGAAAACCACCTTGAAAAAATTATGTTTAAAAGATATTACTCCTACAACATTATGTGGCTGTAGAGGCTACCATGGTTGTGACCTTAAAAATGGGGTAAAAAGTTTTAATCGTGGAATTCAGTGGTGGGTGTAAGCATTTGCCCCTCCCTGCAAAATCCAAATGACAATCACACCTCACTGGTTGTCAGAACAGGGCTCTGACCTGGTCATTTCACAGTCACAGGTCCCGATGATCCAGAGAAATTACCCCAAATTTGAAAACCCCTTTGTCCCTTGCCATCATGAGGTCACTAGAGGCACAGCTCCTCCCCACCGTATATGCAGATGCCATCTGAAGAGGAACACGAGGAGGGAGACACAGAATACTTTACCTGAAATGCTGAGTATTTACCTAAATTTCTTTTAACATGATTGCATGGAACAAAATCGGTTGTTTTCTTTCTCCCCGATACCCAGTATATAGATATGAGGAAGATCAGGTCAATCAGTAGGAAAACAAAATGTGACATTTTCTTAGGAACCCAATGTAAATTTTGGACCAATTTGCTTCTGATAGAATTTATTTTAGAGGGTTACCTGAAAACTCCAAATTGTTATTTCCTGCTTTTAACTGACCATCCTGACATTTAAACTTTCTTAAGCTATTGGTACAGTTCATCATTTTAGAAAGGTTGTATCTTGGTTTCATCATGATTTTTAGTTGAGAAACCTGAGTTTCTCAAGTCAGATGTGATTAAAGCTTATTTAAAGTTACTTTCCCTACATACTCTCTTTTAGTGATAATAATTAGCTGCTGTACAACTGTATCAGCTAGGAGTTGGGTGTTGAAACAGGAAAGATGGCAATAATCAAAGAGAGTTTGCAAATAATTGAGATACTGAATTTCAGCTGTGTCTTCGAAGGAGGCATTCCTTTTTGCAAGCTGTTGAAATCTCATTTCACTAGACACCTTGCAAAGTATTCTTGATGAGATGCGTGCTTTATGGGAATCATTCTTTCCCTTGTATTTGGGTATACCTACTTAGACCCTCTCAAGAGATTCACTTAAGAGTTTCAAGACTTCTGCATTAGATATTTTTAAAGAGTAAAATAAAATCCAAGGAATATAGCTTTTGAAGTGGAAAGTCTGAAACAAAAACAATTTGGTGACTGTCACAGAAAGCAACTAGAGCCCTAAAGTATAATTCAAGGTTTTTATAAACTCCAAGTTTCAGGTTACTCTTTGGCAAATAAAAAATGAGTTTTCAATCTAGAATTCTTTTTAATCTGAAAACCTGAGTTGAGGACAAGAGCAGAGAATTTGAAGTTTTAAAACACCTAATATGTACATTACACACACATACACACATACTGAGCTCATTTACTCAACAAGCATTTATCAAGTACCTATAATGTGCCAAACATAGTCCTTGTTCTTATGGAACTTACAGTGTATCAGAGAAGACATAATAAATAAGCAATTAAAACAAGTATGGTAAGTGGTGATGCTGAACATATATCAGGAAGAAATAAGTTAGTTAAGGTGTCAAAGAAGACTTCCTTGAAGAAATTGTGTTTAAAGATATTACTCCTGCATAATGCCCTCATATTATTTAACTTTCAGTCCCATCAGGGGGTGAGGAGGATCGTTCAGGACTCTATTTCTCATCCTTGTGGGATCTGTAGGCCATGTGGAAGTCACCAGCCCTCTTCATCTGTGTCCTGACTTTTTGGCTGACTTCGAATTCCATGGAAAAAAAAGATCTGAGAACCAGAAGACTTTACCAGGGGGTAGGGGGATCTCGTTTAAGTTCCTTCAATGAAGCCATAGCTCCCCCATCTCTCCTGGATGTCTCTTGGTCATTGTTTTGCCATTAACAAGAGAGTTATTTCCAGGCTTTCCATGAGTCCTTCTGTGGCACCCCCTACAGCCTTACATTAGGTGGTTAAATAAACAGAAACAATAATTAATAACAATGGCATTTATTAAAGTTTTCGCTTTATACCAGCTACTATGTTGTGTGCTTTATAGAAGAATCTTATTGTGTACACATTTAACTGTATGTACTTGCTGCTCTCCCCCATTCCCCTCCCCACCCCCCCCAAAAAAAGACATACACAGAGAGAAAACTATTAGTATATTAGTAGCCTGGGTGCTGCTGCTTGCTATTCCTTTCACTGAGTACTGACCCCAGAGAGATATATCTTAGGAGACTTGACACATTCCCTATGGCATTTCCATAGTTTGAGCATCTTATTGAGAAGAGCTGTGTTTGATGCTAGGGTGCAAACTGTATTTTGACTCTATGCTAGTTTTTCACTTTATTAACTGACCTTAGACTGCAGCCCTGCAGGCTGATGCCCCACGTTTACCTTATCTCAGTTAATTCTTCCAGCATTTCTATAAGATACAAATATGTATGCTCTTTACTTTAAAGGGAAGTGGAAATGAGGCCAAGAGGTAAATATCTTGTACATACTTGGTAAATGGCAGAGTGAAGATTTAACCCCCTGGCTTCCTCAGTCCATGCTCCATGTTTTCCTACCTACTCGTTACTGGCAATTTATTAAGGAGCCCCAAGATTTTAATTGGAATCCTGATTAACAATGCTTTTAACACTGTTGAGAGAGAAAATACAGTAGAGAGGTAGGTTTCCCTTTGTAGCGTCTTAGGAAATGTTATCAGGGAAGCATTGAACTCCATCTTTGTTGAGAGAAGCTTCGATAGAACCTTGGATAGTCTTCAATGTCTTACAGTAGATGATTGGGATGCTAGGGCTTGACTGAAAGTGGTGAGTGCCAGGTAAACCCAGAAGACAAATAAATTATAAAACCACCGAGCCGGAGTCATTCCCCAAAGGCATGGCGGCAGCATCAGATGCAGAGCTGTTGAGCAATGGCTGCCCCTACCTCCCGGCTGCCCACCTGGCTACAATTTAAGCCAGCAGGTTCTCATTATGCTTTCTCTGTGTGTATGTGTTCTTGAAATTGAATTAACTTTGCTTCCTTCATGGTGTGTGTTGATTTAAAAATGACTTCCTGGTGAGTTTTCTTCAAGATTCTCTTCCTGTTCTCTTTAGTAACAATGTAAAGGGTCTCAGGGTAAAAGTGAGGGATTCAATCTGAGGCAAAAACACTGGATGATTTTCTTTCCTTCAAGTTTAACCAAAGATGTTGCTTTTTGAACAATCACAGTCATTATTTCCCCGAGGGATTTTGCTTTCCTTGCTGGGATGACCTAAGTCAATTACCATCCTCTCCCTGAGATGTTGTTAGTCTTTATTCATAGAACAAAAAAAATCATACTTTCCTCCAGGAAAAGTGCCAATCTCTTCAAACTATTGCATTTTCCATAGATCCTGAAATGCACACTCCACGGAAGGTTTGGAGAAGAGGATCAAGGTTGCCTGTAAATGTATCCCAGGAATTGTGCTTGGAAGAAAACATGTTTCACTTAAGTTTTTTAAGAAGGGATCTGAATCAGTAATATCTTGGTAGTTGTTCATTTGCTTATCCATTCATTGTCCTTTCAAGAAATATATATTGGGCATCTGCTATGTGCCATAATAGAATAAATAGACAAAAATTCTGATCTTATGGAAGTTTCATTTCATTAGGGGTGATAGACAACAAATAAATAATAAAACAGGAAATGTGTTTTATAGTGTAACTGCTAAAGGGAAAATAAAACCCAGAAAGGGATGGGGTATGCAGGGCAGGCAGGGTGTGTGTGGATGTGGGCAGCCTTAGGGCTAGTAGAAATTTAGGTACATCACCAGGAAAAGTCTCCCTTCCAATATCTCAAAGAAGTAAGGGTTCCTGGGGAAAAGTTTTCTAGAGGTAAGAATAGTAAGTGCAAATGCTCTGGTATGTCAGGTGAATAAAAGTGACCTCAACAAGAAGGAGAGCAGTAGGAGGTGAGTCCAAAGAGGTGATGGAGCCAGATCATGAGGGCCATGGTGGTTGTGGTGAGGACATTGGCTCTGCTGTTAGCTACATGAAAAGCCACTGGAAAGTTTCAAGAAGAGGAGAGGCATGGTAGAGACAAGAAGGCTGTTTAGAAGAGCGTGGAAATAATACAAGCAAGAGATGGTATTGGCTCAGATTAATATTATGAAAAAACGTTTTCCAGGTTCAGCAATTGGTGCGACTTAAAGTGTTATCATTATTGTTGAATGAAAATGGTCTCTGTCGTTGAAATTTACCATTGCTATCTTGATGACTAAAGTTTTTAATTGGGATCTTTATATGGATTTAACTTCATGAAGCATTTTTTAAGCACTTACTACATACCCAGCTAAATGATGGGACTCTAGAAATTCTTATCTTGAACAGGCTATAGTAATCTTACTGAATAAACTACAAAAACATACACACACAATCGTTTATAAAATATATGGTCATATATTTCAGTTCAGATTATGCTTCAATGCTTGTAAGAAACTAATACTTTCTGAACATCTGATAGCTATCAGGGTCTGTGCTGGGCATTTTACATAAGGAAGCACACTTAACCTTCAAAGCAACATGTAACAGCGCTTCTTAAAAGTTTTGGTTTCAGGGCCCCTTTAGACTTTTAAAAATCATTGAAGACCCCAAGGAGCTATATTTATATGGGTTATATCTATTGATATTTACCTATTCATAATTAAAGTAAAACATTTAAAATTTATTTATTGATTCATTTAAAAATAATAAACTCAGTGTTAACATAACTAACATTTTATTAAAATAACTATAATTTGCAAAATAAAAATATGATAAGAATGGTATTGTTTTTTATTTTTGCAAATCTCTTTAATGTCTGGCTTGACAAAGATTAGATTCTCATATCTACTTTTGCATTCAATCTGTTGTGATATATTGGTTTGGTTGATGTATCTGATGAAAATCTAACCTTGAAAAGTATAGCAGAAAAGAAAGACATATTTTAATGGCTTTTTCAGATAATTGTGGATTTTGTCTTTGATACTAAACTAAAACTCAAGTGGTAGTTTCTAGAAAGTTAGTTATAATGTGGAATCTGAGATATTAATAAACTTTTCTTCCACTATTACTTTAAAATTCTTTGGTCATCTTGTGCTTTACCCATGCATGATGTCATAATACACTGGTCATTTGGGAAATACTGGGTCACTGAATTATGCAGGTCTTCCAAATGCTGACACATTTAATTGTATAATATCAGAAAAACTGTCACATGTGTTATTCTTACCACCAGTCACATCAGAAAAGACTTAAATATTAAGAAGCAGTCAAGCTCACAGTAGAGGATGCAAGTTTTGAAAAACACTGCATTTGAAAGATCACATTTTCTCATTGGTGACAAATGTTGTTAATTGTTTACCTTGAAGTGTCAGGCTTGCTCCTTTCATTTTCAAGAATATGTCTGCTAAATATCCAAATCCCAGTAACCATAGTTTGTTTCATTCGCTCTTTCAAGGAAAAACCGTGCTCTATGAGAAAGACTGCTAATTCAGCTCACATTACAAACAATTACACAAAGGCTTTTCCTCAAAACAATCATCATCCTTCAGTGAGTAAAAGAAATGCTTTATGTTTACCATCCATTTTTGTCACCGAGAATATTAAAATGAAGAGCACTCATGGGTAGAGATTTAATATTATTAATCACTCTTCCTGCTTCATTCAGGAAATTCTTATGTGAAACTAAACTTTTCTTCTCCCTCCCCCTACCCCAACACCTTATCTCTCTAATTTATTTTTTTTATTTATTTATTTTTTTTAACTACAAGTGCTGTGTGGTCAGAATACAATGATTACTATTACAGTTTGGTGTTACTGCCTTGATTCATGCTAAAGTATCATCAGTTTTGCTCACCATTGCTTTTGCATCTTCAGTGCAAGTGTCAACACAGTGAAAATGTCAGACAACATCTTGAAGTTATTGTAGAAACAGTTCTAATCTTGCAAACCCCCCTTCTCCATAGGATGTGGGGACTCTCCCCCCTCCTTCCCAAGGGTTAAGAGACTGCACTTTGAAAACTGCTGCTATGTGAAATGCATGCTTTACAAATGAAGAAACTGAGTTGTAGATAGGCTGGGCAATTTATCTAAGGTCGTGGGGTTTGCCAGAGACAGAGACGGAATCCTGACCTATCTGACCCAAAGTTAGTCTGCAAAGTTGTTTTTTGTCCTGCCTTTCCCACGAGAGTAAACTTGATAGTTCAAAAGCACCAGGTATCTGGGTGAAAAGAATAAAATAAACTCAACTGTGAGGTTTAAAATGGGCATGGATTATGTGGAAGAATAAGGAAAAGATACAGAGCAATGTGGAATATCCATTTGGTCCCTTAAGGAGAAAATGTTGGCTAGGGAAGGGAAGTGAGTTGATTAGGAAACTTGAATGTCAGCGTGAGGAGTTGAATCTTGATTAAAAAAAGAAACTGTTGACATGTAATTAAACTGGCCTTGGTGATGGGTATATCACTGAAGGAAAGAGAAAAGAGGTCGTTGTGGTCCTTGAACATGCACTAAGAGCTTGAACCAGAGTGAAAGGAAAAGAAGAATCAGAAAAACAAGGCAAAGATAAAGTACCCAGATTGTAATAATTGGAGATGGGAAAAGCAATGGAAAACTACCCTACAGAACTCCCAGGTTAAAAGTGTGAGGCTCCAAAAGGGAAATGGTGTCTCAGAGATTGGTTGTATCTGGGCAATAATATATAATGATGAACATGAGGAATTGGTGGTAATGTCACTGTAGCCCTCTAAAGATGTTGTGAAAACAGTTTACATATGGAATTGTATTGAAATTATGATAAATATAAAGACAGATCTTCTGAGAGTGGGTGGCTGAGGACTTATCGTGAAAGATAACTACTTTTAGGATGGAATGAGGAAGATGAACCAGTTTAGGAGAAGGGGAGTGATGCAAGAGATAGATGTATATTAGTAGAAGTAGTAGCAGTTGTAGCTGCAGTCATCATCATAGTGGTAGTAGTCCTAATAATTGTAATGACTGCATTTATTGAAATTTTATTTTGTGCCAGTCTTGAGATACAAAAAGTAACTGAATTCTCAGAAAAATTTCATGAATGATCATGTTTTAGTCACAGTATTTTAGATGAGGAAACATAGTGAGGAAATATTAAATGATTGATTGGATCATTTAAGAAGTGCTGACCAGTCCTGGACCTCCAATCTCTATGATTCTGGTTCCGCTCTTCTATCTTAATTCAATATTAGAGATATCAGGGAGCAGTAAGAGTTCCAAAAAGGGCTATGTAAATTCACAAGTGAAATGGAAGAATATGAGAACTGAAGAAGACCATTTTAATAGGCAAGAATAAAACTGGTACCTTCATGTGAGGTTTCAGTAGAGTAATGAGGCAAGAAATGGTGACTGTCTCTAAATAAATGAAAGAATACAGTAAAAAATGAATCACTTTGGGGAGCAATTTGTGAATAAAAGAAGGAAACTAAAATAGCTTAAAGTAGGCATGTGTTACTAATTGAAATACTTTAAATTTTAGGTGAGAGGAGACCTGAGTTAGTTGAAACTGGATATGAAGGATTTGTTAAGGGACTAAAAAGGAAAGAATTTACATGGCATAACAGTTTATGATGTAGGAAAACAGGTGGGGAAAATGGGTAATGGAGAAGGTGGCCCTTCTGAAATGGGAAGGAAAGTGAATAATAATTAATATAGAGACTGGAATATGCAAAAATGGATAAAAAATGGCTCATAATTAATCCTAGTCTGATGAGCTCGTGGAATTAAGGAAAGATAAGGGTTATCTCTTATAATACTAAAAGCTAAATCATAAAAATTCAGAGTCCAGAGCTCTTTGGATGCTAGCACTTTAGATTATCCTGCCATGTTGTAATTACATACCTGTCTATTCCACCTGTAGACAGGAAGCTTATTGCATGGTTCTGGGTACTACTGGGTGCTCAGCACCTAGCCTAGGCACAGAAAGGGCTCAAAAATACTTGTTGAAAGAGTGAATGAATGGCTGGATCTAGTCTATCTCATTCATCTGATGCATATTTTCCCTTCATTAGTACTGACACCACGACTGGGACCACCTCATCACATTTGTAAAAGCTTTGCTATTTGCAAAATTATTTTATTTTATTCAGCTATTACAATGACACTGTAAGTTAGGAATGTTGTCATTATATTAACTTTTAGACATGGATATTGACTCTCTCGCCTAATGGCATAACATAGTATAGTGATTTAGAGCTTGCATTCATAGTCAGATAGACCTGGGTCTGAGCACCAGCTCTGCCATTTACAAGCTTGGTTCCTTTAGAAAGATTCTTATATATATGCTTGTAAATTTTTAAAAAAGATACATAGATTACATAAATGTCACATGAAAAATATAGGAGATTCCCATATGCCCCACTCCCACCCCCTCCCACACTTTCCCACATTAACAACATCCTTGGTTAGTGTGGTACATTTGTTAAAATTGATGAACACATATTGAAGCAATGCCTCTAAGTGTGGATTATCATTTACATTATAGTTTACACTCTCTCCTGCACAATTTTGTAAGTTATGACAAGATATATAATGGCCTATATCTGTCATTGCAACATCATTCAGGACAATCCCAAAGTCCTAAAAATGCCCCCTTATTGCACCTATTTTTCCCTTTCCCTTCCCTCAGAAACTCCAGTGGCCACTGCCTCCACATCAATGATAAAAGTTCTTCCATTGCTAGAATAACAATAAGTCTATAGTAGAATAACAGTTAAGTCTACTCTAGTCCATTGTTCATTCCTCAGTCCTGAGGATTCTGGGATGGTGATGCCCACTCCACCTCTAATTGAGAAGGGGCTTAGATCCCAGGGGACAGATGGATGGGACTATCTTGCTTGCAGTTGCAGACTCTCTCTGTTTCTTGGGGTGGTGGTTGTCCATTATCATCTCCTTGTTAGTTGTCCTGGGTGAGTCTAATGAACTGGAGAGTAAGTGTTGCAGCTCTGTGGAGATTCAGATCCCAACTGGCACATGAACAGCCTAAAGATTTAAGTCTCTTGGACACACACCTATCAACTCTAGTACTAACTATAGGTTCAAATATAAGGGGCAGCAGAACCATGTGTAGGGAAACCACAACTGAGTCCAACTCTGTCACACTGGGGAGCATGAATTCCAAAGTAGGGTCCACTGTCAGGGTGCCAAACTCCTGAGCTGTCGGCACTGCCTATAGTGTCTGGATGTCTCCAGAGCCCTCAGGAGCCCTGCTATTTGAGGCAATATTTACTTTGGCAGTCAATGAGATCTTGCTGAGATGTGCATAAGCGTAACCTCTGGAATGACCTCCTGACTCACTTTGAAGTCTCTTAGCCATATAAACTGATTTGTCTTTACCCTTTCCCCCTTTGAGTCAAGGTCTTTTTGTGGTTGCATTGCTAGTTGACACTTAGTAATAATCCCTCGGTGCCAAGGAAGCTCATTCCTGAAAGTCATGTCCCATGCCAGGGGGGAAGATAATGCATTTGTATGCTGAGTTTGGCTAGAGAGAGGCCACATTTGAGCAACAAGAAGGCTCTCAGGAGGTAACTCTTAGGCAGTATATAATACCAGGCTAAGTTGCAATTTTAAAAATAAAGGTTGATAAATACAGTTATCAATATCAAGGGCCCATCAATGGTCCATCCTCCTTCACTAGTCATTGCCCCTGTACTTGGGGTTTTCTTGCTATCCCATTAGAGCAAGTTTCTTTACCTTGTCTAGCCTCAGTGTTCTCATCTGTAAAAAAGACATTATGACTACCTTGCGCCGTGATTGAAAGTATCGATTGGTAGGCTCCAAACTACTTAACACAAAACTGAGCACAAAATATGAACTTAAGTCAGTGTGGTACAGTGTTTAAAGCATGGATTCTGGAGCCAGGCAGCCTGGGTGTGAACCCTATCTCTTCTATTTGCTGCAGTGTGACCTTGGGCAAGTTTCCTAACCTTTCTGTACCTCAATTGCATCATCTGTAAAATATGGGTAGTAATAGTACCTAATGAACAGAGCTAGTGTGAAGTTAATATTTATAAAACACAACAGTGCCTGGTACTTGATAAGTGCTATTTGTGTTAATAAATTACATATGTTATAATTATTAGGATCACAGCATAGGCAAATTATCTCTGAGTTTTTACTTGAACATCATTGATGAATCATAACTACCGAAATTTTATTTACATCATTTGTTTTTGCCTCATCCCTCATTATATGCTTTTAAATCAACTGCAAAAATGGACTTTTATGTTCATTTATTTCTTGTCTTTTACTTGCCAGGCAGAGCTGCAAAAAAGTCCAATGATAAACAAAATATTAGAAAAAAGCAAAGATTTTTAATATTCTGGTGGTTTTATAACTGCCCCATCTCCTTTGAAAGATACCTTAAAATGGATATTTCTTCTTAATAGCACTTCTTTAGATTCCTCTTCTGGCTGCTCCACAATGTCTACTACAAGAAACCCACCATGAAATCTTCCTACTCCCATTTCAAAATCAAAAAAGTGGTTTCAGAATAGACATGTGAAAGAGTCCCGTTGAAATGCTCTCTAGACAATGCCTTTTTGCAGATAACCCTAGTTGAGCACTGACTCAGAGGTCACTGCTCTCAATTATTATTTTAGTTTATCACTACCAAAAGAATGAATGGAGCCTGTCTTCACAATTGTAGCTTTCAAAGTGAATTACTCGAGATGAAAATCTTTGTAGGGTCAGAAAGCAGATAAATATTCTGAGCAGACAAGAAAAGTTGGGGTTGATGAGTATAACAAAATGTAGATTTATCTGTTTGTAACTTTTCTGGAGAGGAAACTGGAAGGAAAAGGTCTGGAGTCATGGAAAGGATGAAGCACAGGCATTTGTTTTAAATGGCTACTATCTGGTGTGAGAGGCTGTTCATGCTATCCAGGGGGCACACACCCCTCAGCTCTTGATATGTGGGCCCCTAGTGAATGTACTTATAATCATTTTTTTTTCTGTTTTTAAAACTTTTTACTGTGGTAACATATATATATAACACAAAAATTCCCATTTTAATCAATATTTATTTATTTATTTGAGAATTTGTAGGTTTATAGAAAAATCATACAGAAAATTCAGAGTTCCTATAAAACCATTCCTCATGCCCACAGTATTCCCTATTACTAACACTTTCCACTAGTGTGGTTCCTTTGTTACAATTGATGAGACAATATTATAATTATACTATTAACTATAGCCCATCATTTACATAAGGTTTGTTGTTTGTGTTGTATAGTCCTATAGATTTTAAACATGTTTATTCTAGTAACAAATATGCAACCTAAAGCTAATTTTAAGTGTACAATTAGTGATATTAATTATATTCACAGTATTGTGCTACCATCACTACCATCAATTACCAAAACTATTTCATCACCCCAAACAGAAACACTGTACCACTTCAGTGATAACTCTCCAGTTAACCCTATCCTGGTCCCCAGTAACCTCTAATCTACTTTTTGCCTCTGCAGATTTGCTATTTCTAGACATTGTATGTAAGTGACACCATTCAATATTTGTCCTTATGTACCTGGCTTATTTCCCTGAGCCTATTGTTTTCAAGGATCTTCCATGCTGCATTATGTCTCAGAACATTATTTTTTATGAATGAATAATATTCCATTGTGCATATATACCACATTTTGTTTACCCATTCATTTGTTGGTGGTCACTTAGGCTATTTCCACCTTTCGGCTATTGTAAATAATGCTGCTATAAACACTAGTGAGCAATTATTTGCTTCAGAACCCATTTTCCCTTTCTTTGGATATATACATAGATGTGGAATTGCTGGGTCACATGGTAATTCTATATTTAACTTTTTAAGGAACCAACATATTACTTTCCACAGTGTTGTAACAATTTATATTCCTACCAACAATGTACTAGTGTTCTAATTTCTCTGCATTTGCTCCAACACTTTTTTAAAATTTGCATTTCTCTAATGACTAATGATTTGGGGCATCTTTTCATATGATTATTAGCTCTTTGTATATCTTCTTTGAAAAAAAAAATTCAAATCCTTTGCCTATTTTTAAATTGTTATTGTTATTTTTGTTATTTTGTTGTAAAATTTCTTTATTTTTCTAGATATTAAACCCTTATACAATATATGGTTTGCAATCATTTTCTTCTATTCTGTAGCTTGTGTTTTCACTTTCTTGATAATGACTTTTGATGTACAAAAGTTTTAAATTTTAATATCGTTGGATTATCTATTGATTCTTTTATTGATCATGCTTTTAGTGTCATCTAAGAATACATTCCCAAACTCCAGGTCATGAAGATTTGTCCGTATGTTGTTCAAGCTTTGTAGTTTAAGCTCTTATATTTAGGTCCTTGGTCCATTCAGTATTCCTAGCACCATTTGTTGAAAATGCTATTCTTTCCCCATTGCATATCTTTAGTAGCCTTGTCAAAATTAACCATAGTTGTGCCAATCTATTTCTGGTCTTTGAATTCTGTTCCACTGGTCTAATCTTTGGCCAGTACTGCACTGTTTTGATTACTGTAGCTTTGTAGTACAATTAGAAATAGAGAAGTGTGAGTTCCCTTTGTTCTTTCTCAAACTTGTAGCTATTTGGAGCCCCTTGCAATTCCATATGAATTTGAGGTTTGGCTTTTCCATTTCTGCTAAAAAGGTTTTGGGAATATTGATAGGGATTGCATTGAATTTATAGACCAGTTTGGGTAATATTGATATTTTAGCAATATAGAGTTTTCCATTCTATGAACATGGGATGTCCTGCCATTTATTTAGGTCTTCTTTACTTTCTTTCAACAGTGTTATATAGTTTTCCTTGTATAACTCTTTTATATCCATGGTTACATTTATTCCCAGATATTTATTCTTTAAACACTGTCATAAATGGAATTGTTTTCTTAATTTCCTCTTCAGATTACTCATTACAAGTATATAGAAACAAGATAGATTTTTGCATCTTAATCTTGTATCCTGCCACTTTGCTGAAATTATTTATTATCCATGGTAGTTTTCTTGTGGATTCCTTTGGATTTTCTATATATAAAATCATGTCATCTGCAAATAGAGATAAGTTTTACTTCTTCCTCTCCAATTTAGATATCTTCTATTTCTTTATCTTGCCTAATTTCTTAGGCTAGAACTGCTAGTATAATGTTGAATAGTACTGGTGGAACTGGGCATCCTCATCTTGTTCCTTATATTAAGAGGAAGACTTTTTCAGAAATTGCCTTTATCATTTCGAAAAAATTCTCTTCTATTCCTAGCTTTCTAAGTATTTTTTTTTTTTAATCAAAAAAGGGTACTGGATTTTGCAAAATGCCTATTTTACACTCATTGACATAATCATGTGATTCTTTTCCTTTGTTCTATTTATGTGCTGTATTACATTGATTTTCATATGTTGACCCACTCTTGCATTTCTAGAATAAATCTCATTTGGTCATAATGGATAATCTTTTTAATATTGTTTTGTTCATATTACATTGTATGTGATAGTATACTGTCAGACACAAGTCAAGAGAGAGAAAACAGAAGAGTTTGGAAGATTTAGTATACTCACCTTTCCCTGGGGAGAGAGGAGCACACCATTCAGGGCCACATGGGAAAAACTAAAGGGTCTGTCATACAAGAAATAATGAGTAAAAGGGACTGAGAAATTTTCTTTATTATGGATTCTGTGAGAAGCATACAAGAGTGGAGCAGGTCGGATTGACTGACAATATTTGTGATAAAATTATATATAGAAAAACTTGGGGGCTCAGAGCAAAAAAAGAAATGAACAAAAACAAAACAAAACAATAACAATAACAATAAAATGTCCTACATCTTCTTTGAACTCTTTCAGTTTCCTATTGAAATCATCTGAAATTTGAAATCCCCACCAAGCCAGCAATCCCAGATAGCCAACCAAACCTCTAGTTAGTTATGTTTGACCCAATACAAAATAAAAATAAAGCCCACCTGCCCTAAATCCAATCCTATAAAATGGACAAAGACCAATCCAATCAAAAGATACAAACTAACTTCCTTTTTTGCATATAAAAATTGTTTGCCATTTCCTAGAAGTTTGAAGCTGCTTCCATTTTTGCAAGTGAGCTGCTTCCTTGCTGCAGTAAAACTACTGGTGTCCTGAATATAATGCTGTAATCTGCAAACTTACTACAATTTGTCTTTCAAACAAATTTGGAGGCCCCAATGAGATATAGAAAGTGCCCCTCTGGGCTGCTGCCTCTGGTGACCAACCACTTGAGGAAGCCACAACAGAACTCTTGTATCTACTGCTTGACTGCCAAGATTCTGCATTCCCAGGTTAAGCTCAATTTCAATATTGATGCCAATTGTGAAGTTTCCAGACCGTGGCTTAGGTACTTTTGATTTTGGTTCTATCATCAGATCTCCCATTGTTTTTATTTTGTTCCTCCCTCCCACTCTATACTTTTCTGACTATCTCTTGGAGCCTCCTGTTTTGCCCATACAGCTGCTCTTGGTTTGATCCAGATGCCTGTCTGGTCCTTCTACTCCCTGAGGTTAGAACTGTTTCTAAGCATCTGAGTTACAAAATTCAGGGCCCTAAGACATATATACATAAATAATATTTCATCTGACTGCAGTATAATGACTCTTCTTGATCTAAATCTCCCTCTCTTCTGACTGCTAAAACTTACGCCTCTAATATGTATTGCACTACGGACCTGTTACTTCTAACTTTCTCTGTGCATGGGTAGATCTGACAAAGAACAATCTGTTTCTGTGGTAGCCACTCTGGGGAACTTTTGATAAAAACAATATTGTGCACTTGAGAGTTACTTAAGAAAAGAAAGGATCTAAGGCCTTCCATTAAAAATAGGGAGCATTCTTTGTTTTGAGGATGCTGCTAGTGACCATCTGCCTCACTTAAGGATTCATTAGAAAAAGAAAAGGCCAAAATAGGAAAAAAGGGAAATTAACTCCAAACTGAACCTATTGCTCCTCCAACTTCCTTGACCCAGCCTTCCCTCATATCCACCAGAACTAGTTTATCCTTCCAGCCTTTTTTAGTCTCAACCTTTTCCTCTTGACCCTGTGAGGAAAAGTGGTTTTATCTAGATCCCTTTTAAGATTAAACCTTCTACCAAACCTGGTGTGCCTGCTATTGTGGAATGCAAACCCTGGACTTGAGCTATCATAAAAGATTTCCCCAAACTCAGAAAAAATCAGAAACAATTTATGGAAGAATTTATAATTCTATGATCCTAGTTTACCAGATTTATACTAATTGATTCATATTTTGGTCCAGGAGATGCTAAACATTCAATGGATAGGGCTTGTTGGAACGGTCTGCAGCATGACCTACAGGACCTGTCTCATCACGCTACATTAGATAGTATTAGAAAGACTAGGAAAATAGGCCAATACTTATTATGAGCCATCCCTGAAACATTCTCTGTTAAACTTGATTGGACCATTATTCAAACTTGTAAACAGAAAGAGATGAAACCACCTTGGAATACTGGGACAGGTTAGAGAGCATTTTCTGGCAACAACTCTGGAATTAAGGAAGGTGCACCAAAAACCCTGCCCTATCCTCATACTTTGTTAATGGAATTAAAGCAGAGATTGGGGATTTAAAAAGGAAGGATAAGATTAAGTGGGAAATAACTCCCTTTTCTGAAATTCAACATTTGGCAAAGCACTTTGAATCAATGCTAAAACAAAAATGAGATTCTTTATAACAAGGACTCATGGCCTTGCAAATCAAGCCACCAAATGTGCCCATTTGCCCCATCTGGCCACTAATTGCAATAAAGGCCTATGTGGGTATTGCAAACGAAGAGAACATAGGGGAAAAAAAAGAGTACACAGTTCTTCAAAATAAAAAGCAATTATGTCAATTGGATTTTCTGACATCAATCCAAAAGGAGCTCCAAGGGATAATGAGGCTACTTCTCTTGGATTGACTAGATGTGAAAGAGGAAACTCAAATTACCATTAATGGGATAAAACAGACCTTGTTAATTGACACAGGAGCCACACTCTCAACTATTAACCCTACTACATTTCCAGTACCTCTTCCTCTGCACATCCAAACTGTTAGGGTAGTAGGAATTTCAAACAACCCCTGGGGAGGCCTTTGTCTCAAACATTGAATGTAAATATAGGAAGTTTATAAGATACCCATCCATTTCTACTTTTTGGGAGCACACCAATTAACCTCTTACTGCAGCCTGAGAAACTATTCCTTGAAATTCCAGAGGACTCTTTAATTCATCATCAATAATAGATGACTTTGATAAGCCTAATTTGGTTTTGTAGTTTCTGACACAATTCCTTTCCAATATGTTGCAATTAGTCCCAGAGGCCTCAAGTGTCAAATATTCAACTGATGTGGATAAAATACTTGGTGCTGAGCTTATAAAGGTCCATGTAGATCCAACTAAAGCTTTACCAAAGTCACATCAATATCCCATAAATCAGAAGCTAAAGAAGGATTAAGACTGATAGTAGAGAGTTTCATCAAAAGACAAATCCTTGTGCCATGCACTAGCCCATGTAACAATCCCATACTACCAATTAAGAGATCAGGAGGATGTTGTTCTGTTTTTCCAAAATTTAAAGGCTATAAACAAAATAGTAATCCCAAGATTTCCCAATCCAAATACCATCTTGTCTTCTGTTCCTTTAGATTCCACCTACTTTACTGTAATAGATTCATTATGCCCAGCATTCTTTAGTGTTTCTCTTGATTCTTTTACATGAGAGAAACAACAATATGCCTGTACTTTCATGCTTCAAGGATTTAGGGAGGGGCCCTCCTATTTTTCTCAGGTTCTCAATCAAATCTACAACACTTAAACTTCCTGCAAGGGTCTACTTTAATCCAATATGTGAATGGCCTACTAATTTGCTCTAAATCTAAGGAAGCATGTGAGGAAGATCTTTCCTTACTAGAGGCACTGGCCAAAATATGGCATAAGGCATTGAAGGAAAAGCTACAATTTTGTCAGAGGCCTGTACATTGTTGTCATGGTCTATCTCAGGAGAGGAAAAGATTAATTCCCAATAAACCCAGCACTATTCTAAACTTCCCTAGGCCAATTATGAAGAGGTAAGTTAGCGGAATTCTTATGCATATATGATTATCTATCTATCTATCTATCTGGACTGTTTCCCTAGGGCACCCTGACTAATACACCAAATAAAGACAGGTTTATCATTTCTACCTTCTCTGGGACTTCCATATTATGATAAGAATGTCTTCCTATTTCTACATAAAAGAGATGGACATGCTCTGGAAGTCCTAACTCAGAAGCTTGGAGATAAGCAGAAATCTACCACTTATTAAAGTCTATCACTTGACCCAGTTGTCAAGGCCTAGCCTCTTTGTTTTAAGGCTGTTGCCACAGACACTAAATTGGTTGAGACTTCAGCCAGCGTGGTTGTAGGCTCTCCGCTACCTCGAATGGTCTTCCATGCAGTACAAAACCTTCTTCTAAAGGCAAACACCCAACATTTTTCTGCTAGCAGATTGTCCTTATAAGAAATCCTTTTACTGACCTTTTCCATATACTATCCATTGATTTCCCTCAATACAACCATGCTCTTTCTTCTCCCAGAGGAAGGCAAGACATACAACTACTCATCCCTCATTCATGATCTCTCTACCCCTAGAATGGATCTCAGAGAGACACCCCTTCAAAATTCTGACCTGATTCTTTTTGTAGATGGATGCTACCTAAAGACTGAAAATGATAACTATTGGGGAGGCTAAGCAATAACTACTTCCCAGGAACCTCTTTAATATAAACCCTTACCTGAGGTTAAGTGGGCAAAATGGCTGAATTAATAGGTTTGACTGCAGCTTGCAAATTGTCAGACTCTCAGAGAGTAAACATTTATACAGACTGTAGAAATGTCTTTAATGTGGTTCATGAATTTGGAATGCTTCTGAAGAAAAGGAGATTCATGCTATCTGTGGAGACTTCCATAAAAATATGGCTTTCTACTTAGGATGTGTTTATCATTGCAATAAATGTGTCACACTAATGAAGGATGTTTATGTGGGGAGGGGGTGTGGGAGGTGTGGGGAGTGGGGCATATGGGAATCCCTGTATTTTTTGTATAACATTTATGTAATCTAAGTATCTTTTAAAAAATAAAAAAAATTATTATAAAAATAAAATAAAATATATGGCTTTCTAGTAAATGACTTCCTAGAGCCTCTAAAATACCCAAGAGAGGGAGCCATTATGTAAATAGAAGCTCACTCAAGAAGAACCACTGAGAAGCAGAAAGGAAATGATTTGGTTGATCTCTATGCTGAAAGGGCAGCACTAACAACAATGCTGGGTCAACACCTTATGATTTTTAAATCTATAGACAGTTTAAGGAGGATTTTCAAGGGCCCCTAAGTACAATTCAACAATTGGATCCCAAAATTGGAAAACATAATTTTCTCAGAGCTGGATATGCCTTCCACTATGATGGGCCCTGGTAGCCCCAGGATGGCTCCCTGGTAGCACTCGAATCCATAAAATGGCCCATAGTCAAGACCTTAGATGAATACACCCACCATGGTCTAGAAACCCTCATTTTTACTCCAAAAAATCATAAATAAGGAACTTTAAATGTGAAGAAAGGCAAGTGTATAAATCATGTTCCACCTGTGAATTACATAACTGTAAAGGTCAGACAGGGTCAAATCCCTTGGCAAACAAGGCCCTTTGAACATCTTCAAATGGATTTTGTACAGCTATCGCCTTCTCTGGTATATAAATATGTCCTTGTTATTGTATGTCTGTTTTCTGGATGGATAGAGCTTTTCCTTGTCACAAGGCTATTGCTGTTACAGTAGCTAAAAAGCTGTTAGGCTTTGTTTTCCCCACCTGGGAGAATCCTGCTATTCTCTCAAGCAATAGAGACACCCATTTCACTGGAACTGTAATCAGAGAACTTTACAAGGTCTTACTCATCAACCAAAAGCTGCTCTGTTTTTCACAAGTGATCCAGTTTTCCATACTGCAGTAAAACTTCTGGTGTCCTAAATGTAATGCTGTAATATACAAACATGATTCTAATTTGTCTTTTGACATTTGAAGTGGTTCTTCTGTTACCAGATTTTGTCTAGGTTCTTGACTATGCTGCAGAAATGAATTTCAGAGCATGTTGGGTTAGTTAGGCTAGTAATTTATTAAGGTAGGGAGGGAAGAGAAAGGGGAGAAAATAACACATCACAGGTCCCAGGTAGAGAGGAAGGGGCTGAAAAGTGATGAAGGGGACCAATTTAAAGACTACAATTTCCCATTATAGATTATAAATGCCCAGGTTTTACTTGCATGTTGATTCATGCAGGGGGGACATGGCAAGCGGAGAGAGACAGAGAGACAGAGAGACAGAGAGACAGAGAGACAGAGAGACAGAGAGAGAGAGAAAGAGAAAGGAGTCCCACCTGTTTGCTGTTTTGATTGATTACCCCACCCATCAATCTCCCGGGAGGGCCCAATTATAATACCCCTGGAGAATATCTGGGGCTTCTCCTGGCTTCCAGAGGAAATCTTGTTCTGGATGGGATTCTTGCAAGGGTCTTCCAGCAGCCATCTTGGGGGTATCAATATCCACGTGGGCTTCTTGCCAGGTTCCAGATCCATCTATTGGATCCTATTTTACTAGCCTGCTTCATTCTCCCCTGAAAATTTACACCTTTATTCTTAAAGGGGTGCTAAAGGGAGATGGTCATTCTTCTGTAATTACTTCCTGCTGGTTAGGGGCAGTTGGCCCTACCTGACAAAGTGGAAAAGTGTAAAACTCTCTGGCTGTTCTATCTCGGTTGGAGGAAGATGGATCTGGCATCTTAATTAGATTTTTAAGGATATATGATCCCACTAAAAGGGTACTGAACCACAAAAGTAGAAAAAGGCCAGGTGCCTGCAAAGGCTGCATCTTCCTGAAGTTGGTGGGAAACAGTATTCTTCCTTCAGTTACATTATGCTGTTGGTTAAGTCTAGAGAGAAGAGACATTGACCTTTTTAGTTAAGCTTTTTAGTTAAGTTTAGTGAGAGGAAAACCGACAAGGTTTCTTAAGGGATGTCTGGTTTTCCCTACCCCTAGCAATAGGCATTTGGGTTAGAGTTTAGAGGGAACAGCTGACTCTGACACAGACACTACTTAGCTTTGTTTCTTGAAGAGGTATTTCAGGCATCCAATGACTGGCACTCATATGACCCGTCAGGTGCTTCTGGTGAGTTGGTACTTTCTTGGGCAGCCGGCTTCACTCAGGATTAGTGGACCAAGCTGGAAATTCCTTTAACTTTAATAGTTTTGGGAGTGAGTAGAACTACAGAGTGAAGTTCCTTCCCTTTTGGCTCTAATTGAGAAGGAGGTTTGTTTTCTTGTCAAGATTTTGTCAGAACCTGGTTCTGGTTGAGGAAAGGTTGCCCGTGGACCATCTCAAAGGGGCTAAGCCGAAGTGGGTCTTAGCCACCTTGTTTGCTATTTCCCTTCTGGTGGGAAATGCTTGGCCCTGGCAGGATGGCAGTGGGTTTGCCAGCCCTCCCCAGGGTATGAGTGGGACAGGTTCTGGAACAAGGGCTAAGACGGATACCTTGGTTAAGCATGTTCATTAACTACTTAGAAAATGAAGTTTACCAGGACTTTTAACATGTTCAATGTCTCTCTGCATATGATCTAGAATAGAGGCTGCTCTCGGCTATACTGTGGCCATGTAGACCAGCAGTAGGCAGAATTTCCTGATCTCTGAAAAGACACTCCTATGGGGACCATGCCCATTAGTCTAGGAAGAATGAAGAAGTGATTTTTAGTCGACTGACCTGGCGTTCCAGAGTCCAAGTCTGATTAAAACATTTACCACTCCAAATAATTTGGAGCTGAAGCTCTGGTCTCAGTGTCCCGAGAATTTAATCCAGATCCCTGCCGACGGGCATTTCCATGGCCGACCTAGGTCTTGGTGAATGCCTGAAAACTCCAAAATTCAGACAAAGTACCCAAGACGGATTGGTAAAGACATTGGGGCAGTTACCCAAATCGAAGCCCCTGAGCTAAGTCTCAGGAGACATTTGGCTGCTCTCTGAATGGAAGGGCCCAAGGAATGGGGGCCATTCAGAGTTTACTGCTCTGGTTCTCATAACCTCTGTATTCCAGGGTCTGAGACTGACTGCACTGTTACCCAAACAGAAGTGCTCAAGATAAAACTCAGGGAATGTTTGACTGTTCTCTGAATCAAAGCGCCCAAGACTTCCTAGGTTTTGGGGGACATTCAGAGTTACTTCTCTGGTTCCTGCCACCCTGGGAATCACAGAGACCCTGCTACCAGGCATTTCTGGGGTCATTCTGGACTTGGGAGACAGACCAAATAGATCATATGCCCTTCAAGCTGAATATTGCTCCTTTCTGGAAAAGGGGCATAAAAAACTTCTTCCTATTCTGAAAAATAGGTCTTAAAAAGCAGTTCTAGGAACTGGGACTTTCTCAGTTAGACCAGCCATCAAAGGCCAATTGTTCTGGCTAACTGGCTTTGGGGCCCTTAGGCAATAACTTCCTCACTAGCAAATGTATTTTTAGTTTTACAGTTTTACAGTTTTTAAGACATTCCAAAGCATTTTAAACCTGTAATGAGAAATTCAGTAGTAGGAAGTAGGAAGGTAAAACATGGGTAAAGGTTAATTATGAAAGGAACCCTGGCCTGTGAACCCCCTGGAGAAGGGGACTCCCACGGCATCCATCTTTGGCCCTGCCCACCACCTTCCCACTCCATCCCATCCCAGGATACCTGGTGTGGTCCATAGGAAGGCCGGCCTGCAAAGGCATGGCCCTGCTGAGAGGCACAAGCCCCCAGCTCTGAGTCATTGCCCTGCCACTGAGGAGAGAGGGCTAGAGAAGGCAATGGCAGCCAGGCCCGAGGGCAAAGCCGATGGCTGCTAAAAGGGCTTGAAAGAGCAGCTTTGCATGGCTTGGAGCTTGGCTGGGAAACCTCTGTCTTGGCAAGGCCCTGCTTTGGGCCCCTGCCCTGTGCCCCAGACCTCCTGGCTGGGGTCAGATCTCAAAACCTGGGTGCGCAGCACGGATACAGCAAGTTCCTGTGCCCCGAACTCTTCCCTCCCTGGATTATGTCCTGTGAGGGCTTGTAGGTGAACCTGTTTAAAATGGATAAGCAAAAGAGGACATTAAATAGGCTGTAGGCCATAGTTTCACTCACCAATAACCTCCCGGGTGGCAGTGCCAATTATGTCACTGGATTTTTGTCTAGGTTTGACTATGCTGCAGAAATGAATTTCAAGAGCACATCACGTTGATTAGGCTAATAATTTATTAAGGTAGGGAGGGAAGAGAAAGGGGAGAAAATAACAGATCATGGGTCCCAGGTAGAGAGGAAGGGGCTAAAGAGTGATAAAAAGGACCAATTTACAGACTACAATTTCCCATTATAGATTTCCCAGGTTTTACTTGCATGTTGATCCATGCTGGGAGGACACGGCAAGAGCAGGGTGCAGAAGATGAGAGAGAGTGAGAGAGAGAGAGAGAGGAGTCCCAGCTGTTTGCTGTTTTGATTGATTACCCTACCCATGTTGTTGTTGTTGTTTTTGCTTGCTGTCTGCTTGTTTATGCTCATTGTCTTGCTTGTTATATGCTCATTGTTTTTTCTCATTGTGTGCTTGTTGTTTTTGCTCATTGTCTGCTCATGTTTGTATAATTTTGAGGGCCCAATTATAATGCCCCTGGAGAATATCCGGGGCTTCTCCTGGCTTCCAGAGGAAATCTTGTTCTGGATGGGATTGTCATGAGGGTCTTCCAGTAGCCATCTCAGGGATATCAATATCCATGTGCACTTCTTACCAGGTTCCAGATCCGTCTGTTGATTCCCTATTTTACTAGCCTGATTCACCCCCACAACTGGGTCCAGAATTATCTAGGCTAACCAATGTATAGGTGAGGCTTAGGCACTTGGGCATGTCATAGATATTAAAACATTAGTTTCCAGAAGCTAGAAAATGTAGTCAATACAAATATACTGTTGGATTTGGTTTGCTAGTGTTTTGTTAGGATTTTTGCATCAATATTCATAAGGGAAATTGGTCTGTAATTTCCTCTTCTTGTGATGTGTTTATCAAGCTTTGGTATCAGGGTGCTCTCATAGAATAAATTAGGATGTTTCTCCAATTCTTTGGTAGAGTTCAAAGACTTTTTCACTTTTTTGATAATGTCCTTTGATTCAAAAAACTTTTAATTTTGCTAAAATGCAATTTATTTTTTTCTTTAGTTGCTTGTTTTGTGTCCCCCCACCCCCCTTAGATGGCTCCCTCATTTGATTTTGCTCATTGTCTGCTCATTTCTTCTTTAGGAGGCACCAGGAACCGAACCCAGGACCTCCCATGTGGGAGGCAGGCGTATAACTGCTTAAGCCACATCTACTCCCTGCTCGTTTGTTGTTGTTGTTGTTTTTGCTTGCTGTCTGCTTGTTTATGCTCATTGTCTTGCTCGTTATATGCTCATTGTTTTTTCTCATTGTGTGCTTGTTGTTTTTGCTCATTGTCTGCTCATTGTTTGTTTGTCTTCTTTAGAAGGCACCGGAAACCGAACCCAGGACCTCCCATGTGGGAGACGTGTGCCCAACTGCCTGAGTCACATCTGCTCCCTGTTATTAGTGTTTTTGGTGTCATAGCTAAGAAATCAGTGCTAAATCCAGGGTCATGAGGATATTTCTCTATGTTTTCTTCTTAGAGTTTTATGGGTTTAGCTCTTACATTTAAGTGCTTTATCCATTTTGAATTAATTTTTTATACAGTGTGAGGCATCCAAATTGGAAAGGAAAAGTAAGCCTATCTTCATGTTTTTGAATATAGACATCCATTTTCCCCAATACCATTTGTTGAAGAGATTTATTCTTTCCCCATTGATTGTACTGGATACCCTTGTCAAAAATCAGTTGGACATAAATGTGTGGATTTATTTCTGGAGTCACAATTCTATTCCATTGATCTATATGTCTATTATTATGCCAGTATCATACTGTTTTGGTTACTGTAGATTTGTAGTAAGTTTTGAAATCAGGAAGTGAGATATTCCAAATTTATTCTCTTTTTCCCCAGACTGTTTGAGCTATTTAGGGCCCCTTGCAATTCCATATAAATTTGAAGATCAGCTTTACCAATTTTGCAAATGTCTGCTGATATTTTGATAGGCATTGTGTTGAAACTGTCATTTTAACAATAGTAAGTCATTCAATCTATGAATATGGATGTCTTACCATTTATTTAGATCTTTAATTTCTCTTAGCAGTGTTTTGTAGATTTCAATGTACAAGTCTTTCACCTCCTTGGTTAAATTTGTCCCTAGATATTTTATTTTAGATGTTATTATAAATGGAGTTGCTTTCTTAATTTCCACTTTGGATTGTTCATTGCTGTTATATAGGAACATAACTGATTATTGCATGTTAATCTTGTCCCGTTACTTTGCTAAATTTGTTTATTAGCTCTAGTAGCTTTCTTATAGAGTCTGTATTATTATCTATGTACAGGATCATGTAATCAGTGAAGAGAGATAGTTTTACTTCTTCCTTTCCAACCTGGATAACTTTTATTTCTTTTTATTGTATAATATTTTGAAGAAAATTTTTGAATGTAATGGGTTACCTCTGTGTTCATGAGATGGTGCATTGTTAAAGACCTTTGCTGAACTTTCATAAATTCAGGTGCTGTCAGAAACCCAGGCCTGTTTTTTTATCTTCAAGATTTCTTACTTCTCTGCCAAAGTCCTTATTTATTACGAAAACCTTTGTTAGGGACGTGTGATGTGCTAGACCTTGGTCAGGCAATGGGGTGAATGTAAAGATGGTAATAAATGCCTGGATGAACTTCTCAGTCTGAGGAGCCCAGTAAAGGAATAATTGTGATTAAAAGATATGTCAGTGGCATGAACAAAATGTTGTAAGGACCACAAGGGAGGTACAATGAAGAGAAACTGCCCTTTTTGAGTATCGATTATTTGCCAGGAACTGTGCTGTGGTGTGGGGGACTGAGAGGAAAGTAGAAAGTGGAAAGTGAACATTTTATAGGTAGATAGGTTATGATGAGAATTTTCTACCTGGAAGGAACATGTTTTAGGAATTGCTGACCAGAGCAATGGTGTTCAGGGAGATGAAGCAGTGAAGGGCTGGAAGTAAGTCTGAAAGGGTAGATTCCACCAACTGGGAAGAGCCTTAATACTCTGACAGAGAGTTTGGATGTCATTCTGCCCACAGGTGTTTACCACCCAAGGTTTAAATGCAGAGGAAATGCATCCTTAGATTTGTAATGTAAAAAGATAACTCTAATGGTAGTTTGGAGGATGATTTGAAGAGCAGAAGCAAAAGAGGAGGGAAATCCAGTTAGGAGGACATTACAGTTGTCAAGACAAGAAATAATGAGAGCTGGACAGTTATGTTAGAGTGGGTAAGAGGCAAGCAGGCTGTCGATTGAAGCAACAGGACTTGAAAATGGATTTATAATAGTCACTGAGGGAGGGGCATGGCTGTCTGCCTTTTCCAGCACTAGTAGCCTAGGTGATAGTACGGTTATCTAAGAGGGATGTGTCTGTAGAAGGAGAAGGGAAGTTAAGGAGTTACTATTTCCTGGAGGAGTAGGGGCCTGCAGCCTTAGTTTTCATCCATACTGTTAGGATGATTATGAAGATTAAATGAGATGTTTTGTGTGAAATCTCCAGCACAATGTCCAGTAAGCAATGACACAATGCCTCACAACACATGTTTCTTTTTTCCAAATGGATATATATGTGTGTGTGTGTGTGTGTGTGTATACAGAAAACTCTGTAGATTATTGACATCTTAAAAAATCCTGCCCCAACCTTTAACCATATTTTTAATGTTCAGAACATAATTTTAAAAGTCTAATATCATTGCTGTTAAAATAAAGACAATGACATTGAATAGAATTCTTTCCCAGAATTGTAGATGAAAGCTAGAGGATGCCATGCTTTTGTAAGGAAATGGTAATGTACACGATGTACATTTCTTTTGCCAACTATTGAGTAGTTTGGCTAACATTCTGTTTGTCCTAAATTTTTTATTAATTACTTCTCTGAGTACCGTATGATGTCAGATGTGGCACCAAGGGAATTAACTGACATAGCTGTGAAACACGTTTCCTTGCCTGTTAGTGGACTAACAGTCAGGTTGAAAAGACAGCTGTTCTGGTGTGGGCAAGATTTAACTTTATAGTCTAGTCTGGGAAAATGTTGGAGTTCAGCATTTTTTTTTTTATTGTTGTTATTTGAAATGTTCTTATAATCAGGGCAACACATCTATACCAAAACTTTTTTGTGTAACAAAAAGTCTATTATGAAAAAGGCTTGGGCATCTTTTTAAAAACGAACCAGATATTCCCTTTGTAGAAGCCAGTTTCTGGGCAGATGGTTGGCTTCATTGGAGCCTGCCTTACTGGACATGAGCACAGTGTGGTGATTACCTTTTCAAGTACCTGAGCAAATGCTACAGTGCCCCCAGGGTATCTTCAGTGGTTTCAGCCATCCCTGGTGGGCCTTTGTTCCCTGGTAGATTTCTGAGCCTCCCTTGGTAGATGTCCAAGCCGGTTACCATGATTCCAGCATGCCTTGTTAGCCAAGATTTCCATTAGCAATCTTGCTTCCCCACTCAGGAATGTTAATGCTAACCTTCCCTTCCCCCAGAACTTCTCTCTCAGAACTGCATATTGCCAGGGTAATCAGAGTTTCATAGAAATGAAAATTGGACTGGTGTAATGAGAAGAAATTCTTTGGGAGGCATAAAACTTGAATTCTAATGCCACTTATTAGCTGTGTGACCTTGGGCAAGGTAAGCCTCTCTGAGCCTCATTTTCATTATTCCTACAATGTGGATAATGATGCTTAATGGTCAAGATTATTGTGAACTTTAAATGAAGACAATGTATTTAAGAGCCCTTTAAACAATGTCTGGCATATAGTAGTTGCTCAAATGTTAGATGAGTTGATTCATGAAAAGTTTAAAATAAATTGTTATCTTTGGACTTGAAGGTTAGGGAATCAAGTTGAAATCCTTATTGAGCCTTCTGTCCAATGAATGTCAGCTCTTTTCAAAAGAAATCTGAATTCAGAGTTTACAGACCAGTTGACTTAGAGAGTTCTAAATATTCATTCACAGTTATCCTTTGGGCTTCAAGGATTTTAGCTTTGCAAAATGCCATGATAGTGAGGCAAGATGCTTTATTATGGCAACAAATTCGATGGTAGAAATACCTTGCTGTTTTTTGGCAGTTTATCCATCAGTAAATGTTCTTAAAAATACCATGCACAAGAATTATAGCAATTGCTATTTCTGAGAGCTTTTTATGCTCCAGGCTCTGTGCTAAACTCTTTATATACAAATTTTCACTTATTTTTCCTTGTAATCCTATGAGATGTTTTTTTAAAAAATTAATTTTATTGTAGTAATATATATACAACCAAAACTTCCCATTTTAACCATTTTCAAGTATACAATTCAGTGGTATTAATTACACTCACAGTATTACGCTACCATGGCCTATTACCCAAACTTTTTCATCACCTCAAATGGTAACTCTACCCATTAAGCAATAATTCTCAATCCCCACCTCCAGCTAATCTACTATCTGTCTCAATCAATCTTGTTTCTCCCAGTCTTACAGATAAGGACCCTACGGCTCAGAGAGGCTAAGTGAATTACCCAAGTTCGTCCAGCCAGGAAATGTTAATTCTAGAACTTGAACACAATGTTTGACATCAAGTGTGTGATGCTTCCTTTGCCTACCTCTTATCCCCAAAGCTTTGACTGACTCAAGCTCAACAAAGGAAGGTTGCTATTTGCTATTCAAAGCTTTCACACAGAGAGCACAAAAAGAGTGGTGCCCAGAGGACAGGATTAATCAGTGTGGAATTTCAGCCTGTGTGAGATTGTAGATACTGATTCTGATCTGGGAAGGTTGGCAGAACTGAGCCAGAGACTATAAGGGGTTTGTGAAGGATGGTGGAAAGGAAGATAGATCTTGCAGTGGTTGTAAATGTAGCCTCTGTACCTGCCAGGCTGTGGCTACTATGGGAAGAGGTGCCATTTTCTAATTTGCATAGAGGCACTGTATGGTCAGTAGTGGCCCTGGGTCGGGCTTATTTTGCAACCATGCCGGCCAGCACTCCATCAGATCCATGCACTAAACAGCTCAATGAGCCCTCAGCCATGAGGAGTGTAAGGGAAGAATGTTGGTGAGGAAACACAGGCCCATTCCTTAGCAAGTGGAGTTCAAAGGACAACCATAATAGAACAAAATATTTAGGAAAGAAGAATCAAAGATAATTACATGTCTTCAAAGATAAAAACTTATCAGGTGACTATTGATCTAAAGTTTTAAAGTCCATGAAAAATCTAGGGAAAAATTGCCCCTTACAGTAGAAAGATACATAGATATCCAGTAAGTAGCTACCAGCATAAGAGAAAATGTAAATATTAGTGAAGTGATAGGGCACAGATTTTAAAATGAGTTTTATTCTCTGAATATCTTTTATAGAGGGGAATCAGAAAAAAAAATCTTTAAACTTTAGAGGGATGTATTTTCTCTTCTGTATGCTGTGTTTTATAAAGCATTGCCTCCTGACAGATGCTGCAGAGATGACTTTATATTCTTTTGGAGAAAGGCATTTGTGAATCTGTAAAGACAGGTTGGGCCAAAGGTGTTATGAATTTATAACAACACAGGAAAGAAAGAAAAAGACAAACTGAGATAGTAGAAGAGGATGAGTTAAGATTACATCATTTTGTGATATGATGGAATTAGGAAAATTATATAAGAGTAGTGAGCTGGTTGGGCTGTGTTTTTGGGAAATCTCAATAAATGTAAGGCAGGGGGCTGTAAAGAAGAGATGCTTAAAAGTAAATATGAATTCATGTTTTTGTTTCTGATGCTTTTAAAAATACTCTGATTTTTTGCATTTAATTAAATTCTTGAGTAATAAACCCTTATTTCTACCCAGAAAGTGTATATATGCATTGGAAAAGGGCAAATATATATACATCACTTATGCTGACCTCCACATTAAATATTTTTAATGATAGGAAAAACAAGAAACCAACTTGAAGTGTGGATATGTGATTTTCTTATACTGGTTTACTAAATACTACTTTCTAGTTTTTGAGTTTCAGATTAATCATCTGTTAAATGACAATGATAGAATAATATAAACCTGTTTACTACTTGGGGTTGTTGTGAAATCAAACTATATAAAAAACTCAAAGTTTTAGAGCTGGAAGAGAACTTGTATATGCTATAAATCATTATACTAATGTGAAATACTCTCATTTATCTCCATTCCTATGATATGGCCATGCTTTTGCATATTAGCAAACTGAAATAGTAAATGGTAAGTAGTTTTGCATCCAGGGCTCATCAGACCATGTGGAAATTGACCCTTAGTTCTGGACGCTGCCCTTTGGACCTTTTCTGGTAATAGTTCTTTTGCAAAACTTATCATTGGGAGAAGTTTGGAAATAGGGGAACCTACTTGATAATATAAGCCCTGGCCGGGAGAATAAAAACTAAACACGTGCTCGTAAGAATGTTGAATAACTTTCTAAAGGAAATATAACACATTTATTGAGATATAATTCACCTACTATATATTTCATTCATTTAAAAAGTGAAGAATTTCATGGATTTTAGTGTATTCACAGTTGTACAGCCATCACCACAACCAATTTTAGAAAATTTTAACCGTTCCCTAACCCCATATATGACACCCATTAGCACTCCCCACTCCTCCCCTTCCAAGTCTCTAGGAATCACTAATACACCTCATGTCTTTATAAATTTGCCTATATTGAACATTTCATATAAATGGAATTATATACTATGTAGTCTTTTGGGACCAGTTTCTTTCACTTCACATCATGTTTTCAAGGTCCATTCAGCTGTAAACATGTTTGAGTTCGTAATTACTTTTCTTGGCAGAATAATAGTCCATTATATGGATTTACCACATTTTATTTATCCCATCATCAGTTGAGGGACATTTGGGTTGATTCTACTTTTTGGCTATTATGAAAAATGTTGCTATGAACATTTGAACACAAGTTTTTGGGTGGACATTTGTTTTTAATTCTCCTGATTGCATACCTAGGAGTGGAATTGCTGAGTCACTTGGTAATTCTATGTTTAACTATGTTTTCTGCCATTATTTATTTGAATACTCCTTTGCCATTTTCTCTCTTTCTTATCCTTCTCTGACTGTCATAATGCATATATTGGTATGATTGATGGTGTCCCTCAGGCCTCTTAGGTTCTGTTTGCTTTCTTTCATGCTCTTTATTTATTTATTTATTTATTTATTATTTTTTGCTCCTTAGCCCGAAACATTTCAATTATCTTCTCTTCAAGTTTGCTGATACTTTCTTCTGCCAACTTCAATTTGCTGTTGCAACCTTGTAACGAATTTTTCATTTTTCATTTGTTGTGATTTTCAAATCCACTATTTTTGTTTGGTTCCCTTTTTAAAATTTCTACCTCTTCATTGAGATTCTCATATTGTTCATTCATTATTTTCCTGATATTATTTAGTTCTTTCTCTGTATTTTCTTTTATCTCCTTGAGCATATGAAGGATTATTATTATTTTTTAATCTTTGACCAGTATGTTGAAAGACTGGTCTTCTTTATGGTTTCTGGGTTTTCATCTTGTTCCTTTGCATGGTTTATTATTTCCTGTTCCTTTGTTTGTCTTCTAATCTTTGTTACACATTGTACATTTTAATGTTTTAAAATTTTAACTCTGGGATTTAGGATACTAGCTGTCTATTCCTTAAGTTTGTATATACTAATGATATGACAGAGATTTCCTTGAGTTCCAGGAGCTAGCATAGATAAACCAATACAAAAACAAACAAACAAACAACAACAAAAAACCCACCTTTCCTAGTATTTGCAAATTGGCTCTGCATTGGCTGATGATGTCCTTCAGAATTTAGCCCTCCTATTGAGAAGATTAGCCTGAGCTGAATAGTGAAGTATGGGACCCTCAATGTCTTGCTTGAAAATGTGTCTTGTCCTGGCCTTATACTTGTTCATGGTTATTTTAATTTCTTCTCTGCTAAAACAAATACCATGCAATGGGGTGACTTACAGAACAGGACTTTATTGACTTATGGGTTGAAAGCTAGGAGAAGTTTAAATTTAAGGTGTCATCAAGGAAATTTTTTTCTCACCAAAGACTTTGACATTCTAAGGCTTACTGCAGGCAATCCTTGGTCCTTGGCTCTCATATGACAGGGTACATGGCAGCCTCCCCTGGCTTCTCTAGATTTTGTTGACTTCCAGCTTTTTCCTGTGGCTTTCTCTCTATGTGTAGGAATTTCATTCTACTTATTAAGGGCTCTAGTAATAGGATTAAGGCCCACTCTGATTCAGATGGGCCATACTGTAACTAAAGTTACCTCATCAAAAGACCCTACTTAAAATGGGTTCACACCCACAGGAATAGATTAAGATTAAAAATATGTTTTGGGGGCACAGAGTTTCAAACCACTGCCTGCCCTCTGGACCCCCAAAATACCTATTCTTTCTATATGCAAAATATATTCACTCCATCATGGCATCCCAGAACCCTCAGGGCCTTTCAGTAACAATGCTAAGTAAAAAGTCTTATCAAAATCAGTTATGGGTGTGGTCTGTCCTGGGGCATAATTTCCCTCTGTCTGTGGACCTATGAAACCTAGAGAACAAGTTATCCTTATCGGCTTCTGATATACAATGCAAGGGCAAGCATAGGTTAAACATTCTCATTCCAGAAGGGAGAAATTGGAAGGAAAATGAGTCACGAGAGTCCTGAACAATTACAAAACTCATCAGGGGAGCTCCATTAGATTGCAGGATCTAAGAGCCATCTATGGATCGATGTTTTATCCTCTGGGCCTGATGTAGTGGCAGTCCCGCCCCCTTCCACATGTTCTCACTGTGGCCATGCTCTCCCCAAACACAGGGGAGAAGGCCTCACCATCTCTAAGCATGTGATTGGTGGCCAGTCTCTAGGTATTACCACGACACAAGCCCCATCCTCTTCAAGCACTGGAGTGGTGGTACTCTCCCTAAACAATGGGGAACAAAACCCACCCCCTTCAACTGCTGGGGCAAATGGCCTGCCCCCTTCAAATGAAGGGGCAGACATGTGCTTTCTCCACACATCGGTGGACTTATTTTCTTGGACTGGAGAGATCTGTTTGGTCCAGTCTTTGGCGTCCATGGTCCTAGCCTTGAAGTCATTCTTCCCTCAATTAATCCCTTTTCTATCTCTTTTAGTGCAGGCTGCCTATGGCTCTGCTCATACTAAGATTTCAAAAATCTTGCTGGCTTTGTGAACAGTTCACGGGGGTACAAACCACCAGGCAGAATTACTTTCCATAGATCTTTCCTGCATAACTGCACCTCTAGTCCTGACTCCATTGCTAAAGAAAGTTCAAACACACTTTCTTTAGCAAAAGGTTTTTCAATTAAATCCTCACATGGAGCCTTGTCCTCTGGAGCTCCCTTTCCCCAAAGCTCAGAGAGGTCCCTGATAGAGCTGCTTTCTGGTCCTAGTTTCAGAGCATATTATCTGGATAGGCTTAGAACTTTCCAAATTGTCAATTTCTGTTTCTTTGTGCTTAAGAGTTCAGTTCTTACATTATCCCTTTCCTCCCACATTTTACTATAAGCTGTAAGGAGAAACCAGACTGCACCTTCTTCACTTATCTTAGAAATCTCCTCAGCTAAATATCCAAAAATGGATTTTCTTTTTTTTTTTATTTAATTTTTAAAAGAAATTTCTCTCCTTCGTTATTTGCATTTGCTGTATCTGTTCATTGTGTGCTCGTCTTCTTTTTAGGAGGCACCAGGAACTGAACCTGGGACCTCTCATGTGGGAGGGAAGCGCCCAATTGCCTAAGCCACCTCTGCTCCCTGTTTTGCTGTGTCTTTTTTTATGTTTTCCTGGTGTCTCTTGTTGTGTCATCTTGTTGCTCCAGCTCGCTGCACTAGCTTGTCGAGTCAGCTGGCTGTCTTGCTCATCTTCTTTAGGAGTTACTGGGAACCAAACCCAGACCTCCCATGTGATAGGTGGAAGCCCAATTGCTTGAGCCACATCCACTTCCCACCATGGAGCTTCTTACACCACAACCTGGAGCATCTTACAATACCATCTTGGTCAACCTGAAGTCCTCATTTTGATTTTGATTTTCTTTCACCTGATGCCTAATGTTGTTGAGCATCTTTTAATATGCTTATTGGCTATTAAGTAATTTTTGAACTGTAATTGTTTGGTAAAAGAAATCAGTTTCCCAGATGTACCGTCTTTGTTTGACAAGAATTGCTGTTATTGCACAACTCAGGTTATCTATTTCATCTTGAATGAGCTTTGATAATTTGTGTCTTTCAAGGAAATTGTCAATTTCATCTTTTATGTCAAATTGATTGATATAAATTTGTTCATATTAGCCTCTAGTATATGTAGGTTCTGTTGTGATGTCACTTTTCTCATGCATGATATTTGTAATTTGTGTCTTCCTTTTTTTTGGTCAGTCTGACTAGAGGTCTATTAATTTTATTGATCTTCTCCACAAATCAGGCCTGGGTTTTAATGTTTTCCTCTAATGTGTTTTTCTTTTTTGATGTTTCATTGATCTCTGCCCTTTTATTTCCCTTATTTTGTCCTTTATTCTGTTTACTTGGTTTTAATTTGCTCTTATTTTTCTAGATTTTTTAAATGATGAAAACTAAGATCATTGTTTTGAGACATTCTTGTTTTCTAATATATATATTTAGTGCCATAGATTTCCCTCTAGTATTGCTTTGGATGCATTCCACAAATCTTTGTATATATGTTTTCATTTTCATTCAGGTCAAAATACTTTTAATTCTCCTTTAAATCAAGGATTTTATAGATGTATACTATTTTGTTTTTAAGTATTGGTGGAAAATTTATATATCTTTCTCTTATCGATTTATAATTTAATTCCATTTTGGTCAGAGATGTATGATTTGAACCCCTTTAGAGTTATTGAGACCTATTTATAGCCCAGTATGCCATCTATCTTGGAATATATTCCTTGGGCATTTGAGAAAAAATGAGTTTTTGGGTGGAAGGTCCTCTAAGTGTCACTTAGGTCAGGTTGGTTTGATAGTTATGCTCACATCTTCTAAATCCTTGGTAATTTTCTGTTTATTTGTTCTATCAGCTATTGAGAGGGATTTCTTGATCTCTCTGGCTATAATTGTGGGTTGAACAATACTGTTTGTATATATAGATGCCATTCATATATTCTTTTCTAGTGTTAATTGCTGGGGATGCAAAGATGAATAAGGCATAGGTGGGTCTATAGCCATGGAGCATACTGTGCAGCACAGATTACATCATTCCTTAAAATAGCTCTGATTTAGTTTTTTTGTTTTGTTTTGTTTTGTTTTGTTTTGTTTACACTGGTTCTCCCTAGCCTGTACCCCTCCACTTTACATTAGAGTTTCTGTAATTACCTCTCTGCTTTATTCTTTCTTCTCTGATAAATTTTTTCTATTACTTGAATATATGAATATTCTATGCATATTTGTCATCAATATCTTTCACCTATTTAAAAACTCTTTATTTTATTTGGCCCTTTTGTCTTCCTTTTTATTTATTTATTTATTTATTTATTTATTTATTTATTTATTTATTTATTTATTTTTTATTTTACCGGGAGGACCTGGGGATCGAACCCAGGTCCCTCCATATGGCAGACGGATGCCCAACCATTTGAGCCACATCTGCCCCCCTTGTCTTCCTATAATACTTCATTTCCCAGCTTTTAATTCTGATATAATCCTTAAATAAGCCAGTTCAACTAATCCTAATTTTCATTCACTTCCTAATATAAAAGCTTTGGGCTATACCCCTTTACGTGTAAATCATTTCTCCATTTCCTGACCTCTGCTTTAGTTGTAGTCTATGAGAGGTTAAACTTTTTTCCCACTAATAGAACATCTATAAGAAGTTTATTAAACTGTAAACTGTGGGCAGAGTTTTTGTGTCATTCATTTCTATATCTCTTCTATGGCTACCATTGATGCTTTGCACATCATTTGATTATACATACAGGAAATGAATAACATTTTGTTGAATTGAATTGAAATACTACCTCCTATTTTTAAGTTATCTACCACCAATTTCTCTTTAAAAAATCATTACCAAAAATATACACATATATTTATATATTAGCAAGAGTATGACTTTCTAAAAAGTTTTAAAAAAGCACACCACTTTGTAGTTATAATTTTATGACTTACTTGGGGGAAAGGTACTTGTAAAATGAAGGCAGGGAGCAAGTTATCCAAAGTTTTAAATTATTTAGTCTTCAGTTTTAAATTCCATCTCAGAAGATTTAGCTATTTTTAATCTTTAAAATCTTCCCCCCTTTCAGCCAGGATATAATTTTATATAGTACCAATACACTGCAAGGAAAATAATATAGACTTTTTGAACTTTCACGCTCATGTCAGCAGGTGACTGCTTGGAATTCAACAGTGATTTTAATGGCCATACATGCCTTATACAATTTGCACATTTTTCTTCTTTTTATTCTGAGTTAGTTTTTCAAAAGAGGGGGCAAGAGTATTCCTCATCTTACAAAAACCAATCATTGCCCTCTAGACTAATTCAAGTATAGGGAATGTGTATTCACAGTGATATGAAAGAAAGCAAAGAACATTTTTTAAAATTTACCAGTGTGAGTATAGATATATATTAAAAATAACAACACTAACAACAAACTATTGGGTTTCTAGAAACTTCATGGAGAAAAATAGAAGAAAAATCTTAGTGACTTGTTTTGGCAAAGATTTTTAAATATGACACAAAAAGTACAAACTATACAATAAAACTAATTTTACTCTTCAAAAGCAGTGGTTAAGAAAATGAAAAGGCAAGGAACAGACTGGGAGAATATATTTGCAAAACAGATAGCAAACAAAGGATTTGTAACTAGACCATAGAAAGAAATAATATAATGCAATAATAAGAAAAGCAACCCAGTGAAAATGTGGGCAAAAATTTGAACAGGTGTTTCACTAAAAAGCATACACAAGTGGAAAATAAACACATGAAAAGATGTTCAACATCGTTAGTCATTGTGCAAATGCAAATTTAAACAGCAATAATATACCATTGCACACCCTTGAAAAGCTAAGCTTCCTTTTTTAAAAACAAAAGTACCAACCATTGCTGAGTGTGTAGAACAACTGAAAGTTTCATACATTATGGGTGGGATGGTATAGCTGCCTTGGAAAAGGGTTCAACAGTTTCCTTAAGAGTTAAACATTTGTACACTTAAACATTGGACCCAGCCATTGGACTCCTAGATCCTTACCCAAGAGTAAAGAAAGTAAATTCCCACACACAGAACTGTCTTCAGTTTTAAATCCCATTTATTGCAGCTTTATTTTTAACAGCCCCAAATTGGAAACAACACAAATGCCCTGCAAGGGATGGATAGATGAGCCAATTGTTGTTCTTCCATACAATGGAAAATTATTTGGTTTAAAACAAACTGTTGATACAATAACATGGATGAATCTCTAAATTATTATATTGAGTAAATGAGGCAGACAAAAAAGGGAGTGCATATTGTATTAATGTATGACTCCATTTTGATAAAATTTCAGAAAATGCAAATTATTTTGTACTGATATATAATTCATGTCAGTGGTTGCCTGACGTGGGCTGGGGGTGATGGGAGAGGGATAGGAGAGAGATACTACAGAGGAATCAGAGGAAACTATTAAATATGCTGGATATATTCATCATTCTCACTGTAGCAAGAGTTCCACAGGTGTGGACAAATGTCAATAATTATAAAATAGTACCCTTGAAATCTGTGCAGTTTAATGCATGTCAATTATACCTCAATAACTTAAAAAAAATAAAATAACATAAATGAGGATGATATTAATGAGCACTTTGCAAAGCATTTTATTTAGTGAACATGTCAAACCTAACAACCTGGTGCATTTGCTCTTGAGAACTCTTGCAAAACTTGAGATTTTTTTTCTGAGTCTCCATCTGTCTTCTACTAAGCTGTGGCAATTTAAAGGCATTTCAGTATTCTCAGAAGCCACTATTAATTTTAACCAGAACTCATATTTTTGAGATTGCCTAACCATTTTAAGTTGTTATGGCCTCTTTACCCTTCCCTATCGTAGCAGTAATCTCTAGGTCAGAGGCAAGATTGTTTGTCATTGGTTCCTTTGTCACTTTTACCATAGACCTCTGAGGAGTGGCCCAAATCTCTTAACAGCCTCTGCTATGAACACACTATTATAAATTGATGATGCATTTGCATCCTGCTGGATTGTAGAGATGTAAATTTGGACTGAACATGATTGTAATGTTTGGAGGACTGATGAGCAAATAAAAATAAGGGCATCTCTGCCACCGTCTGCAAATTGGGTCCGTTAACTTCCACCACCAACCCTCCCGCCCCCAGTTCAAATTTCAATGTTGTTTTGTGGCTTCCACAGGATAAGACCCCTCTCTTTTTCCAATAACATTTTGAATGACATCAATATGAGAACATCTGCATACCTTTCCATTTTAGGAAGAGTATCACACTTTTTAAAAATAAAAAAGCAAAACATATTGACAGCACCACATGAATGGAAATGGTCGTGTTATATTTATGTACAATTAAGTGACTTAATTCAGCACTTTGTATGAAGGAAAAAGTTGGAATTTATTTCGATAAGAAATATTCTTCTTAAGAAGACTCTTTGACCTTGGAAACAAATGTATGTATTTGTTTTTAAGCAACACAAGGATGGTTTTGTCATCTAAAACTTAGCTTTCTTCCTTAATGTCCTCTATTTATGATAATATAAATACATGTGCAAATACCCCTCTTCATCATGGTGTTTGGCTATGTAGATTTACCTGTGGTATTAAAATGACTTTTCATTCCTGAATGCTAGTGAAATGAAAAATAAGACACTCTTAAAATATTTTAAAGCATTATGAGGACACTGATATTCTACCTATATTTGGTGGGCTTCCCAGGCATTCCTGCTATGTACTAATGACTATATATAAATGAGTTTAGAAGATCAATATGTATTTCTAAATTACAATTATGTGAAAATGTTAAAGAAGGGATATACTATTTAAAAAGGCTAATAAAAAACATGGAACAGTAGAAACCAACTGCCAAATATTTATTTTTATGCCCACTATATACTCAGTTTTTAAAAAATATATTCCTTGTCTTCAAGAAACTTATGGCTATGTTGGGGTGATCAGAAATATTTTAACCTTTAACTGTCTTTCCTTTTATTTGTGAAAGGCCTGCCCACCTCTTATGGGCCTTAAAAAATTCAAAGCCCAAACAATCCCAAAGGGATTCTTAGAAATGCAAATGTTGTTAAGAGGAAAGCTGTAGTTTTATATGCCGGGTTTAAATTAAATCCAACTGTGCCTTTAATTAAATTTCTCCAAATCATACCAATACTGCACATCCCAAAGCAGGTTTTAAGGTGATAGTTGACAATGAACTTCCATGTATAGTGTTCAGGTAGTGTTTGCCAAATTACTCATGGCAAACTTAAATAAGTGTGAGCAATGTGTGTCTAACAATAAGATTTGGCAATTAGTTTCAAGTATAAGATAAAGTTATCCTTTTTCACAACTGTGAACAGTGTGAACAATGTATATCAGGGGATAGTATAGTCTATTACCTTTCTGGGCTTCACTTTCCTCATCTGTCAAATGAGGTTCATAATAGTATATTCAATTAATGAATTTACATGGTTATCACAAAGCCCAGCCCAAAGTAAATATTCAATAATTGTTGGTTATTTTACCAACACGTTTTACTACAAATAGGCAAGCTTAAATGGTAAAATTTCTTTATTACATTTTGTTCCAATGTATTCAGGTCAAAATTTCTTATTGTAGGTTAATGTTTCTCCAAGGGTTTCAAGAGAGAATTGATTCTGCTAGGTAAATTAATATGTCTTATAAGAAAAAAAGAATTTTGTGTTCAAATAAGTTTGGGAAATTCTGATTAAGCAGAATAAAGTTAATCAGTTTCCTTTGTTGTGAGACTTCTCAGAGCCTTTAATATGCTCATGTGCATAATGTATGTGTTAAAGTTAAACTCTTTCTAATACCATTTATCCTTCTGATCTTTTAATAAGTCACCTTTTGTAAGGTAAAATTGTTGAAAGCACTATATTTGTTAAGATCCAAATGTTTTCCTTAATTTTGTAACATAGAGGAAAACATTAGTGTAGGTGGCTCTCCATTGTTTTAAAATTATATATGTTCAGCATTGGGCTTATGGAAAACCTGGAACTATTAAGGTGGGGGTGGGGGTTTGTATCAGTTAGGATGTTTTTGGCTGCAAGTAAAAGAAAACCTAACAAAAATGATAGACTATGAATTGTGTCCTCTAATAAGAAATCAAAAGATAGGGCTGTTCCAAAATTGGTTAATCCAGTAAATCAATGACTTGTATCATGCACCCTGGTTCTTTCTGTCTCTTTTCTACCATCCTTAGCCTTTGGCTTGTCCTCTTATACATGTTACCAAGAAGGCTGATATGTGTCAGAGCATCACACCCAGATAATGGCAACCAGTTAGAAAAAAGGAGCATCAAATATTTTTCCTTTATTCAGAGTGGGGAGACATGTCTAGCTGGTCCAAACTTTTCTTTAGAACTCATTGGCTGATATTACATCACAAGACTATGCCTAAAGCCATTTCTTTGCTAGGAGAGTAAAAGCACCCTGATTACCTAAGAATAATCAAGATTCTCCCCCACAGCTAGGGAGCAGCTCAGCCTCTCTGAAAGATAGTGTTTCTTAGGAGGGTATCAAATTGGGCTTCTCTTAGCAAGCTTGAAAAGGAGGAATGACTCATGGTGTCTGTCACTCTGTTGCACAGGACTCATATTTTGGTAACCCACATAACAATGGTTAGTACCATTTTTAGATCCAGTAGAACTAAAATTTTCATAGTAGATGGAAAACTGGACTCTGTCACATTTGGGCTGGAGACTAGAGGCAAGGCAAAACTGGAGCCTCGTTTTATGAAGAACGAGTTGCTAACTTTTACTACTTCTAGCTAGTTTGATTCAGTTTTGGTTTATTAGTGACCCTTAGCAATTAAAATTGATTTTGACTTTTCAAAAAATAAGCTTAAGATTTATAAGTTTTGGATTTCATATCACAGAGTCAAATTCTGTCAATAATCATTAGGAAATAGCTATGATTAGGCACCACATCTACATAACCAAGGAAAGGTATTTGGGGCTGGAGTCTAAACAGACAGAATTTAGCAGTAGTTTTGCTCTTGCTACAGAAATTATTTGGCTTTTAGCTAAAATCTATACAGTTTTCATTCCAAGCATTAAATATACTCATGTGTAAACTTCAACGTGAAAGCTTATGGCTGTGGCACATATTTAATTATACATGGAAATTAGCAAAATATATTTTGAAAACTGTAAAGTGCTCATTTTACACAGCAGAGTGATTTCTTTTTTCGTGTAGCCAGGATCTTCAAGCGCCCTGACTGAGAACTGTGTGTTAACACTCACTGTGTGTGAATTTGGCATTGCTAGCTCTAGCACCATCTGAGTAAAAATGATGCTGACTGAAAACATTCTAGACAAATCCTGCTTATATTATTGTCCCCTCCAATTTTTTTTTCTCAAAGATGCGTTATTGGAATAATTGAGTAATCAAAAATTTTCTTTGGCTGCAAATGACTCCTTGGTGCAAAAGATAATCTTTTCCTTTTTATAAAGTCTTTTATGAGATACAATTTTGAAGGACAATATTTTTCAAATAAAATATAAGGAGTAAAGTTACTTTTTTCTTTTCCAACTTACTACTTTTTATCTGTAAAGTAAGATAGTTATCTTGACTAACTGATAGATTCCAAAGCCAGGGAGCAAAAATGTTAATTGGCCTGCTTCTGTTCTCACAGTCATTGCATAGTTTAATTTAATTTAAATATTGCATCTTATGTTGTCCTTTATAGTAAGAAAGACAAAGGGATTTTATTGTTGCTGTTTTTTGTTTCCATTTTCTGGCTGTAAAAGCTGGGTTGTAGGAGTTTTGCAGTAACTCATACATATCTGTATAGTGACTAAACAGCAGAACTACCAGAAAGAAGTCTGCAGAAACAGCAGCTATACGGGATTTTAGAGCTCTGAAGCCATGCCTTGGTTCAAAAGCCTGCTCTGCTGCTGAATAAGCATGTGACCTGGGGCAAATAACTTAACCTCTGAGTTTCAGCTTTCTTATTTTTAAAAGTAAGACCAATGCATATCTAACCCCCTTGAATTGTGAGGATTTAATAAGCATATGCATAATAAATGCTAACCATACTTCATGGCAAGAGGAAATCACCATTGATGCTAGATACCTCTAAAGTTTTCATATGATACCACTGCTTTAAAAACTGTTCATAAAGATTATTCTTGAATTTAGAATTGTCTTGTAGTAGCTGGGTTTTTTGGCTTAACTACTGTAGTCTTCCATGGAAGTGAACATGGGGATGGTTGTATCTGCACAAATCTTGGATTTTGCGACTTAATAGGCTGTTTGAAAACTCACTTTGATACTTGAACACCTATCTCCCTTGGTGTCTGTCACAGAACACTGCAAAGTTCTCTCAATCAGAGGTATCCAGGTATATTTTAAATACATTCACACCCCACCTCACAACTCACACATGCACTTTGAAGGGGCCATTTTATGGAAAAGAAGATGGTGGGATAAAGAGATGTTTTCATTCTCATTATGTCAAAGTTTGCACCCATGCAGTTTTAACAGCAGCTCTGACTTTGGTGACTCCACACAGTTGAACTTCAGCCAGTAAACCTACATTTGCATTTGTATTCTCACCAGGAAAGTTTTGAAAATGTTATTTCTGTTTCTGCCTGTAAAAATCCAGCAAGTACATTGCCCCTGTGGATAAGGACATAGATTTGTTAGTATTGTCAGAACCAGATCTATCCTTCTGCTGTTTTTATTTCAGAATTTTGCTTGCATTTGACTCCTGGGTAAACAGAAAATATTCCTTCTTGTTACAAGCAAAATTATCACCAAAGTTATTTCCTACACAAGTTAATATTGCTAGATTAAGAAAATACTCAAAGTCCTCTATAGCTGAAAGAGGCTTTGGAGACTATTTTATCAAACATCTTTATTTTGGAGGTGGAAAAACTGAAGCTCAGAGAGAAAAAGGGACTTTTGCAAGTGGGAAACCCAAGTAGAATCCAGGTGTCCTGATTTACAATCTGCTAGTATTTCCGTAAACAACATGCTTCACCATAAAAGCAATGCCAATTTAAAAAATTGAGGATTAAAAGGAATCATCAGCCAACCTTATTTGAAATGGCAAAAATAAGATTCAATGTTTAGCAAAATCCTATGAGCAGTTAATGGCAGAACTGGGTCTAGAATTCAGGTTTCTAGACTCCTGTTCAGTGTTCTCTCTCCAATCATATTGTTTTTGTAAACATGTCCATAAAAAGAACCTGCTCTCAAGTAATAGTTTTGGGATACTATTATTGCCCTATTTCTACCGGCTTCTTCCTTTTCTATCTATGATATAGGCCAAACTGCACACAACTTAACACCTCTGTTATGACCCAGGTGACACCTAAAGATGATGAATCCTTTACCAAGGTGATTCATAGCTCTCGTTCGAGGTGAGGGAGCTTGCAATTCTCTGCTTTCATTTACTTTCCAGCGACTTGTTTGTCTTTCTGTGTGTCTGGAAGAGTCAACAGTAATCACTCCTCTGATGTATGATCTGATTAGTGGCGCTGGGGCTGCTGCTTTCCTCAGTAACCATAAATCCCACACAAGGTTTGCCCCATTTTCAGCTGTGGTGCCTGGGAGCCTTCCAATTTAACCTTCTGCAGTAAATTTGGCTCATTGTTAAGCTTTAAATTACTATAGAAACTGTTTTGTACCATTACTTAAGGACTTTCCTTTAGAAAAGTTACTTAGAAATGCTGTAATTTTGTAATAAATGCTTTATGTCTAAAGGAAGGTGCTCAGGTTGAAATACTCAGAGATCTATCAAGACTTTTCTTTATCCTGTCTTTTATCATCCTCTCTCTTCACTAAACTATTAGTCCTTAAGAGTTGGTATAATTTCCTTTGACATCTAGATAGATATTAACTCTAGAGATAGGGAGACTTAAATGTGGAACTCGGTTCTGCCACTTAATAACTGTGTGACCTAAGATAAGTTACTTAAACCTTGCAAATCTCAGTTTCTTAATCCATAAAGTGGAAACAGTAATGGTATCTAACTTAATAAGGGCTTGTGATAATTAAGTTAAATAAAATAAAGCACGTAAAGAACTTAACAGTTCCTGATACATAGCAAATTATCAATAAATAGGCTTATAATTATGATGACAATGACGAAGATGATGAGAGCCATGACATGTTTTGTGTAAATATTTTCTTTGTAACTTTTATCAAAGTAAGAATAATGTCTTATGCTTAGCTTCCATCCGTCTTCCCATAGCATTTAGCATGAATGCATGTCATGAATGAAAGAACATGTTCTTAGTCAATAAACATGAATTGCTATCCACAAAGTCCAAGGTGACAGGCCTTTTGTCCCTGAGATACTTATAGTCAATTTGGGTGGATAGAATCTGCTCACTTTTTGTCATCTAGAAAACGGTTAATAATTGCTTATGTGCCAGTTATTGTACTAGATGCTGAGAATACAGAGATAAAAGAGAGTTCATGCCCTCAATGAGTTCACAGCTTAGCATGGCCAAACAAATGTTAATGCAGTATGATATTTGTTGCAATAGAAACAAGCATAAAATAAAGTGTAGAGAGACCACTTGAAAATATAATAGATTATTGAGTTAAGAGGTATAGAGTTATGTCTAGGTATGATCAAAGTAAAAATAATAATAGGATACAAACATTCTTGTGTTCTCGCAAATATGTTATGTACAGAATGTGTGTATATTAAATGCCAGCTCTAGTCTTTGGCAACATTAATAACTATTCTTCAAAATGAAAACTTGAATATATGTTGTTTTCAACATAAGCAGGTTCAGAGAAAAGTAACTTTATACATTACTTTCAAAAAAGAAAAACCCTTGCATAACCAATAATCCTTCCATCTCAAATATCCCTTTCAAATAACACCATAAATCTCCAAACTACTTATTCTGAACATATGTGAAGACAAAGGGCCTCCATAGAGTTAGTTCAGGATAATTTTCTGTGCTTCTGTTTCACCATCTACAAATGGAATCAATATTGCCATACCAATACCCTTGATTAAATAACATGGACTAGTAGGTGCATCTCCAAATTTAAAAGTATAAATAACTCTGTTTATCATCATCATTGTTATTTCCATCTGAACATTGATTACAGAAAGAAAGTGCTCACTTCTGCCTTATCTTGGGCTTCCTGAAACTGAAATTTCCAGCAATATTTGCATTTATATAAAATTCCTTTACTGCATGTCTTATTTGAGACTGTTTAGGTTACAAGTTACAGATATTGATTCTAACTAATTTAATCCAAAAAGTGGTAACTTACTGGAAAAATACAAGGGTGTTTCATAGAATTTAAAAACCAAAAGTTAAGTTAGATCTTAGAAGCTATTGGAAGGGGGATCAGGAGCTTGCTGTGCATCTGCTTCCTGCCATCTGCCTTCCAGTGGTCCAAGGAGGCTTCCCAAAATGGTATTGTTAGCCCCCCCCAGCTCATAAAAGCTCAAACCACCCAGAGATCCAAATTCATACGAGAGCATCTAAATGAATTCATCTTGGGTCATATGTCTATCCCGAGGCCAATCAGTTAGAACCAGAGGGATACTGGTTGTTCACTTGGTACAAACTTGACTGCAGAGTGGTGTGTGTGTGTGTGTGTGTGTGTGTCCATTTGCATCTGTACATATCTGTATGTGTAGCCTTCAGAGGGTTGAGTAAGTCATGGGCTGGGCAGAAAATCCAGAAGACTAGAGAAGTTGTCTTCTCTAGAGGAAAACATTCCAGGTACCTGTGAAGGGTATATACAAGGGAATATTCCTATACCAAAGACTGAAGGAAAATGCCTGGGCATTAGAGAATGGAAACAAGCTCAAGGTGGAGAGGGATTAGTCAATCATTCATTCATCTGGGCCTAGCAGCTAAGATTCTAAAGCCTCAACAGCCTTCTGTGGGTGCTGTGTCAGGCAGGGTGCCCAGGGTGAAATCACTTGGCAGGAGGGCTCATTGATTCCAGAAGTTTCTCTCAGAAGTGTCTGTCAAGTGAACTCTGTCATTCAGAACCACGTGAGGCATGCTGGCTACAGATTTCCCAGAAGCCCCTGGTGAATCCCTTGTCAGGAAACCACGTACTTTCTTTCCCTGCCACCTGAAATCTCTTAATGGATATCCCCAATAGGGGAAATTTCTGGTGATCTTATTTCATTGAGACAATGCTACTTGAGGAACCAGATTCAGGTTCTGATCATCCATCTCATAGTCTACACTGGAATGACAATGTCAGAAGAATGGAATACAGATGCCTCTCCCCATCATGCATGGATTGCTTCCTCGAGGAGTTGCACAGAAATCAAATGTATATTATTCTAGTAGTATTTTCTCACACCTTGTAAAGTAATTTTTGAGAAACTTTTGCACATCTTATTAATCTTCTGTTAGCAATAACTCTCCATGCTTTGCTGTCTCAGGTTTTCTGTTCCCCAGGCTCTCTTTTGAGTAGAAACATTTTTTAACATACCTGCATTACCAACTGCTGCTTTACTACTCTAAGTGTCTCTGAGCATGTTAAACTCAAACTAGTTAACAACACCACTCTCCTCTCACCAAAATCCCTTCACCCCATCCCAAAACTTTTCTTGCTTCCTTCTGTGTAGAGTAGTAGTTAAGAAGCCCACTCTTGGATCAAAGTCCCTGCATTCCTCTACTCATTTGATATGTGACCCAAGTTACTTAACCTCTCCGTGCTTCAGTTTTTGCCTCTGTAACCTGAGGATAATAATAATATCTGGGATTCTTCGAAGGAATAGAGGAGATATGTGTGAACCTTCTAAAACACTGCCTAGCATATAGTAAGCTCTAAATAAATGCTAACTACTGTAGGTGTAATCTTTCTTGGTAAATAGCATCATCATTTTCCAGACTTACAGAGCCAGATTGTTATTTCTGATTCCCTTCTCTCCTTTTTCTCTGTCCATTAGTTACTATAATATTAGTGATAATAATTATAATACCGGGTAACATTTTTTTGAGAATTTACTATGTGCTATGTTTTAATTTATATTATGAACACTGCATGCATTAACCTATTTAATCCTCAAAATAATTTCTATGTCCATTTTAAAGATGAGAAAACTGAAGCTCATAGAGATGAAATAACTTGTTCAAAGTCACACCTTGTGTGGCAGAGCCACAGTACTGTTGTTCATACTGACTCCAAAACCTTATGCTATTAACCACTATGAGATTCTGTTACCAAATTCAGTCCATCTTGTCTTTGAAATTTCTCTGGAATTAGTTCCCTCTTTCCTATCCAAGAGCTCTATCTCCTGGACTTAAGACCATTTCCTATCTGGTTTCCCGGTCCCCAGCTTATTATTCAAGCCAACCTCCAATCCCCTATCAGAGTTGTTTTTCTAAAACATTCTGTGGATTACAGGTTTGCAATGGCCCTCCATTGCCAAAATTCCTTGGTCTTTCATAATCAATCTTCTCAACTTCTACCCTGTTGTCCAACCTTGCCATGTTGCTGCTGATTCCTCTGTTAGGCAAACTCTTAACTTCTATATACTTGCACAGACCGTTGAGTCTTCTTTAACTGGCCTCCCTCCACTCTCCTCACCTGGTTAATTTGCTGGTCCTCTCAGACCTTCTTCAAATGTCTTTTGTGACTATAATCACAGTGACTGCTTTTCCACCCCCTTTACTCTCATAACACTTCATTTATACATTTGTGTATCAGTTCTCACAGTGTATTATTATTTATTCTTTTTCCAGAGTTCCTACAGGGCAAGGAGTAAATCTCAGTCATCTTGTATCTATGACCAAATGTGTGGTCCATATTAGGTTTAAGTAAACATTGAATGCAGAGAGGAACCAGTAAATGAAATCTCCTACATAGAGAATGTTCAAATAAACTCTCAACGGTAGGTTCTTTGTATAGTAATTGTATTAGTCAGCCAAAGGGGTGCTGATGCAAATACCAGAAATCAGTGGGTCTTTACAAAGGGTATTTATTTGGGGTAGAAGTCCACAGTTACCAGGCCATAAAGCATAAGTTTCTTCCCTCACCAAAGTCCATTGCCATGAGTTGGAGCAAGACAACTGCCGACATTTGCCAGGGTTCAGGCTTCTTGGGTTCCTCTCTTCCAGGGGCTGCATTTCTCTCCAGGCTTAGCTCCTCTGTTTCCTCCAAAAGGTCAGCTGTAGACTATGAGGCTTTCTAGGCTTTGCTTCTCTCCACAAGGCCAGCTGTGAACTCTCAGGCAAATGGCTCATCTCTATCCCCGGGCCTTCTCCCCTTCCTCACCAGAACTCCAACATCAAAACTGCTCCAACCTTGTCCTTTGCAATGTCTTTTATACTTGAGACCACACACACCAGTTAATGCCCTAATCATAACCTAATTATGCCCAGATTAACAGACCAGTTTACAAGCATAATTCAATATCTATTTTTGGAATTCATAATTACATCAAACTGCCCAAACTGCTACAGTAATTTAAAAATTACATACATTTATGTACACTATATACATCTTTGTAGGTCTGGGTTTTTGTAGTTACATGGTTTTTTTTTTTTTTTAAATGGGACCTATCCTCTTACCCTAAGAGCTAATGTTTCTATGAGGAGTTGGGGCTCTCCATGAAAGCATTATCATTCTCCAGAGAGGAAGGGTTCTTTGAGTTTTTGCTGAATAGAAGAGTCAGGAGGTGGTAATTAAAGTTATTAACAATAGATCATGGATGTTTAGCTAATCAGCCTACCAAATATTCATTAGAGGTCCGTACATCCTAGGTAGGAGAATTGTTAATTTAGACATATTTCATTAAATCCTGGATCTTATTTTCAAAGGATTGAATCAAATCAGAGAGACCTATTCAATGAAGGGTAATTGTAGGAAGTTCTGTGGGAAAGGTACTCAGGAGACCTGCTTTCTTATTCAGGGATCTAGCAGCATCAAATAAATTGTCTCCCACTCATGTCTCTTGTAAGTAAAACCATACCCACAGACCATACTGCAGGATTGCTCCATGAGGACCATGTGACCCTTCCCCCATCTCACAGCCAATTGGACCATGGATGGGCATGTGACCCTTTCTATGCACTGGTTTGACCTCGCTTGTTAAGGGACCAAACAGATTTTTCTTTCTCAGGAACATAAACTAAGAAATACCATGACCAAAAAAGGCAGCAAAGTAGGAGCAAATGCTGAGAGTTCATGATATAGAATAGCATATTTTAAGGACTACCTGCATCAGAATCAACTGGCATTCTTATTAAAATGCTGATTCTCAGGCCCAACACCAGGTTTCTGATTCATGGGTGATGGAAATGAAAAGGGATGTTTAATAAACACCCCTTTTTACTATCATTAAGGTTTGATAATTGCAGCTATGTAGTGATGCTTGGAAAGCCATGATGCACAGGCAACCTAAAATTACCAGAAAACAAACACAAGGAATAAGCAGAAGTTATGTGGAAATAGGCAACAATTCAACAAGAATTTATTGGTACAAGTACTTTGGATTCAGGAAAACTGATCAAGCTTAAAGAGAAAAGTAATAAATTGTAATGATATAAAACAACTCACAACTCACATATAAGGGAAATGTGGAGAACCAGGCTTAGAAGAGGACACAGGGAAGATGTTGGGTAGCAAGAACAGATGGGCTGGTTTCACTGTTGGTAAGAATGAGCTTCAACCTATGTTTCCCTATCTGTGGCGGGTTTAAGCTGTATGTAGCCCAGAAAAAACATTCTTAAAATTAATCCATTTCTGTGGGTATAAATCCATTGTAAGTAGGATCTTTTTATGAAGCTACTTCAGTGAAAGTGTGGCCACCTCAATGAAGATGGGTCTTAATCCCATTACTGGAGTCCTGTGTAAGAGAATGAAATTCAGACACACAGAGAGAAAGCCACAGATGGAGCAGTCAGAAGCTGAAATCAATGGAACCTGGAAGAGAAGGAAGGGAGAGACCTAGTGATACCACCATGTGCCTTGCCATGTGACAAATTAAGAGCCAAAGATCACTGGCAGCCAGCTACTATTTTCAGGGAGAATGCATCACCCTGATGATGCCTTCATTTGAACAGTTTCTCAGCCTTAAAAACATGAGCAAATATGTTTCCATTGTTTAAGCCAAACCATTTCATGGTATTTTCTTGAGCAGCATAGGAAACTGAAACACCATCTTGGCATCCCTCAGCTCAAGATTCAATTTTGGGGGTGGAGGGTCTGAAAGTCCAGCTGGTTTAGTTTAGATCATATGTCCATCCCTCTATAAATAGGGGGCAGAACAAGCTGATTTTCAGGCTTACTATGTTTTTCCATCAGGCAGTAGAGAAATTCCCAATATAAAATTGAGGTGTCCCAAAAAGATGAGAAATGTATGCTATATATCTCCCCAAACAATAAGTATCCTGTGGAAGATCAAGAAGCACATTGGAAGAGAAGAGAAAGGCAAAGATGTAGAGCATCATGTTATTGAGCCAAGGTCTTCGGCTTTCTATAGTTGATGTCTAATTGTTCAGCTATTCCTTAGGTCTTATGTATATGTCTTGTTAAGATCACAACTCACTCACCCCAAGTATTGACTTCCTCATTGCCAAAAGTTAAGTAGAACTTTTGAGCTTTCCCTTAAAGAGCTAAGCTGTGTTGAGCAGTAAATACCTACCTCCTTGGGCCTCAGTTTTTCCATTTGTTAAATGAGGAGTTGAGTTTACTAAGCTCTCCCCCGACTTCTTTGTGATAATATTCCTCACCTTCCCTTTTTTTATCCCACTCTTTGTGATGACTATAAATGCAACAAAGGAGTTGCCAAATGCTAAAGGAAAATAATTTTAAGACTTTTTTGGATGTGTGCTTTCTAAGCTCACTTGCTATTACTTGATTAAAAAAATTGTCCTATAAAATAGAAATGGAAAAATAATATATGACAATGCTCCCAGCCAAGCCCTGGATGCCTCATGCATATGCCATGTCTGTCAGATGAATGATAATCAGGTTGGCCTCATGATGCCTGAGATGGTTCCCATATTGGAAAAAAAACAACTAGAAATCATAAGCCCTGTTTGTCACCATGGTCATAAATCATGGCCTACTTCATGCAAGGCCTACCTGTATTTATCTCTTTGACAACAGCAAAATCCTTAAACGTGTTTTCTTTCCAAGTGAATGTTAAGAAATGTACTTGAGAGAGGGGGAAGGGAATTAAAGTTATATGGAAGGGAGTTGTAGTGAATGAAAAGAAAATATAGGTTGGCTAAGGAAGGAAGAGGAAACATTTGGGTGTTGGTGAGGGATATGAAAATAGTGGTAGAGTGAAAGGATTTTAAGTGAGATGAATGACTGTTGGTATTAGAATATTTGCAGGAGTGAAGGAGAAGTATGGGAGGGGTTATTCAGAGAGTGGGATGCTTGAAACTTAGATCATGGAGGGGTTGCAATTATTGTTATTAACAAAGTCTAGAGCAAAATTTGGCTAGGTATGGTCCATGGGTCAAATCTGATCATGCTTATTTGTTTACATAATATCTGTGGATGCTTTTGCACCATCATGGCAGCATTGAATAGTTACGACAGAGACCAAATGATATGTAAAGTCTAAAATATTCACTCTCAGTCCCTTTATAGAAAAAGTTTGCTGACCTCTGCACTAGGGTGTGTCCATGGTAGTGAGTGGCCAAGATAAGGTTGAAGTCAAGTCAGTGTTGCTAAATTCAAGGAACTGACTTAGACATTGAAATAATTATTTACTCTTAGATAGTTCAATATTGAAATCACTCAAATTAAGATAGGAGTGGTATAGGAATAAGTGTCAGTAAGCCTGGAGATGAAATCCTGGAGAAAGGAGAATTAGTGAAGCTGGAATCAATGGATGAGAAAACAGGAGTGGTGATGTATCATGACATGAGATTCAAAGGTTGTTTTAGGGAGGAAAAATGGAGAAGGTCTAGAATTGACAAAGAGAAGCAGAGAAGACTTTACCCTGCCTTCAATTCCAGTGGTTACAACAACTCTGGGACAAAAAACAATCACCACTTGAGTGACTGCAGGGGAAGAGGTAAATTCCCTGGAGCTAGGAAGTGAAAGGAGTGTTCAGAAAAGAGGTTGACAGTTCTGCTGAAGTTGCACAAGAATTTCAGAGGTCACAGTGGAAGGTTTTTGCCAATTAGGGAGGGCTTAGGGGAGAGAGACAGAATAGAGAAGGTATAGGGGCTTATTTGTAGAGGGTACTTTAGGGCATCTTCTGTCTTTCCCTCTAGGTGCACCTTCTGTGGGAAAACAAATGTAAACTGGTCAATCCAGGACATATGATTGGGTATACATAAATAATATATAGCCCTCTACTTATGGGCATTTGAATGTGGAAGATGAGGGGCAACCTGGGAGTCTGAGGCTTCTTGTAATGGCAGATATAAACAGGAATAAAAGGCATAAGATTAGTCTGCAGGAGTCAAGGCAGAGGTGGTAGATGAGAGAAAAAGGGTGGATAACCAGTATTCCTAACCAGGGCAGGGTACTTTGAGAACCAGAGTCATACCTCTTGACTCCATCATATAAAGGCCCTGGGGAGATGTGATCTCAATCTTAGAGTGCTGGAGCTACCAAGCAGAGGAAACAGGACTTATCCCAGCCCATGGATTCCCTTTGACCACTGCTGCTGGAGGCAAACAGGGGTTATATCCCTTTGATGCCTCACAGAAAAACGGTCAGTCAGTCTTCCTACCCTGACAAAATAAGGTGAAAGAACAATTTGTCCAAGTGAGTTTGTATTTTCCAAACATGTTAGGTTCAATTCTCAGGTAGGCAACACTCTGGTAGAAATTTCAAGATCTGATTAATCAAGTACTGCTTGATCAGATCCTTTGTCTTCAAACACATTTCAAAGCTTGTTCACAGCAAAAGTTTCCTTTTCTTTCTGAAATGTGATTGCTGGGTGAATTAAATGGCATTCTTTGAAAAACCAAAGGAAGAGATAGTAGTTGGACCTTTCTCTTTAATAGATTGATTGTTTGAATTTAAAATACTTGAGCTTGGGGATCCACAGGCAGGGGTTCATGAAATAACAATAGCGCAGACATCACTATGTGCTGTCATCTTTCAGGCTTCACAAATGTCCTGGTGATAAGTGAAACCTTGCATTTAAATAAATATATTTGGACCTAATTTCTGCTTTTCACACTGTGAAAGAACTGTCAAATTCGAAGTGTAATGACTGTATGATTTCTTTTAATGGTACCAAAAAATCCTGAAAAACAGATTTGAATGTCATCTAAGTAAATTCTCTGTGGGATGCAGACCCATTTAGAGATTACTTTCCCTTTTGGCTTTTATGCAACAAAGCAGGAGAATGTTGCAAGGAAGCAAATATAAAGTGGTATCTCAGGAAATAATAGGCAGAGCAAAGCGTCACAGAACTCAGAAAATGAAAAACGTTGACATTATTTTAGTTAAACTTCCTTGGTTCCATGAGAGAACTCACCAGCAACTGTTGTCTGAGACATATGGCCTTTGACTTAAACACATGCTCACTCTTCTCTGTTTTACACTTTGTCTTGTCTGGTAAGACAACCATAAATTCTGGATTTTCCCTGATAGATTGGTTTTCCCATATTCTACTCTATTCTCCCCCCACCCCCCTTCCAGGATCTATGTCCTTTTATTTGTGTGGCTCTTTGTTTCTTCATAAAAATAATTTTCAGCAAAACCACATATTGGTATTCAGTAATGTATTAAAGCAAAATGCTGCTGCTGATGTATGGTGTATTACCTAGGAGGGGATGAGATACCTGAAATAGCTTGTTCCCTCTATACTGAAAGTTTCATAAGGGCAAGGACCATGCCTCTCTGAATTATGCTGAAACACTAGCATCTAGTATATAGCATATATAGTAGATGCTCAATAAATTATGGATGAATGAACAAATAGGTAGATGAATGAACTTATGAACCCTATCCTGACACTTTTAATTTGAACTCTTAAATTCAAACCTGAGGCCTCTTATATTGGCACTTGTTATCAGTCCCTTTTCCTTCTCTTCTCTCAGTTGGTGACTGCTAAGAAAGTTGTGTCAGTGATATTTTGAGCAGTTACCTTGTGGGAGAATTGTCCTGCTGTCCAAGTAAATATCAAAAGACTTTGGAACCACCACAAGCTACAACAAGGAGAATATTTTTCTTTATTAACACACATAAAAACTTGATGTGTATGGTATGAGCATCACCCTGGTACTTTTTAGGCCTCTTTATTTGTTTATTAAGCCATCAGTTCATTCATTCATTCATTTATTTATTCAGCAGACATTTCTTTTCTGCTCTGTGCTAGATTCTGTGCGAGGGAATGCAGAGTTCACAGTCTTTTGAGGCATACATTTGCAAGGATAGTTAGAAAAACACAATATGAATTGAGGCCATGAGAGAGATATTTATAAGATCAATTTGGGAGCCCAAGCAACAAGTAATTTCTCATGGCTAGGAATATTCAGTAGATGCTTTTAGCTGCAGTTAACTAATAGTGCTCAAACAAATCAGCCCATTATGGTAAGCAGTTCTAAGGCTGGTGCGGGATCTAACAATGATAAAAATAGTGATTTTCCATGCTTCCTCTCTGCCATCTTCACCATTTTAGCAGTCTCCCCTCAAGGTTGTAGCAAGCCTGCTAGAGCTCAGGAATCACAGGTCCATGAGATTGCTTCCAAAGGCTGGAAGAAGGCAGGCAGCCAGGGAGGTAAGAGAAGGGAGTGCTCTTCACACAATTCTTTCCTTCTATTAGGGAGAAAAACTATTCTTAGATGCCTCTAAGCTTATAGCTCTCATGTTTCATTGGCTAGACCTGGGTCACATGGCTACCTGAAGTTGCAGGGGAAACTGGGAAATAGAGTATCAAATTTTTAACTCCTTGTCTGATGGGCTATTGAGACAACCTCTAGGATGGACCAAATTATGATAATCAGGAAAGATGTTAACAGAAAATGTCATATTTGGTCTATGTCTTGAAGGACCTGCTAGAGTTTTCCTGGAGGAGAATGGGGAGAGAATTCTAGGCAGACAGCCAGGGAGAGACACCCAAGGTCATGAAGTTAAGTAAAATCTCCATGCATTTGAGGACCAGAAGAAAATTTCAAGTGGGTATATCATTATTTGTTATTGGATACATGGCATTGAACAACACTGAAGAGATAGTGGTAGATTTGTATGCCATGCTAATGATCCTGCAGGCCATTCATCAGTATTTCTGAGTGAAACCTGTTCCTGTTGATAATCTCAGAAAACCATTGGGAGAAATTATGTGAAAAGGAAAAACCATCATACCTTTTCCTCTTGAAATAAATTTTAATGAGAAATAAATGATAGAATTAGTTGAATGAGAATGCACATAAAAGATATCTGTGTAACAGGTGATTTTATTTTAACTGATCAATAATGTATCTTAGCACTAATCCTAGGGCTTTGAGAAAGTTAACTAACATGAAGTAGCATTGTTTCAAAATCCTCTATTTTTAGAAATGCTATTAGCAGAAGCATCAGCTGTAACCTTTTCCTTGTTCTCTCTATGTCATGCACATTAATTAACACTTCCACCCTAAAAGAATGTGTTTCTTCCTATGCTCCCAGAATGATATTTTAGAAACATGCTTCAGATTAGAAACCTCAAGAATAAGATAAATCAGGGTGATTTAAAAATTCTCTTTGCTGCACGTAATTCCGTATTTAGACTTTTTTTTCAGATCAGGATCAGTCAGAATTTATGACATGCTTTATGAAGGGCAATGAGGTTGAAACTTACCTTTGCTGAATCTTTACAAAATAACTCCATACCATTTAAATGGTACACAGAAGACTCCAGAAGAACTATTGTAAATAATAAAGTATTTACCGTGGAAATTCCCATTTGCAGGTAGTTCACAAAGATCATAGAAAGAATTCTTATCAATTCATTAAAGCAGGATTATAAAAAAATGCCCTCACAAGACACGTGTAGACTGGTTAAACTGATATTCATACTTAAAATGATAAAACTATGTTTCTTTATAAAATTTATGGTTTACCTTTTACTAATTTAGGTTGACTTTCCCTAACTAGTCAAAAAAAATATTTACATTTTTGGGTACCCATATGTAATCTACTAAAAGTAAATTTGCATTGTTCATTTGGGGTTTCCTGGGAGAACATAGGATGTTTTCATTTGCTGTTCACATTCCAGAATAATCAAATTACTGCAAATCTTCTCTAATCTTTGAAAGCCAGTAATTAAACTTTTCTCAAAGATTCTTGCAATTGGGATCTTATAGACATACTTTATTTTCTTTAAAACAAGATCAACTTAAAAGCATCCAAAAATAGAATACAGAGTAAGCTAATTGAAAACAATTTGCAACAGCAAAAAGATACTCATGGTCTCCTCACCCCCTACCCACACACAATTTTTATCTTTTTGTAGTTAGCCTTTTAATAGGTATTGGGGCCTGCCGTAATGAGAATTCTAGTTGAAAATGTAGAAATAAGATTTTCAGTAGGTCATTTTACATCAGTAATCTAAACCCTTTGAAAAACTGAATAGTAAAAATGTGATGATTTTATTCTTCAGTGAAGGTTTTAAGAAAGTATTTAAAACTGTAGCAAATGCTGGAGTTTGAGGATATCCCATGTTTCAAAAGTTAGTGTAAAATACAAAGAAATTGAGTGAGTTAAAATGAGTAGTGGGATATGACAAGCAAAAAGTGGCAATATTAAATTAAAGTCCTGGGTTTTCTGAGACCTCTGAAATTGAGATTCTGAGATTGAATCAGAAACTCTGAGGGCTGGAAGGAGACCAGGAGCTCAGCTGCAAACTGAGAAAACAAGAGTCTAGAGAAGCTCAGTGATTTGCCCAAGTGTCTTGAATAGTAAGTGGCAGATCTGGATCTAGGCTGAACACTTTTGAATTTCTTGAGAAAGTTAACTAAGTCCAGTGCTCTTTTGATAAAGCCACCTGGAAAGGAAATAAATTCCCATTCAGTTTTTAAAATAGGCCTTACCTGACATGTCTGAAAGCTTTAGGAGTTGCTGAAGCTCATCTTTGGCATCTAGTCATATAGATGAACCTTTTAAAGCCTTTTAAAAGGAACTTTTGCATTTGTATTACACTTTTACCCTCAAATGGTTTCCAGGTCTACTTTAACATTCAACCTTCCTACTTATTAACTTTATTCTCTAACTGTAAGCTAATCGTCTATTCCCCCTTCCTGGATGGAGAACAGAAATGCAGAGAATGTAAATGACTTGCTCAAGGGCACAAAATCATCCATTAGTGAGATTTTACCCACAATACAGTTTCCCTTTCAAAGCTATTTGTAGTTTTCCAGAAATCAAATCCATTTGTTCATGGATTGGTTTAAAAACAAAACCAATCAGGCACTAAAGATTTAACCAACTTGAAACTGTGGGCTCCCCCACTTCTGTATTTTCTCAGTCAAGGTCCAACATTCTGATTCGAGACATCTTGTGTTGAAGCTATTTCTAACACTGTGTGCCTTCTAGGGGAATTACTTTTCTCTCTCTGAGGCTCAAATTCTGCATTTGTTAAAAAAAAGTAGTAGAGATGTCTGAGTTTTAGAAGTCTGAGGTAAAATAAGGTAATGTGCTTAATAAGTTTAGCATATTTATTTATTCATTCAAAAATATTTATTGGGTACCTACTACATGCCAAACTGTGCACTGTGCACAAAACCAGTGTTAGCTGGTGTAGCCGTTTGGGAAATCTGATGTAATTATGAATTCCAAAAATATAATTGGATCATGCTTGTAAACTGATCTGTTAATCTGGGCATGATTAAGTTATGATTAGGGCGTTGACTGGGCCACATCAGTAGGGTGTTGAGCCCCACCCCTTGGTGGGTAGGAAAATCAAATATAAAAGGCAAGGCAAAGGACAGAGGAAGCAGATTTTTTTGCGAAGCAGTTTTGATGTTGGAAAGAAGGCCCCAGGAGAAGAGAAGCAAGCCGTTCCCCTGATCATCTACAGCTGACCTTATGGAGAAAACAGGAGCTAAGCCTGGAGAGAAACACAGCCCCGGGAAGAGAGGAACCCAAGAAGGCTAAACCCTGGCAAATGTCGGCAGCTGTCTTGCTCCAACTCATGGCAATGGACTTTGGTGAGGGAAGAAACTTATGCTTTATGGCCTGTAACTGTGGACTTCTACCCCAAATAAATACCCTTTATAAAGACCAACCCATTTTTGGTATTTCACATTAGCACCCCTTTGGCTGACTAATACAGAATTTGGTACCGAGAGTGGGGTAGTGCTTTTGTAATTACCAAAATGTTGGAACAGTTTTATAAATGGGTAAGGGGTATTTTTAGGAGGAATTGTGAAATGCTTGATGGAAAAGACCTAGACCACTTTGAAGAGACTGTTGATGGTAATATGGATGCTAAAGAGACTTTCTATGATGCCTTAGAAGTAAATGATGAAACTATTTTTGGAAACTGGAGGAAAGGCGATCCATGTTTTAAAGTTGCAGAGAACTTAGCAAGATTAACTCCTGTTGTTATATGGAAGACAGAATTTGAAAATGGCGAACCGGAGCATTTAGCTGAAGTACTTTCCAAAGTAAACACGGAGAATGTAGCTTGGCTTTTCCTTGCAGCTTATAGCAAAATACTAGATGAGTGAAATACACTAAGGACTGAACTTTTGGGCACAAAGAAAACAGAAACTGATTCCAGAACTTCCAAGTTTCTGGAAATCAGATTTCCAGATGAAAATGCCCTATTTGAAGACTTTACTAAACTTGTAACTTGTAACTCAGAATTGAAGATGCAGTTATCTCGGAAAGACTTGTAGAAAGTCTTACTGTCTGATGGCATGGACCCCTGCTTCCTGCATGTTAACCAACAAAATTTTTGAGAGAGCTGTATGAACAAAACCACTGTTTGCTTGGACTAAAAAGGACATGTGAAGGAGACATTGAAGAAGAAACAGTTTTAAGGAGAAAACCATGGAAGCAGAGATCTGGAATTAAGACATTTCCTTGGGCCAAGAGAGGAGCCCCACCCATGTGTACAGAGGGTGAGTTTGCCCCTGCAGTTGAAGAGGGTGGATGTTCCTACCTGATGTTCTGGGAAAGTTTTGATGCCCCATGGTGGAGAAAGGGTGAATTTTCCCCAGCAGTTGAAGAGACTGTATGTCCTCACCCAATGTTCTGGAAGAGTTTTTTCACCCCAGGGTGCAGAGAGGGTGGAGCACATTCCTCAAAGATTAGGGCAGTTAAGGTCAACACCCATAGGTCTGAGAGGGGTGTACCTGTCCCCCATGAATTAGAGAAGGCCAGGTGGTCAACCCATTGCTCTAAGAGGGTTGAACCCATATGCCAAAGGTTAGGGAAGGCCAGGTGGTCAACTCGTTGCTCTGAGAGGGTTGAACCTGTATATCAAAGATTACGAGGAATGTTGTCTTCACCTCATTGTACTAGGGGGGCTAAGAGTCTAACCCAAAGATTGGGTAAGGTGTGGCAATCTCCCCAACACTCTTGGAGGGTGAGGTCTGGAGCTTGGTTGACACACAGATGCTTGATGTGGGTGGAACCAAGAAAGTGGCCATTGGGCAAGCCTGTGGAAAGGGTGGGTCCCCATGTAGCCCCAAGGAGAAGAAACCATCTTCTTAAGAATGACTCTCGGACTTTTAAATCCAATGGAGGATGCCCTGCAGGTTTACTGAACTGTAGAGGATCCATGACTCATGTTTAACATCCCAATTTCTCCTTATGATATTGAAAATGTTTATCCTTTGTGTTTCCATTTGTGTATTGGAAGCATTAAATGGTTTTGTAAGTTTCAGAGGTCTACAGCAGATGGGATTTTGCCTGAAGACAAAGTGTATTTCTTTAAACTGATTATGATATGATTTTTTACTTGAATTGTTACTAATTTAAGTATTTTTGAATATTGTACTGTATTTTTGGGATTCAGAGGGTGGAATGTAGCTTTCTGGGCAATCTGATGTAATTATGAATTCCAAAAATATAATTGGATCATGCTTATAAACTGATCTGTTAATTTGGGCATGATTAAGTTATGATTAGGGCATTGACTGGGCCACCTCAAGTAGGGTGTTGTGCCCCACCCCTTGGTGGGTAGGGAAATTGAATATAAAAGGCAAGGCAAAGGACAGAGGAAGCAGTTTTTTTTGAGAAGCAGTTTTGATGTTGGAGAGAAGGCCCCAGGAGAAGAGAAGCGAGCCATTGACCTGATCGTCTACAGCAGACCTTGTGGAGGAAACAGGAGCTAAGCCTGGAAAGAAACACAGTCCTGGGAAGAGAGGAACCCAAGAAGCCTGAACCCTGGCAAACGCTGGCAGCTGTCTTGTTCTAACACGTGGCAATGGACTGTGATGAGAGAAGAAACTTAACACTTTATGGTCTGGTATCTGTGGACTTCTACCCCAAATAAATACCCTTTATAAAGACCAACCCATTTTTTGGTATTTCACATTAGCACCCCTTTGGCTGACTAATACAGCTGGTTTTGTTAATAATGTTATATCTTTAAATTTATTATTTAAATTTATTTATTCATATTTTGAATAATAGCCTGTTCAAACTGGAAGCAATTATAGTCATCATCTACTTCAATGCTCCTCGACAGCTGAAGAAGCACATGGTAGTTAAGTGGTTTCTTAGGGTCATATGGTAAATTATTGACCAATGAGTATTAGCATTAAACTGTGGTCTTTATAGACATAGAAACCAGGTTAAGATCCTCAATTTGGCCTCTTTAAGTATTCTATGAACTGGGCTGGTGACTTCACCTCCTAGATGGCCAAGTATCCTGCAATTTGGAAATGATAATGGGACCCAATAGGATTATTATCAAGGTTAAAATTGATGATGCATTTAACATAACACTTGGCATTTAGATGCTCAATAAACATGAACTCTTCTGCTCTTCCTTTTTTCTTCTCAAAATTAAGAGTATTAAAATTGTTTGCCATAAACAATTGTGCTCTAGAATCCTGTGAATAGCTACCCAAGTCTATTTTGTTCTCCATAACTGATACATGAGAAAGCTCCATTTAATGTTGGGCTATTTGCTACTTTCTAAATACAAGTTACACACAGGCAATTTCTTTTCTTTTGAGCCCTATGTCTGCACTTCAAATATTTTCGACCAAGTCCTTTGGGCTATGATTATGTTTGCAGTTGAACTAGCTAAGCATTACCAGAACATGAAAAATAAAGAGCAAAATTTTTCTCACAATTTGATTTTGTTTATTGTGCGAGTTCATCTGTTTTAGATTTCAAGAAACAGAGAAGGGCTTCCTGTAAGGATGTAATGCCAACTTCTCCCAAGCATCATGCTGCCTGTGTTTCTGTTGTTTCCCATGGGCTTTGATGGGATCTCTGCCAGGCTCCCCTTTCTTCTCTTTCTCTCTTTTCTCTCTCTTTCTCCTTCTCTGTCTCCCCTTTAACTTCTTCAGTTTTTCCTTTCTCCATTTATTAACAACTGGCTGATGGCTTTCATCTATTTTTGTTCAAACTACAAAGGTGGGAGAATCTTTTTGGACCAGATAATTACCATTACTCTTATGGGCCCAAACATTTTTGTTGTTGCTTGTTTGTGTGTTTATTCTGATGTAAGCAAGATCTCCTTATAGGTCTCTAAACTACCTATCTATTGACTGATCTTCAGTAAGGGAAATACCATTGGTTCAACTAGAGCTTGCCCATGTTCAAGGAGAACCCTGAATCCTTCTTTACTGAGGAGGAAACTCTGGGTAAAGTAGCTTCCCACCCAGGAGATAATGAGTTTGGTAGGGGCTCTGATTGGCATGGCTACCATACTTACAAATTAAAAATAAAACTTCTTTTCAGACAAGTCAATGACCATGAATTAAACCCAGTTGTAGCAGTTTGGCAGTTTGATATAGTTATGAATTCCAAAAATAGATAATGGATTATGCTTGTAAACTTGTCTGTTAATCTGGGCATGATTAAGTTATGATTAGGGCGTTGACTGGGCCACGTCAGTAGGGCATTGAGCCCCACCCCTTGGTAGGTAGGGAATCAAATATAAAAGGCATGGCAAAGGACAGAGTTGGAGCAGTTTTGATGTTGGAGTTTTGATGCTGGGGCCTGGGGAGGCCAGCAGACGGAGGAGCTTGGTCATGAGGAAGGAGAGAAGGCCCCGGGATAGAGACAAGCCATTTGCCTGATAGTCTACAGCTGACCTTGTGGAGGAAACAAAGGTGCTAAGCCCAGAGAGAAATGGAGCCCCCAGAAGAGAGGAACCCAAGAAGCCTGAACCCTGGCAAATGTCGGCAGCTGTCTTGCTCTAACACATGGCAACAGACTTTGGTGAAGGAAAAAACTTATGCTTTATGGCCTGGTAACTTGTAAGCTTCTACCCCAAATAAATACCCTTTATAAAGGCCAACAGATTTCTGGTATTTTGCATTAGCATCCCTTTGGCTGACTAATACACCAGTGATCAATAATAGTAGAATAAAATTTAAGAAACCATTCTTAAAATACTTACTATGTACAAAGTTCAAGGCCACAAAGAAATGTAGGGAATTATAAATCCTGAGCACAACGTGTTTGTTTTCTCTATCCTAACTCAGATTCGGTTAAATCTCTAGTTTCTCCCTGGATTAAAAAGACAACTTTTATCTTATCATGAATGTCCTCTTAGAATCAAAGGCCTCTGGGAGCATAAAGACCTCAGCAGGACTTTGGAGCTTCATCTGTTTGTCAGAAAGTCTTTTGCAGTTGACTTCACACCAGCCTTGACTCACCAGCTATCGGAGAGGAGATATTCTGATTATTCCCAGGAAATTTCTCACCCTGCTGCGTATGCGTGCTAGTGTACAACTACGCACATGTGTGAGAATATGTGAAAATTTGTATCTCTGTGCTTTCAGAAAGAATGTTTTTCTTTGTTTCACATAACTTGGCTTCAACTACAAGAAGAGCAGGTTTCCGGAAGCATGCATGACATATTTCTATAGTTGTTGGGAATCTTCTTTCATGAGGAACAGGTTTCCCCAGCAACCACATTGTAAGTCACTCTCTCCTGGCCTTGCCCAATCTTCATAGAATAGAACTTGCCATTAAGATGAGTAAAAGGTTTCTTTGCAAACTTTCAATCTCTTTTTTTTCTTGATTGTGGTAAAACACATGTAACATAAAATTCACTATTTTTACCATCTTAAAGTATACAATTCAGTGACATTGTGTACATACACAATGTGGTACAACCATAACCATTATAACCTCCTTTTAATTGTTAAAAGAACCACATTTTATTATATATCATATTTATTTATTTGTTCATATGTTTTATTTCTATATGCATAATAGAATCCTTTTAAACAGGGTAGTTATATCACAAATGCTTATATAGGATGTATTTGAAGGAATTTCAAATACAATTTTTTAAAGAGAAAATAATGCATTTACAATCTACCAAGCCAAAGAGAGAGAGAAAGATAAAGAGAGTTGCCTTTTGACTCTGCTCTTACTTTTTGACTTGCAATTTTTATAACTATGTATTTTGTGATAAAACCATATTCTCAAAGAAATAGTACAAAGTGCTATTTTTACCTTTTGACTCAATATGCATCACTAATGTGCTGAACACCTTCCTTCATTTTAATTAGCTATCATAGCATCTTTAATCTTGTAGTACAAAGAGCAATTACTCATAAGTCAAGAAACTTACCACTTAACTGGTTGAACAACCTCTGAGTCTCAGTTTCATCATCTATAAATTGAATGGGATTTAGCCATTCAACAGAGCACTTTCTGTATGCCTGGCACTATGTAAGATACTGGGAATACCATGAAAATAATAGCATCTGTGAAGTCTTTCTCAAAGGGCTGCAGAAAGAATTGCATGCCACAGTGAAAGACTTTCTTCATAATACCTTACTGTGACAACACAAGGTATAATGATTATTATTATTCCTTTGTAAAGTTCAAGGTGGAAAATAAAGTACTTCATTCCAAGCAATGCAAATGACACTTCTCACCCTGGCCACATAGAACCCTTTGTATAAGAAAGGATAGATACTATAAGATGCCACTTCATATCCACTTGTTAGCTATAATAAAAAGATGGACAATAACAAGTGTTGGCAAGGATGTGGAGAAATTGGGACCCTTATATACTGCTGGTGGGAATGTAAAGCAACTTTGGAATACAATTTGGTGATTCCTTAATGTGTTAAACATAGAGTTACCATATGACCCAGCAATTCCACTCCTAGGCATATATCCAAGAAATTTGAAGGCACATTTTCACGCAAACACTTGTACACATTGTTCATATAAACATTATTCATAATAGAAAAAAATTGAATGAACTCAAATGTCTTTAAACTGATGAATAGATAAAGAAAATGTGACATATTGATACAATGGAATATTATTCAGCCATAGAAAGGGATGAAGTACTAATGTGTGCTACGACATGAATGAAACTTGAGAACATTATGTGTAATGAAAGAAGCCTGTAACAAAAGGTCATGTATTGTATAATTCCATTTCCATAAAATGTCCAGAAATAGTCAAATCCACAGAGACATAGAGTAAATTATTGGTTGCTAGGGGCTGGGGAGAGGGGAGAATAGAGAGTGATTGCTAATATTTACAGCATTTCTTTTTGGGGTTGACAATATTCTGGAACTAGATACTGATGATAGGTTGCACAACATTGTGAATATACTATAACCACTGAATTATACACTTTACAGAGGTAAATTTTGTGGAAAGTGAATTATATCTCAATGTTTTTTTAAAGGATAGCGATTTATCACAGTAGTTTTGCCATCCACCCATCTTCCAAGGATCTTTGAAATTTTAAAATTAACATTTTATCAGTCAGGGTTCAAGCAGAGAAGCATAAACTCTAGTTTGTATGTTTATATATATGTCATATTTTTATAGGGATATGACTTATACAATTGTGGGAACTGGTTTGGTTAAATAGCATATGGGAAACTGTTGCCTCTGTATCTTGTGGTGGGACTTGGAGTCAGGCAGGCAGTCAGGGAGGAAAGATGGCTGTGAAGTGGGGCAGGCAAGGACAAACTTGAACCTGCTAGGATGAGCTGGAAGGCAGAAGGACAGATGGACCCACAGTAGTCTCCCATTACTTCAATGTTAGGAATGATCTACAGGGAAAGAAAGTGCTTTTCGTCCAACAGCTAAACAGGGGTGAACTGCAGCTGTGCCTCTTGACCAGCCCTGAGCTTCTAGCCAAAAAAAAAGGGAAGCTTCTTCACTTTTGCTTTTCAAATCTAGGACAAGATGTCTCCTGTAGCTAATGCTTATCCAGAACAATACAAGGATGGGAATTATGGGAAGTGTAGTTCCAGCTGAATTATATTGGTGCACTACAAATCTACTACAAACATTAAATGGATTCAAGAAAACAGATGCAAAAGTCACATTAGCAGTAGGACCAGTCCCCTAGCCAGAATACGACCATATTATCCAACACATGATATATTCTTAGTATTGAGCGACATGGTCAATCATAAGAGACGTTTGACATCTAAGGAAGCTTCAGAAAAGGAGAATCACAGAGAAAACATTGGCAGGATCCAAACAGCTCATCTGACAGGTAATACCCACTCTGACTGAGCCTGGTGCTGTGAAGCATGCAGTTAACTCCACATGTACCAGTAGATTATAATATCATAATTTCATACCCAGTGTCGCCAAAAAAAACCTATGGAGACTTTCTGATTTGTTCTTTGCTATATTCCCAGTGGTTAGTATGATGTCTAGAACATAGTGCTCAGTAAGTATTTGTTGAATTAATGAATGATAAGCACAGAATAAAGGGTTATCACAACTTTGTGGAGTAAGTTATGATTGCCATTTTCCAGATGGGTATCTTAAGTCTCTGAGAGTTTGTCTGACTTGTGCAAAATTCAGACAGCATGTGACAGTGAGATTTTGAACCTTTTCCACATAACTCTAAAGAATAGACTGGTTGGGATGGTGCAAATCCCTGGTCTACCTTGTGGCGATCTGTCTGTTTGGTCAGGTGGCAGACTTCTGAGTGCAAACTTCAAAGGGCCTAATCCATATTGTGCCATAGTAGGTGCTCAATAAATACCTGTGAAGTGAAGGAAGGAATGTATAGGTAACCTATTTTCTAAATATACTTCAATAGAACGTATTCCCTGCTGATGATAAATTATCGGTGACTCTGCTAGGTTGACTAGTGTCCCCCAACCTTCCTGTCGACCTGGGACCTGTGAATGTGAGTTTACTTGGGAATAGGGTCTGTGCAGATGCAATCAAGCTAAGATGAGGTCATAGTCGAGTAGGGTGAGGCCGAAATCGCCACCTTATATGGTGAGGGAGTTTGGAGAAGACACACAGACACAGAGAGAGGGAAGACAACTGTGTGAAGACAAAGGCAGAAATTGGACTGATGCACCAACAAGTCAAGGGATACCAAGGCTTGCTGGCTGCCACCAGAAGCTAGGAAAAGGCAAGGAAGGATTCTCCTCTAGAGCCTTTGAAGGAAGGGAGGCCTTGCCGACACCTTGATTTTGAACTTCTAGCCTCCAGAGTTGTGAAAAAATGAAGGTTGTTTAAAGCCACCTTGTTTGTGGTACTTTGTTATGGCAGGAAACTAGGACAGTGGCCTTTTCATTCATGAAGGACATAGGGAGCATGTCTTCATTTTTTAAGTCATTGATTAGCTCGAGGCTAATCATCCCATGAATGCTAGGCTCCTACAGGTGGGGAATAATCTGTCTGCAATTTCCTGCTGAACTCTTTTAAGGAGCAAAGCGTATCTTTCTCTCCTATCTAAAAGAGAGCCTAGTTTCAGACTGTGAATCATTAAGTGCCAGTGATACCCATAGCTATTTTATTCCAATAAACTTTAAAAACTGTTGGTTTGTTTAATAAGCATTCAGAAGATAGAAACTGCATTTTCCAAGGGGACCTCTTTAATACTTTGTAGTAAGTGAGATCCTGATGGAACAGTGCTGGAAATACTCTATAAATAGCCATCATTTCCTCCTTTATCCACACACTATTCTCTAATGCCTTTATGCAAAGAACATCCCTATGTTATTTAGGGAGAGCTTTATCTGGTGGTTAAATACCTGTCTGCAGATCTCCAGAATGCTTCTTCTAGGATGGCATACATTTTAAAAATAAGAATATAAGAACCAAAGCCGAGATTATAGTCTCTTAGACTGGGCTGAATAAATAATAGCAATTGCTTCCAAGGGCATCAAAAGAGTCTTCTTTTTAGAGAGATCACAAACTTTTCATCTTCAAAGAATGACTTCTGAATACTTTCGGGTTTCTCAAAGACCTTAACAGAGTGAGAGGCACCTGAACTTTGTCTTAAATCTTTTGTTGTAGACTTGCGCCAAAAATATTAAAATGCTTACCAGGGCTGGACCCATAAAATTATCTAAAAAGATTAACATATGAAAGCAATATTATTCCAAATTTTAGCAATTCTAAGAATTCAAGATAAAACCTAATAATTACCAATTATTCCTAGAGAATAAATATTTCTGGGATTAAATCACAATATAATATTTTAATAGTCTGAAACAAAAAAAGCCAATGATAACCATATTTATAGCAGGTTGTTGACATAATGTATGCTCATTATTTAACAGAAAATATGCAACAATTCTTTATAACAGGAAGCTATATTATATTATGAATTAGTGGTTTTCAAATTATGTTCTCCAGAAGGTGTAGAGGTGCATGTTTGGGTGAGGAGGGGAAATATCTGCAGATGGTGATCTGTACCTTCCTAGCCCCATCCTCAATCTCTTCAGCTAACATAGTTCCTCTTTTTGCCATTTCTTTATTGCGGCTCTGCCTAATATGTAACTTTGTTTTGTTTTTTCACTACTCAATAAGGAATTTTAAGAAGCAGTGGTTGAGTGGAGAATGCAAAGGACATAAATATATAATTTTTTTAATAATGGAGTTGGAGGATTCTAGTGACAGATCTTAGTAAAAGGAGCAGTGTAAGGAATTCAGCAGAGAGAAGTTAGATGACAGACAAATGGAATTAGGGCAGAAAGCCAGACCTGGGCTTTGGTTCCAAGAAGGTCATTAGATTCCTCAGCACAGGGACTTTTAGCCCAGACAGTGGCTTGGTGGTTGTACATCATGTCAATTCTTATAATAAAATATATTCACAAAGGACTATGAAAAAGCACAACACTAGGATGACAAATTTGAGTGAGTCAGTGCAAAAGAACTGACTAAAAGACTGGGTACACTTTGCCTACTGATAGAATTGTTTTTCCCTCCTGGAGGAAAAAAAGAATAAATGGTAACTAATTTATCACTTGGCAATAGGAGGGGGAGCAGAGAAAATGAATCATGTGCACATAAAATTCCCAATTCTGGGGGAGTATGCTGTCAAAATGGAAGACACCCCTCACTCCATGATTCATTTGTTTTCTGTTACTTCATTTGCTTTCTAACCTGCTGCACAAATATTTGGGCTTTTTTTTTGCTCAGAAAGGGGAGTGTACATCTTCTGCATGAATATTGTGAGGGCCTAACTTGGTATTTAGCTGCTTATTCCATTAGAGAGCAGGCTTCTGTTACTTGCATTTCAAAGATGAGTAGGATGAATTCGGCTGAATAGCAATGCATTATATGTAATTGCCTATATGATCATGAACATGAAGTTGCCATTTTTAGAAGGGCTGTGGTGCATATCATTCTAAAAAATCCTGGATTTATAGGGTCTAAAAATATCCAGGTTCATTCTTGAATTTTGACCACCATCTTCAAATATTGCTTATTGCATGTGAATTTCCATATCCTTTCCAATCATTTCATTTCTGCATTTTATTTTTAAATTTTTCTTATTTATATGAGTATACCGTATATATTCTCCCAGAGTTATCCTCTATCAGGACCACCATAAGATTGTAAAATAATAAGTGAAAACAAGTAGAATGAAATCCAAATAGCCTCCTGACTTCAATAACCCCTGGATACAAACAATTTCACAGTGGCGTTTGTATTTTATACATTCTCATTCCTGCTCATAATGTTCTTATCCTGCATCCCACTCACTGGAAAGTCTTTTCCAAGGAGGCCTGAATGTGCTTAAGTGGCTTCTCTGCCAGTCACATGCACCATGGAGGATCCAGCATGTTCTTCTCTTACTCTTGCCCCATTATTGATGCTTTCAGCTTACAAATTCAATGGTGATGCCTCCCTCCTCCACTGCTGCAGCACCCATCACAAGAATACTAAATGTTAGATGTTAGCAAAAGTCATAGCTCCTAGGACTCTGAAAGTACTTAGTTGTCAAGTGGCTAGAATGGAGCTATTGTAGCATGAAAATATAGAATGGCCCTGTCCTCTAATCAGTGTCACTTTTTGTCCCCTGTGCTACATAATCATTCTGTTGTGTCATGAGTTTCACAGAGTCCCTGGTGAGAACAGCCTTTTCTACTGTCACCTGCAGCCCTCTGTCTAAAGGGGTGGCCCAGTTCTGGGGACTGGACGGCCTTCACCACACTGTCACTCCATTTCTGGTCCTAGGGTTTTGTGCATGAAACCTTCCTCTTCCAAGTACCTTTCTTCTCCATGATGGGACATAGATGGAAAGTATGGTCAATGACTTCACTCACCAATTCTCAGCATTGTCTATTCTTTCAGGAATTTCACAATTGATATTTGATTTGGAGGCCCTTGAGATAATATTGGAAAGATGAAAATACAGTATACCTGGGTAAAACTCCAAGTGTTTTAAAGTGTTGCTTCTACAAAGTGAGCTTGTAGAAGGAATTAGAAGAAACTCCTGAAAGTTGAGGAAGGGCAGATGCATTAACAAGCACTACTAGTGTTCATTACAGGGCCCCATTAGCTTTTGTTCACCTTCAAAGCATTCTTCTTGCTCGCAACAAATTGCAAAATTACACATCAGTATGGAAACTGTTTTCAACATTTTTTTCTTTTAAGGATTTGTGTTTTCTATTGTGGCATAAATACCCTTGGGTTCTGTCCAAATGGCATTCAGGACTAGTTTCTTTAATCAGTGCCAGGCTGAAGCAGCACAGCTTGCTCAATGTGCAACAAACACACAGTAAGTCATTTTGTTCTTATTCACATGTTTTTTGTGGCTGTATTTTAAGCACAACCTGGAGGCCAGATTGTTGTTTTGAATGTATTTTTCCTGTAATAGATGGCCTTCATTTGTACACAATATTTTTTATTTTTGGGGGGAACCAGTGGGATAGCCAATTCATCTTAATCCTGGCTGCTAGCCTTCTTCTCCTCCCTCCCTCCCTCCCTCTTTCTAATTGGTGTCTTCTTTCCTAGCTTCCTTCCATCACAGTTCCCTTCCTAACATTTTTACTTCTAACACCCGATTTCCTTAATTTCTTTCTTTCTCCCCAAATTCTTCCCTTCCTAACTTTAGTTTTCCCATCTCTCTTCCTTCTTGACACTTAAGTCATTATAAAAATAAGTTACAAACTATTTCCTTCTAAGGCTGAATCTATACTTTTTAACCATGATTTTTCTACAACAGTGGTATGGTAAGTATCTTTCTATACATCTCTTTCTTTTTAACACGATTCCTGACAATCTTTCCTATTGCTTGGTTTCTCAGCTTTAGGGTACTCAAATCAAGGAGACTGAAGAAAGAGGGTTACCATTTGAACAAGGACAAGAATGATTATGGGAGATGATATGGGATACAGGTTAGAAAAAAAATCATGTAAGAGTAATGGTAGAAGGAACTGGGAATAATTACCCAGGTGAAGAGACTAGTTGTGCCCTGAGCCCTGTCTGTAAATAACTTAAGAGATTCCATATGGAAGAGGGATTCCACTTGATCTGTGGGGTTCAAAAGAACAGAATAAGTAATGAAAGATTAGAAGAAAATGATGAAAATTAAATTTTAGGTCAACAAAAGGCAAGCTTGGTATTATTAGCAGCTGATTGCAAAAAGAATGGACTCTCCAAAGAGGTAGTGGGGTTCTCCATCATTAGGAATATTCACCTAACAGCTGGATGATGGACTGTTACAGGGAGAATGGTTTAACTCTAAGCTCCCTTACAGTCCAGGACCCTATCATTTTGAGACATCGGCTCCTTCAATGAATCACTTTTGGGAATTTCATTTAACATTGACTAATAATCTATACCTTACATTTTTGCCATTGTTCTTGTACGTGTCAGACAAATCTTGTATTTGTTATACTGAAATATACTTGAAGTAGGATTCTTTTTTTCCCCAATATATCTGAGCCCACAATATTGTGCAAATGTTGCTGAGTTTATCACGCATGCTCTGATTTGAGTGTGTGATTCCTGCACAGCTCTGTGCTTCCCATGCAAAATTCAAATGCAGAGAGAGTAAGATGAACAATTTCCCTGATAGTAACTTTTACTGGGCTCAGGATTGTGGACTAGAAATACAAACCCAGGACTGATTATGAGAGATTTATTGTCAATAAGCTTTTATTGGGCATAAAATCATAAAAGTTAGCAGCTATAATACTGGCCCTTAGGGATCACTTATTCCATGCCCTCATTTTATTAATGAGGAAATCAAGGACCATAGACATAAATGACTTGCCTAAAGTCCCAATGTTAATGAGTGGAAGGAAACCCTGAACATGGATCTTCTCATTCCTTTTCTAACACTCTGCCTGGTGTTACTGATATGAGGTTCATGATGTGCTGGGAAACTGTCACAGGTGTGCCATCAAATTTCTATGACGTTGTGAATGTATGCCCATAAGAAATGGAAACATACTGTCATCACAATAGGTCCTCAGTTGCCTTTCAGCATCCAGTGTTAACGTACTACTGTGAACAACCACTCAACCTATTTACAAATGCTTTATTTTCATGCCTACTATGCACCAGGCACTAAGAGCAGGGCATTCTGCATGCTATTAAGTTATATCTTGGAACACAAAGCAAGCCTCAATAAATTAAAAGATATTGGAATCAAACAATGACTCTTCAACCACAATAGAATAAAGCTAGAAATCAATAATGGAGGGATAAGTGAAAAATTCACAAATATGTGGAAATTAAACAATGTATTCTTAAACAACAAATGAGTTAAAGAAGAAATCACAAGGAAAATTAGGAAATATCTTGAGGCAAATGAAAATGAAAAATACAACATACCAAAACTTGTGTGATGCAGCAAAGGCAATGCTGAAAGGGAAATTTCTAGTTCTAAATGCTTACATTAAAAAATAAAAAAGATTCCAAATCAGAGACCTAACCTCAAACTGGAAGAACTAGGTGAAGAAGAGCAAACTAAACCCAAAGCAAGCAGAAGGAAGGAGAAACAAAGATTAGATCAGAGGTAAATGAAATAGAGAAAAAACAACAACGGAATCTACAAAACCAAAAGTTGATTCTTTGAAAAGATCAATAAAATTGACAATTCTTTAGCTAGACTGACAAAGAAAAAAAGAGAGAAGACACAAATAACTAAATGATTCATATTCACTTGGAAAGAATGTGTATTCTATTGCTTTTGGTGAAGTGTTCTACATATATCTATTGGGTATAGTTGGTTTTGAGTATGTCTCATGTTTTCTATTTCCTTATTGATTTTCTGACTAGATGTTCTATTATTGAAAATGGTGTATTAAAGTCTCCTACTATTAATGTTAGCTGTCAGTTTCTCTCTTCAAATATGTCGGTACTTGCTTCATATATTTTGGGGCTCTGCTGTTAGGTGCATATATATTTACAATCTTTTTGTCTTCTTGTTTAATTGACCCCTTTATCAGTATATAATGACCATCTTTGTCCCTCATAACAGCTTTTGACTTAAAGTCTATTTCATCTGTTATCACTATAGCTACCCCAGCTTTCTTTTGGTTATTATTTGCATTATATATATATATATTCCATTCTTTCACTTTCAACCTACTTGTGTCTTTGAATTTAAGGTGAGTCTCTTGTAAATAGCATAAAGTTTGGCCATGCTTTTTCATCCATTCTGCCAGTCTCTGCCTTTTGACTATATAGTTTAATTGATTTACATTTGAAGTTGCCATTGATAATGGAGGACTTTCTTCTGACATTTTTCTACTTAGTCTTTGTAAGTCTTACACATATTGTCCCTCATTTCTTTTAATATCTACTTTCATATTTATTTGATTTTTGTATTGTACCATATTGTGTCCCTTCTCATTTCTACCTGGATGTATTTTTCATCTATTTTCCTTCTGGTTACATGGGGTTAAAGTGTAATATCCTAAATATATAGCAATCATATTTGATTTGATAACAACTTAACTTTAATAGCGTACACATACACTATTCCTTATAATCCTCCATCCCTCCACCTTTTTCGAACTCATTACAAAATATATCTTTGTACATTGTATGTACAAAACCATAGATTTATCATTATTTTTATGCATTTACATTTTAGCACCTGTAGGAAGAAGTGGAGTTATGCACCAAAAACATACAGTACAATAGTACTTGCATTTATATGTACCCAAATGATTACCTTTACTGGAGGTTTTTATTTCTTTATGCCACTTTGAACCACTGTCTAGTGTCCTTTCCTTTCAATCTGAAACACTCCCTTTAGCATTGCTTGTAGAGCAGGTCTAGTGGTGATGAATGCCCTCAGCTTTTGTTTATCTGGGAATGTCTTACTCTTTCCCTCATTTTTGAAAGAAAGTCTCACCAGATATAAAATTCTTGGTTGGCCATTTTTTTGCTTTCGGCACTTTAAATGCACTACCTTTTTACCTCCATGGTTTCTGATGAGAAATCGACACTTTATCTAATTGTTACTCCTTTCTGCATAACACATTGATTTTCTCTTGCAGCTTTCAGAACTCTCCCCTTGTCTTTTATATTCAACTATTTGATCAGTATGTGACGGGGTATAATTCAAGTTTATCCTGTTTGGTGTTCTCTAGACTTCTTAGATGTGCATATCAATGTCTTTTGCTATGTTTGGGAACCTTTCTGTCATTTCTTTGAATATTCCTTTTGCATTTTTCTCTATTTTTTCTCCTTCTGGGGCTCCCATAAAGTGTATATTGTTATGTGTGATGGTGTCTCAGAGGTCTCTTAGGCTATTTTCATTTTTTATAATTCATTTTTCTTTCTGTTCCTCGGCCTGACTCATTTCAATTGTCTTGTTTTGAGTTCACTGTTCTTTCTGCTGCCAGCTCCAATCTGCTGTTGAAACCCCCTTGGGAATTTTCCATTTCCGTTATTGTGGACTTCAACTCCAGTAGATCTGTTTGGTTCCTTTTTAAAACTTTTATCTCTTTATTGAGAGATCTCCTATTGTTTCTCCAATGTTTTTATATTCTTTAGTTCTTTCTCTGTATTTTCCTTCATCTCCTTGAGCATTTAAGAGATTTTTTAAAAAGTTTTTTGCCCAGTATGCCCATAATATGTTCTTCTTGGTTGATATTTTCCTTTGGATGGACCATCATTTTCTGTTTGTTTGTCTTGTAATCTTTTGTTGTACACCATATATTTTAATATTTTAAAATGCTAACTCTGGATTTTAACCCCATGAGATGCCTGTTTTTTGAGTCTGTATCCAGCTAGGGATATGACAGAAATTTTCTTGTTTGTCAGGATTCTAAGAAAACCAAGCAAACATACCTAAGCAAAAACACCTCTCATTGCGTTTGCAAATTGGGTTTGCGTCGGCTGGTGTTTTCCTTCAGAGTTCAGGCCTCCTATCAGGAATATCAGCCCAAGGTAAATGCAAAGTGTAGGGTCCCCCTGTCTTTTTGGCCTGTGTCTTTTCCTGGGCTTATACTTGCTGGTGGCCTTAGGAGTTCCCCTATTTAAAGGAATTTGAATGCCCCCTCTACTTCCCAGGACACAGACCTTCTTAGTGTTCCACTAAGAGATTTTTAGGATGTAACTCCTAGACAATAGATATTCAATTTTGCAAGTTTCAGTTTTATAAGAATAAGGTTCATAAGTGCAAGCATTAATATTGAGGGCTTAGTGTATTGGCCAGTTTTCTATTAGGCACTGCCTATGTACTCTAGAAATTCTTGCCACACAATTAGAGAATTAAGCAGGACTCCTTAGGATGGGAATATAATATTTTCTTGAGTTAACACCCCATGACCACATGAACACATTCATATTCCATAGAGGCATGCCCCAAATGCACCTATCCCCACACATCCCCCCAACATCAACACCCTGCAACAATGACCCTCCCCTGCCACAGGTGCCAAAAGAACACTCCCACAATTGTATTCTCAACCCCAGTCCTCTACCTCCCCAGAGTTTACCTTTTCCTTTCTCCAGCCCTCCGTCCAGCTCTGTGGATAGCCCAACCCTCTCCACAACCCCACTCACAGTCATTACTCCAGCATCATTGACCCCATTCACTTTGCTACACCACTGTTACCCCTGTCCACTGCCAAACTGTCCCCACCCACCTTATCGTAGATTCTGCCCAGATTGAGCATCTGCTCACCACTCTCTACTCCTTATCTATCTTCTGGTAACCTATCTTCCAGACTCTACCTCTGTGAATCTGCTCAATAACTTTAGTTCATATCAGTGAGATCATGTAATATTTGTCCTTTAGTGACTGGCTTACTTCACTCAACATAATGTCTTCAAGATTCTTCCATGTTGTCACGTATGTCAATACTTCATCTTTCTTACAGCTGAGTAATATACCATCTTATGTATATACCATATTTTGTTTATCCATTCATCTGTTGATGGACCCTTGGATTGCTTCTAACTTTTGGCAATTGTGAATAATGCCACAATGAATGTTGTGCATGTATCTGTTTGTGTCCTTGCTTTCAATTCTTCTGGATATATTCCTAGTACTGGGATTGCTGGATCACATGGCAATTCTATACTTAGCTTCCTGAGGAACTGCCAACCTGTCCTCCACGGTGGCTGCACCATTCTACATTCCCACCAGCAGTGGATGAGTGTTTTTATTGTTTTTTTAGGAGGCAAAGGGATGGAACCAGAGACCTCATATATCGGAGGCAGGCATTCAACCATTGAGCTACATCTACACTCTTGGATGAGTATTTCTATTTCTCCACATCCTCTCCAACACTTGTAGTTTTCTGTTTTTTAATAGCTGCCCATCTAATAGGTGTAAGATGATTTATCATTGTAGTTTTGATTTGCATTACCCTAATAGCTAGTGATGTTGAGCATCTTTTCATGTGCTTTTTTAGCCACTTGTATTTCCTCTTTGGAAAAAAATGTCTATTCAAATCCCTTGCCTATTTTTTTGCCTTTAAAAAATTTATTGAAATATATCACTCATACATGAAAATACATAAACAATAACTGTATAGCAAAAGCTGTGAACTCACAAAACAAACATGCATAACATCAAACAGGGCTCCCACACCTCACCCCACACCAACACCTTGCATTATTGTAAGATATTTGTTACAAATTATGAAAGAATATTGTCAAAATCTTACTACTAACTATAGTCCATATCTTCCATTTGGTTTATTTTTCCCCCAACCCACACCATTATTATTATTATTTTATATATATTTTTTATCACAGAAGTTGTGAACTTACAAAACAAGCATGCTCATGTGCAGAATTCCCATACAATACCCCTTCCATCAATAAAACACACCATGGATGGAACATTTGTTACAGATTGTGAGATAATATTATCAGACTATTGCCACCAACCATGGTTCATAGTGTACATTTGGCACACTTTGTCTATATTCCCCCAGCAACACAGTACATCTTTGGCATAGATGCATGAATATTACAGTATTGCTGTTAACCACAGTCCATAAGTCACTCCAGTTGTATTTTTCCCATACTTCTCCATATTCCCACCACTCTGCAATCGTGACGTACATCTGCTCTAGCTCACAAAGGACACTCTTGCATCTGTACCATCAACCACAATTCTCATCCTCCTCTGGGTCCACCGTGTTACTCAGTCCCTAGATTATTCTCTATATTTCTTTCAATTGACATTTACATCCCTAGATTACCCTTTCTAAACACATTCCCATTTATAAACCAGCTGTTACTTGCTATAAGGTGTTACCATCAATTCTATTCATTTCCCCACCTTAACAGTAACATTAATTAAAACTTCTACATACATTAAACACCAGTAGTCCATCTCAGCCCTCCCCTTATCTCCTTTAAGGTTCCACCACCTACCACCAGGTCTTGAAGATGTTTTCCTACATTATCTTCTAGAAGCGTTATGGTTCTTGTTTTATATTTAGGTCTTTAAACCATTCTGAATTAATTATTGTATAAGGTGTGAGATAGGGGTCCTTTTTCTTTCTTTTGACTATGGCTATCCAGTTCTCCCAGCACCATTTATTGAATGGACTGTTCTGCCCAAGCTGGGTGGATTTGACAGGCTTGTCAAAAATCACTTAACCATAGATGTGAGGGTCTATTTCTGAACCATCAATTTGATTCCATTGGTCTATATGTCTGTCTTTATGTCAATACCACACTGTTTTGTTTTGTTTTTACCACTATAACTAGGTAATATGACCTAAAATCTGAAAGTGAGAGTCCTTCAACTACGCTTTTCGTTTTTAAGATGTCTCTGGCTATTCATGACCCCTTACCCCTCCAAATAAATTTGATAATTGTATTTTTCATTTGTTTAAAAAATGCCAGTGGAATTTTTATCCAGATTGCATTGAATCTGTATATCATTTGGGTAGATTTGACATCTTAATGATATTCAATCTTAGGTCTTTTTAGAATTTCTTTTAACAATCTATTGTAGTTTTCTGAATACAAGTGCTTTACATCCTTGGTTAAGTTTACTCCTAAATATTTGATTCTTTTAGTTGCCACTGTAAATGAAATCGTTTTTCTGACTTCCTAGTCAGATTGTGCATTACTAGTGTCTTTTAAAGTCTATTTCACTTGATATAAGTGTAGCTACTCTGGCTTTTTGTTGTTGTTGTTACTGCTTAGTTGGAATATCTTCTTCCAAGTTTTCTTTTTTTTATAATTTTTTTCTTATTTTTTAAAAGCTATTTAGATTACATAAATGTTACACAAAAAATATAAGGATTCCTATATGTCCCCCTCCCCACACCTCCCACACCCTCCCAAATAAACAACATCCTTCATTAATGTGGCACATTCATTGCAATAGATAAATACATCCTGGGGCATTGCCACTGAGCTTGCACCATAGTTCACCTTATAGTCTACAATCTCTTCCACACAGTTCACATGTTATGGGATGATATAAAATGGCCTATATCTGTCATTGCAATGTCATTCAGGATGATTACCAAGTCCCAAAAAAGCTCCCATATTACAGCTGTTTTTCCCTCTCCTGCCCCCGGAGCCTCCAGTGGCCACTACCTCCACATCAATGCTGTAATTTCTTCCATTGCTAGAATCACAATATGTCTATAGTAGAATACCAGTAAGTCCAATCTAGTCCATAGTTCATTCCCCAATCCTGAGGATTCTGGGATGGTGATGTCCACTACACCTCTAAGTGAGAGGGGGTTTAGATCCCATACAGCTGAGGGATGGGACTCTCTTGTTTGTAGTTGTAGGCTCTCTCATTTCCTTGGTGTGGTGGTTGTCAGTCCTGACTTCCTTGTTTGTTGCCCTGGGTGAGTCCAATGAACTGGAGAGTAGGTGTTGCAACTGTGCTAAGGCTATGGGTCCAGCTGGCACATGGACAGCCTAAAGATTCCAGTCTCTTGGACTTACACTTACAAACTCCAGCACCAAGTTCAGGTTTAAATAGAAGGTACAGATGAGCCACATGTAGGGAAGCCACAATTGAGTCCAACTCTCATTCTCAGGAGCACAAATTCCAAGGTAGGGCCCACTGGCAAGGCACCAAACCCTGGAACTATCTGCCCTGACCATAAGACCTGGTTGTCTCCAGAGTCCTCAGGAGCCTCACTATTTGGAGTAGTGTCCACTTTGGCAGTCTATGAGATCCTGCTGAGATGTGCATAAGCATTACCTATGGGATGACCTCCTAACTCACTTTGAAGTCTCTTTAGCCATATAAACGCATTTGTCTTTATCCTTTTCCCCTTTTGGTCAACGTCTTTTTCTAGTTGCATTGCTAGTTGGTACTTGGTAGTACTCTCTCGGTGCCAGGGAGGTTCATCCCTGGAAGACATGTCCCATGCTGGGGGAAAGGTAATACATTTATATGCTGAGTTTGGCTTAGAGAGAGACCACATTTGAGCAACAAGGAGGCTTTCAGGAGGCAACTCTTAGGCACCTCACAACACTAGGCTAAGTTTCAATGTCAAGAGCAAAGGCTAACAAGCATAGTCATCAATATCAAGGGGCCATTAATGGATCATCCTCCTTCACCAGTCTTTGCCCCTGTACTTGGGGGACTGTTGCTGCTCCATTAGAGAATGTGGCAGAGCTCTCCAGGATGGGAATTCAATATTCTCTCAGTTATTGTGTGAGTCTCTCCACCCACTGTGACAATGCCCCATGAACATTTGAACATATTTATATACCTTATATGTATGCCCAAGTGAATTTCCTCCCATGTATCCCCCATAACTGACACCCCACACCAACAATCCTCCCCTGCCTCAGTTGTAATCCCTCTGTGATCCAAAGCTTCTTCAAAAATGAAGCCAATAAAATAGCCAAATACAGTTAATAGGAAAATGAAATAAAAATTATAGGTTTAAATATAAGAAATAACATATATAAAAAAAATTTAAAAACTAAAAATAAAGTAAAATTTAAAAATTGGGATATTAAAAAATGATGAAAAATATTTAAAAAAATTTTCTTTGACATTTTGCCTTTCATCATTGTAATATCTGGTTTCCTGTATGTACAGTGACATTTTCTTTCATTTATTCCCCTTTGACTTACTTTTTTTCATTTTATTTTCAAAGAAGTTTTAGGTCAAAGTAAAGTCACATACAGAATACAGGGGGCTCCCATATACCCAACATCCTCCTTCTTTTCCCCCTTCCCATATTAAAACCTTTTAAAATGTGGATGGTACCTTTGTTACAACTGATGTCCAAATAGTGAAACATAGCTACTAACCATGGTCAATGGTTTACATTAAGGTTTACATTTTAGACCATACACTTTTATAAATTTTGATGATATTTAACATGGCCTGTGTCCATCACTGAAGGATCATATAGACTACAATATCTCCTGTTCCATCTATTCTATTCCTCCCTCCCTCTCCCCTCGGGGCCCACGGCAACCACCTGGCTTCAGTCCTTGGATGATAAGATTCATAGTTACTTGCAACAACACTGAGGTCTTGACACACTGGTTTGTGCTTTCCTATTAGGAACTGCCCATGCTCTCAAGAGACTCACACCCCTCTGTTTGTGAATATATCACTCCTCCCCAGGATGAGAATCCAACTCTTTACCACTCATTATGTGGGTCTCCACCCACTGATATAACACATTAAGACAAATTGATCACTCACACACTCCCTAGAAGCCTGGTTCAGGTGTATCCTGTCCCGAATGCCACCCCCCCCATCCAATACCCTAAACCAGTAATCCTTCCTTGTCATATGGCCATAAGAGCATTCCTAACTTTGTACTTTCAACCTCATACCCACAAATCCCCAGTGTTCACCTGGTTCCTCTCCTAACCCTCCCCCCAAGTTCCATGGACCTTCCAACCCACCTTCCCCAATCTACCCACCTCTCAAACCTACACTGCCCAACCCAATAATATCACAACCCTCCTGTCTTATCTCTTCAATGTGCAACTACACACTTTCACCTTATCATAGATTACGTCCATATGGGTGTTGGCTCACAACCTTCTTCTCCCTTTCTATTTCCTGTAAACCTATCTTCTAAACAATAGCTCTCTGAGTCTGCTCAATTTGCTTAATTCATATCAGTCAGGTCATGTAATTTGTCCTTCAATGCCTGGCTTGCTTCACTCAACATAAGGTCCTCAAAATTCATCCATTTTATCCCATGTATTAGCAGTGTGTTCCTTCTTACAGCTGAGTAATATTCCATTGTATGTATGTACCACATTTTGTTTATCCATTCATCTGTTGATGGACATTTGGGTGGATTCCAACTTTTGACAATAGTGAATAATGCCACTATGAATATTGGTGTGCATATATCTATTCATTTCTTTGCTTTCAATTCTTTTGGGTATATACTCAGCAGTGAAATTGCTAGATCATATGGCAGATCTATAGTTAGTTTTTTGAGGAACCACCAAACTGTCCTCCATAGTGGCTGGACCATTCTACATTCCCTCCAGCAGTGGATGAGGGTTCCCATTCTTCCACATACTCTCCAACACTTATAGTTCTCTTTTTTTTTAAAATAGCCACCATTCTAATGGGTGTAAGATGGTATCTCATTGTAGTTTTGATTTGCATTCCCCTAATAGCTAGTGATGTTGAGCATCTTTTCATGTGCTTTTTAACCATTTGTATTTCTTCCTTGGAGAAGGGTCTTTTCTACTCGCTTGCCCATTTTTTAAATGGGAGGTTTGTCTTTTTATTTTTGAGGTGTAGGATTTCTTTATATATGCTGGATATTTGACTCCTGTCAGATATATGGTTACCAAATATTTTCTCCCATTGGGTAGGCTGCCTTTTTACTTTCTTGATAACCTCCTTTGAGGTGCAAATGTTTTTAATTTTGAGGAGATCCAATTTATCTATTTTTTCTTTTGCTGCTCATGCTTTGGATGTGAAGTTCATGAAGCCGTTTCCTATTACAAGGTCCTAAAGATGCTTCCCGACATTATCTTCCAAGGTCTTTATAATCCTGGTTCTTATATTGAGATCTTTGATCCATCTTGATCAGATTTTTGTATAAGGTGTGAGATGGCGTTCCTCTCTCATTCTTTTGGATATGGATATATCATTTGGAGAACAAATGGTTCTCCAAGCACCATTTGTTGAAGAGGCTATTCTCTCCCAGTAGAGTGGGCTTGGTGGTCTTGTCAAGTATCAGATGACTGTATATGTGAGGATCTATATCAGAACTCTCAATTCAGTTCCATTGGTTGGTATGTCTATCCTTGTACCAATACCATGCAGTTTTGACCACTGTAGCTTTGTGGTATGTTTTAAAGTCAGGTAGTGTGATTCCTCGAATTTCATTTTTCTTTTTCAATATGTCTTTGGCTATTCAGGGCCTCTTACCCTTCCAAAATAAATTTTGTGGTTAGTTTTTCCAATTCAGTAAAAATTGCTTTGCTGATTTTTATTGGGATTGCATTAAATCTGTAGATCAGTTTGGGTAGGACAGACATCTTAATGATGTTTAGTCTTCCTATCCATCAACAGGGAATATTCTTACATTTATATGTCTTCTTTGATTTCCTTTAAAAGTATTACATAGTTTTCTGTATATAAGTCATTTCTATCTTTAGTTAAATTTATTCCTAGGGGTATTTGATTCTTTTAATACTACTGTAAATGGTATTTTTTTCTTCATTTCCTCCTCAGGTTACTTGTTATTGGTGTACAGAAATGCTGCTGTTTTTTTGAGCATTAATCTTATAGCCTGTGACTTTACTGAACTCATTTATAAGTTCTAGAAGCTTTGTTGTAGATTTCTCAGGGCTTTCTATGTATAGGATCATGTCATCTGCAAATAGTGAAATTTTTACTTCTTCCTTTCCAATTTGGATGCCTTTTATGCCTTTTTCTTGCCTCTGTGCTTGAGCAAGTACTTCTAAGACAATGTTAAATAGGAGCGGTGATAGTGGCATCCTTGTCTGGTTCCTGATCTTAGAGGGAAAGCTTTTAGGATTTCACCATTGTATATGATGTTAGCTGTGGGTTTTTCATATATACCCTTTATCATGTTCAGAAAGTTTCCTTCTATTCCTATCTTTTGCAGTGTTTTTAATCAGGAACAGGTGCTGTATTTTGCTGAATGCTTTTGAGGCATCTATAGAGATGATCATGTGATTATTTCTTTCAATATGTTTATGTGGTGTATTACATTGATTACTTTTCTTATGTTGAACCATCGTTGTATACCCGGGATGAAACCCACTTGGTCATGGTGTATAATTCGTTTGATGTGTTTTTTAATACGATTAGCAAGTATTTTGTTGAAGATTTTAACATTAGGTTCATTAGAAAGATTGGTCTGTAATTTTCCTTTCTTGTGTCATCTTTGTTTGGCTTTGGTATTAGTGTAATGTTGGCATCACAGAATGAGTTAGGCAATGTTTCTTCTACTTCTATTTTTTGGAAGAGTTTAAGCAGGATTGGTGTTAGTTATTTCCGGAATGTTTGATAGAAGCCATCTAGTCCTGGGCTCTTCTTAGTTGGGAGGTTTTTGATGATTGATTCTTTCTCTTTACTTGTAATTGGTCTGTTGAGTTCTACATTTCTTCTTTTGTCAATGTAGGCAGCTTGTGAATTTCTAGGAATTTGTCCATTTCCTCTAAATTATCCTTCTTGTTGGCCTATAATTTTTCAAAGTATCCTCTTATGATACTCTTTATTGCTGTGGGGTCAGTGGTAATATCCCCTTTCTCATTTCTTATTTAGTATATTTGCTTCTTCTCTCTTATATTCTTTGTTAGTCTAGCTAACAAGGAATTTTATTGATCTTATTGATCTTCTCGAAGAACCAGCTTTTATTTTGTTTATTTTTTCTAGTGCTTTCTTATTTTCTAGTTCATTTAGTTCTGCTCTAATCTTTGTATTTCCTTCTTTCTACTTCCTTTGTGGTTAGTTTGTTGTTGTTTTTCAATTCCTCCAAGTGTGCAGTTAGGTCTTTGATCTTAGCTCTTTCTTCTTTTTTGATATATGCATTTATGGCTATGATTTACCCTCTCAGCACAGCTTTTGCTGCATCCCATAGGTTTTGATATGTTGTGTTGTCATTTTCATTCATTTCAAGGTAGTTACTTATTTCTTTGGTTTGACATAGTCAAAGTACTAAAAGAAAAGAAAAAAAAAAAACTTCCAGCCAAGAATTCTCTATCCAGCAAAGCTGGCATTCAAAAATGATGGAGAGTTCAAAATATTCACAAATAAACAAAAATTAAGAGCATGCCAATAAGAAATCTGCTCTTCAAGAAATACAAAATGGAGTTCTGCAGGTTGAAAGGAAAAAACAGGAGAGAGAGTTGGAGGAGAGTGTAAGAACAACTAAAAAGATAAAAAGAGAAATAAAAACAACATGTGACATACATAAACCCAAAGAAAATATGGCTAATGTAAGTAATTCCTTGAGAGTAATAATACTAAATGTTAATGGATTAAACTCACCAGTCAAGAGATACAGATTGGCAGAATGGATAAGGAAATATGACTCGTCTATATGTTGTCTACAAGAAACCCACCTTAGACCCAGGGATTCAAGGAGGCTGAAAGTGAATGGCTGGAAAACAATCTTACAAGCAAACAATAACCAAAAAAGGGCAGGAGTAGCTATACTAATATCAGACAAAATAGACTTTAAATACATAACTATTTCAAGAGACAGGGACAGGTACTATATATTAGTAAAACGGTTAATCTTTCAAGAAGAAATAACAACCATAAGCATTTATGCACCTAACCAGGGTGCCTCAAAATACATGAGGCAAACACTGTAAAAACTAAGTGGAGAAATAGATGCCTGTATAATTATAGTGGGGGACTTTAATACCCCTTATCACCATTTGATGGAACATCTGGACTGAGAATCAATAAAGAAACTAAGACTTTGAATAATACATTAGAGGATCTGGATCTAATAGTCATATACAGAAACAGAACACTACACCGAAATACAGTAGGATATACATTCTTCTAAAGTGCACATGGATCATACTCCAAGGTTGACCACATGCTAGGCCACAGAAAAATGCTCAGTGATTTGAGAAAGATTGAGATTATACAAACTAATTTCTCTGACCACAATGGAATGAAGCCTGGAAATCAGTAAGGGCCAGAGAACCAGATTAGGTACAAAGATATGGAAGTTAAACAGCACACTCTTAGGTAAACAGTGGGCCAAGGAGGAATTCCAGACTTTCACTTTCAATCTGTTGGCATCCTTGTGTCTAAGGTGATTCTCTTGCAGACATCATATAGGTGGCTCCTATTTCCTTATCCATTCTGCCAAGCTGTGTTTTTTGATTGGTGAGTTTAATCCATTAACATTTAATGTTATTACTGTAAAAGCAGTTCTTATTTCACCGATTTTGACCTTTGGGTTTTATCTGTCATATTTTATTTTCACCACTCTTTTGAAACTTTTAGTTACTTTTACTCATATAATCTTCATTTCTAGATTTTCTTCCAAGCCTCACTCTCCTATCTTTTCTTTTCAGCTGTAGCACACCCTTTAGTATTTCCTTTAGTGTTGGTCTCTTGGTTACAAACTCTCTCCATTTCTGTTTGCCTGTGGATATTCTTAACTCTCCTCATTTTTTAAAAGACAATCTTGCCGGATATAAGATTCTTGGCTGGAAGTTTTTCTCTTACAGTATCTTAAATATATCACTGTCTTCTTGCCTCCATGGTTTCTGATGAGAAATAGGCACTTAATCTTATTGGGTATCCCTTATGTGCTGTGCATTGCTTTTTTCTTGCTGCTCTCAGAATTCTCTTTATCTTTGGCATTTGACATTCTGATTAGTATGTGTCTCAGAGTTGGTCTATTTGGATTTATTCAGGTGGGAGTACTGGCCCTCTTTCTGACTTGTTCAAACTTTAGCTCTTCTTAGGATTATACTTTAGCCAGCCGAATTTACTAATCAGTAGCTGATTTTACTGATTAACTGAACTTACTAATCAGTGCCCAACCATCTTTTCCTCCCCCATTTTTGGGAAATTCCAGTCATGGAATCGCTCTTGAGGCTGCTTGTATTGCCAGTGGTGGATGGTCACTGGCCTCCACAGTGTGGAATGCTCTACTTACCTCCCCATTTTTAAAATGGATTGTTTGTCTTTTAAATTTCAAGATGTAAGATTTCTTTTTATATGCTGGATATTAGGCCCTTACCAGATAGGCAGTTCCCAAATATTTTCTCCCATTGAGTAGGCTACATTTTCACTTTCTTGACAGAACTCCTTTGAAGTACAAATTTTTTAATTTTGAGGAAGTCCCATTTATCCATTTTTTTCCTTTCATTGCTCATGCTTTAGGCATAAAGTTTATGAAACTATTTCCTACTATCAGATCTTGTAGATGCTTCCCTGCATTATCTTCTAGGAGTTATGGCCTTGGCTCTTATTTTTAGGGCTTTGATCCATCCTGAGTTAATTTTTGTATAGGATGTGAGATGTTGATCCTGTTTCCTTCTTTTGGATGTGGATATCCAGTTCTCCAAGCATTATTTGTTGAAGAGACTATTCTGTCCCAGTTGAGTGGGTTTAGTGGCCTTGTTGGATATCGGTTGGCTGAATATGTATGGCTCTATGTCTGAACAATCAGTTCAGTTCCATTTGTCAGCATGTCTATCCTTGTGCCAATACCACATAGCTTTGACCACTGAAGCTTTGTAGTATACTTTAAAGTCAGATAACATAATTCCTCCAATTTCATTTTTCCTTTTCAGGATGTTTTTGGGGCCCTTACCCTTCCACATAAATTTGATAATTGGCTTTTCCAGCTCAGTAAAAAATTTTGTTGCTACTTTTATTGGGATTGCATTGACTCTTTAAATCAATTTGGGTAGGATAGACATCTTAATGATATTTAGTCTTCCAATTCATGGACATGGAGTATTCTTCCATATATTTAGCTATTCTTTGATTTCCTTTAACACTGTTGTATAGTTTTCTGTGTAAAAGTCCTTTACATCCTTAGTTTAGTCCTAGATATTTGATTCTTTTAGTTGCTTTTGTAAGCTGTGCTTTCTTGACTTGGCCCATGCCCAGAAAATGCATCCCTTCAACTGTCCTCTGCAGTTTTGAGGGAGCTACGGGCTTTAAGCCTCTTCTGCTGCCTTTGATTGGAGGGGGATGGAACAATGGCTGTCTTCAGAGCCATGCCCCCAGTGATCCGAAGTAGCTAATCAAATGCAGTGATCATCAATCTCATGGCCCACCCCTGGATATTGGGGAAGTGGATTTTTATGTCCCTCTCTGGCACCAGTGAGCTGTGTCAGGGGCCAGACCCCACTGCTGCCTGTCATGAGAGTGGGGGGTGGGCTGCAGTAAATACCACAAGGAGAGAGGGAGAGAAAAATTTATCGATATTTGCCATAATTTACCAGCCTCTTTGTCCCATACCTTTTTGGATGATGTAAAATGTACTACTGGACTCTGAGATTTTAAAATACTTGATTCAGAAAGTTCCTGCCTGTTTAGTAGTTGTTCATATGGAAGCACTGATTCCTGGAGTTTCCTAGACTGTCAACTTCCCACAAATTTCCTCAGTGATATCTTTATCCTCGATCATTAGCACTAAAGAAAAATGAACATAATAATCTAATGATCAAAATATACTCTGCTATATACATTTATATATTATAGTTAAACAGAAAGCCTTTTTAAAACATCTCTAGATTTGCTTTTTAAATATATATTATTTAAATATTAAGTTCTTGCAAGTGTGCTTCAATATATTACAGTACATGATAATCTCATTTTATAGGAGAGAAGTGTTTCTAGAGACTTCACATAATTAAAAATTGTTCCCTACAAAACATGGAAGTTATTTCTGTGCCTACATTGGCAGTAAACATGATTAACAATTCACTTGACTTGCCAGGTTTGAAACCATGCAATTCTTCACAAATTTTTAGTTTCAAGGGAATTTACATTATTTCAAAATTTGAACGTTGGTTATTTATTATGACACTCTTTCAAATTTGTGTAATTCAGAGTTGCATAAAATTAGACAACAATGTATGCCTAGGAAAGTAGCAAACAAAAAATTTTGGGGGGAGCAGATGTGGCTCAAGCAATTGGGTACCCGCCTCCCACATGGGAGGTCCCAGGTTTGGTTCCTAGTGCCTCCTAAAAAAGATGAGCAGGCACAATGAGCTGATGCAATGAACAGACACAACAAGCAAACACAACAAGCAGGGAGTGGATGTGGCTCAAGCAGTTTGGCAACTGCCTCTCACACGGGAGATCCCGGGTTTGGTTCCTGGTGCCACCTAAAGAGCACACAGCAAGTGGACAAAATGAGCAGAAATGAGCGGACACAAAGAGCAGACAAAATGGGCAGAGATAGTCATGAGCAGATAGTGAACAGACAACAAGCAGACAGACAAGAAACCATCTCGGTGAGGGGGCGGAACATGAGGGACCTTTGAACAGGTGAGTGTGAACATTGAGGAAAAGTGGTAGATGTAATCTCTGATCTCAAATAGCTTTAACTCACTTGGGAAAACCAAACAAATACATATAAAGCTTATGAAAACATTTTAAAACGGTGTTTCTGAAACTTTTTCTCATTATGAACTGCCAATGGACACTTTTTAGACATTTTTTTCCTAATTTCTCCTTCTCACCAATGAAATTTTAATATGACAGAGATACTTTTGTACATTTATTTATTGTATTTATGTCTATGATTTAAACATAGAGTAAGATTTTTTTGTTCCCCAAGAACCAATTTTTACCCACTTAGGGGAGATATTTCCCCCACTGAGAATGCATGATCTAAAATAAGCCATAATATGATAGTAAAATAAAAGACAAAATATCTATGTACAAGGCTCCAAATGAATAGAGAAATAGACATAAGGCTTGAAAATATATATAAATCATAGGCTACAGAGTGCCAGATAAAATCTTCAAAATCAAAATAAATCAATGCTTAATTAAATGTCTATTAAACATAATATTGTATCAATTGCATTAGTTTTTAAATTTTAAGTTCTTCAAAATTAGATTACATTTTCAAACAGTTTTTGGGTCTTATTTTCTCACATATTAATTGATTTAATGGCGTTTTGTGAATGATATTCACAAGCAATCATAGGCCAAAATCAAATATCAAATATCAAATGAATTACTTATTACCAAGTTCAAAATTTAAATTATTTAAAATATTTCAAGATTTTACAGCCAAATCGATGTACATTTAAATATGTGTGACATTACATGGGGTGACACTTCCAAATGCAGGCCTGCATTGAAATGAAATTTGAGTTACATCTTCATTGCCCAATGGGTATGATATGCAAGAATTGGTACATGGAAAAGAGAGAAAGGTAGGAGGAAAGGCAGAGAGGTGACATCTCCCTTTTGGGCTTAAATAGTAGATTACTTTATAGCTATGAAGGGAAAAATATTTGACAAAACTAATTATCTTCACTTAAAGAGCCCTTTGACAAACCTCCAAAGTCCATATGTGTATTGTATAAATTGAGTTCTTAGCAAATGTGAAACATTCAAATATGCGCACATAGAAACACTATGTACACAAAATAAGTAGCATCTTATTATTGTTTCATAACAGAATGCTGCCATTTTCCATGAGCCATGTTTAAGGATATGTTTCATTGGGGAAGGGGGATGTTGGGGAGAAGTGAAAATCCAATGGCCTAAAAGAAAAATAAGACAGAGAAGTTGCATGATAGATAATTTCTTTTGTAAATAACTCTTAGATTTATTCATCTTATATTTTAGTGGCTGTGTATAGTGATTGTTTTAGCCCCTGAAAGTCATAAACTTTTCTTTTTTTAAAAGTATAGTTTGACATCAGGTCTCTGATCTTGAGTTTTAACCCCAGGTTGCCCCACTGTCCAGGTTATCTTAGACTGTGATAATGTTGTTTTTGGCATTTGATAGAAGGACTAGCATGGTTATCACAATCCCAAATTGAACTGGGCTTTTGTATGAACACTGATCTTCAATTTTTCCAGTCTAATCTCTTGTTTCTTTTAAGTTGTTTCTGGGAGGACTTTAATATTATGGCTAAGGTGAAAAGTATGCATTGGTTTTTTTTTTGTTTGTTTGTTTTCAGAAAAGTTTGGGATGTTTGTCAGACTTATCTTCAAGTTTCTAAAGTTTATATTCACATAATCTCAGGGAAATGAAGTTGAACTAAATTAGAGTGACAGTAGCAATAATAGCTTGCAAGTTATAGAATACTTTAACTTTTTCAAAATTCTTTCAGTGCTGTTACCCCATATGCCTCTCACAAGTAGCCATTGGAGTGGGGTAAGGCAAGGGGTGATATGTATGTTCTAGACCCACTGAAATAAAGCAGAAGGTGAAGTAATGTGAGGTGACATGCTTAAAGTTACATAGCTCCTGACTTTCTTCTAGTTGCTTTTGTTTAAAATGGACTCAACCTCTCCTATAATCTCTCCCTATCCTGTTTAAAAACAAATAGATATTGTATGTATATACCTCAGTTTGCTTATCCATTCATCTGTTGATGGACATTTAGGTTGTTTCCAACTTTTGTCAATAGTGAATAATACCTCTATAAACATTGGTCTGCATATGTCTGTTCATGTCCCTGCATTCCATTCTTTGGGGGTATATACCCAGCAGTGGGATTCCTGGATCATATGGCAGATCTATAGTTAGCTTCCTGAAGAACCGCCAAACTGTCTTCCACAGTGGCTGCACCATTCTACATTCCCACCAGCAGTGGATAAATGTTCCCATTCCTTCAGATCCTCTCCAAACAAGAATCTCCTAAGTACAGGAGCAGTGACTAGTGAAGGATGGACCATTGATGGGCCCTTCTTATTAATGAATGTACTTACAAACCTTTACTTTTGAAATTGAAACTTAGCCTAGTATTATAGGGTGCCTAAGAGTTAACTCCTGAAAGCCTACTTGTTGCTCAACTGTGAACTCTCTCTAAGCCAAACTCAGCATATAAATGCATTACCTTCCCCCCAGCGTGGGACATGATTCCCAGGCATGAGCCTCCCTGGCACCAAGGGATTGCTACCAAATACCAACTAACAAGCAACTGGAAAAAGACCTTCACCAAAAGGGGAAAAGGGTAAAGACAAATGAGTTTGAATGGCTAAGAGACTTCAAAGTGAATCAGGAGATCATTCCACAGGTTATGCTTATGCATGTCTCAGCAGGATGTCACTGACTGCCAAAGTGGATACTACCCCAAATGGTGGGGCTCCTGAGGGCTCTGGAGACACCCAGGTCTTATGATCAAGGCAGATAGCTCCAGGGTTTGGTGCCTTGCCAGTGGGCCCTACTTTGGAATTTGTGCTCCTAAGAGTGACAGAATTGGACTCAATTGTGGCTTCCCTGCACATGGCTCTTCTGCCCCTTCTATTAGAACCTATAGTTAGTGCTAGAGTTGATAGGTGTATGTCAAAGAGACTTAAATCTTTGGGCTGTACATATGCCGGCTGGGCCCTGAATCTCAACAGAGTTGCAACACCTACTCTCCAGTTCATTGGTCTCACCCAGGACAATGAACAAGGAAATGATGATGGGTAACAACCATCCCAAGAAACAGAATCTACAACTGCAAGCAAGATGGTCCCATCCCTCTGCCCCATGGGATCTAAGCCCCTTCTCAATTAGAGGCGGAGTGGTCATCATCATCCCAGAATCCTCAGGATTGGGGGATGAACGGTGGACTACAGTAGCCTTACTGTAATTCTACTATAGACTTATTGTGATTCTAGCAATGGAAGAACTTTTATCATTATAGTGGAAGTAGTGGCCACGGGAGGCTCTCAGGAGTGGGAGAGTGAAAAGTAGGTGTAATTTGGGGGCATTTTTGGGGACTTGGGAATTGTCCTGAATGACATTGCAATGACAGATACAGGCCATTATATATCTTGTTATAACTTACAAAAATGTGGGGGAAAGAGTGTAAACTACAATGTAAACTATAATCCACACTTAGTGGCAGTGCTTCAAAATGTGTTCATCAGTTGTAACTAATGTACCACACAAATGAAGGATATTGTCAATGTGGAAAAGTGTGGGAAGGGTAGGGAGTAGAGCATATGGGAACTCCCTATATTTTTTATGAAAATTTATGTAATCTAAGTATCTTTTAAAAAATTATATTAAAAAAAAAAAAGATAGATATTGAGGATTTGCAAGTCTGATACCATGAAAGTAAAATCATTCATAAAACAGAAAAAGCATCTTGCATTTGAATTTTACATTTTGGCCCTAAATTGATCTTCTGACCCCTGACATGCACTGCTCAAAATTTCCAATAATCTTTGGTTGCACTTCTCACCTCTCACTCCATTTGATCAGAGCCAAATGGAGAACTCTTTTCACTTGTGACTAAGTGGGTTTACCTTGACTTCTCTGTGGTGAATAGTGCAATGTGTGTGAGGGTCCACTTCAGCTGCCTCCTGTGTTAAATGAAGATGTTGATAGTATATGCTAATTCACTGGGCTGTGGTGAGGATTGATGAAAAATTATATGCACAACATCTAACGTGGGGTCTGGCCCATAGTAAGTAAGTAATTACTGCTAGCAATTATTATTAGACATTATTGGACCTTTGAATTGCCAAACTGACAGAATTAAAGAATAATTTTTCAATGGAAGCAGCACCTGAAGCCTAGCCAAATGGAAAGTAAACTTCTCTAGAGACAATAAACAAAATGCTGCTAGGAGCTTTTCTTCTAACCATGCCAAGAGATCAGACAGGGAGAGAGCTTGTTAGGAGAGGATGCACCCAGTTCTCACAACAGAAAGTCCACCCTCGTGGAAGTATGGCAAAGGTGGGCTGTGAAATGCAGTCTATTCCCAAAGAAGGGCCAATTTTTCTAACCTCCAGGTTTAGGACTGTTCTATTGTGGACACTGACAAGACTTTTTCAAAGAACCTGCTGGCTTTTATTGCTGGATATGGTCACAAGGGAGAATTCCCTTTAAGCAGAGTTAATAGTTTCATTTGCCTTGTTAGAAACACCATATGTTTCTATTAGACTTCTTTGGCCGCATTTCTCTTGATCTCTAGCTCATACTGTGCTTCCTGAAATCTAATACCACAGGAAATCTTCTGGATGGCCAAATGTTACAAATGATCTCATTTTTTATTCAGGCATTTCTCTTTCATACCCAGTCCTCCTCAGAAGAATGTAAAATGCATCAGCCCATGAGAGTAATGTTCTCATATAAATGTCCCTCTCCTTTAAATAAGAAAATGAAAAAATGGTCTCCATGAAACTAAACATTATATGAAGATCACCAGAAACACCAGAATAGAGTCTAAAAATTGATAAAGTGACATATATATCTAGGGAATCATGGGTCCACATACATAACCATATTTGCCTACCTTAGCGCATATATATTTTGTTGTGTTTTTAATTTTTTTTCAGAATTGGAGCAAGGTAGTGGGAGTAAGAAGAGAATCATTGTATAAATCCAATTAGTGATTGCCTATAGCCAGTGAATTTCCATTTCTGATCCTGTTTCTCTCTGGTACTTCCCTTCCATGCAATCCCTTGCAGCCAACAGTTGCTGAAATTTCCATGTTTTGTCTTATTCCACCTCCTCCATAAGTTGGCTTGATAAATATGTGTGTATGCTCATTATCTTTTCCCTTTTTGAAGCACACACTTTAAAAGATAAAGAAAAATAAGTCTGAAAATGGTTTCTATAAAAGCTTCCACCCTGGTGACATGCATTGTTTTCACAGTGCAGCTTCCTTGTCCATGTTTTAAAGTTTATTTTTAGCTAACTCTGTAATAAAACACTAGCCAGTTTGAATTCATTTTCTGGTTTGCAGAAAGCACTGGATTGACAGGCATCAAGAGAGCTAAAAATAACAGGACAGAATAGAGTAGAATTTTAGAGCTAGAAGTGGCCATGAACATCATCTAGTTCAATCCAAGTCCAATTCTTCTTACAGGAAAAGACATGAAAGTCCAAAGAAGTTAAGTGTCTTTCCCCAAGGTCACACATCTAGGACATGGCTGAGCTGGGACATGAACCCCTATTTTCCATTAGTTGGCCAGTGTTTTTCTGCTATAGAAAATAATTATAATTTAAAAGACAGGACCAATTGTATAAAACCTCCATTCTAGAGAGGAATTTGCCTCAGATGAAGCCTATTTAGCCATTCTAACTCTGTTGCCCTCCTACTTATTCCTCCTTAATTATTATCATTAATTAGTATTTATTGATTTCTCTCTGTTGAGTAAACTATTTCACCACACAAACTGATAGTGTAAGCCCTCTTGGAGATTACAAACTAAAAAAGACAAAATGAGAGAATGTGGCTATAATTTAAAACATTATCAGAACTTTAGAAACATTTATCTTATCTTCTAAAACAGATCATTTGTCATGGTAATCAAACCAACACCAGAGACAATACCTTAGAAAGATGGGAATCGGGTTTCCTTTCCTTTCCCTTTATTCTTTTCATTATTGCCCTCCTTTCCTTTCATCTTTTGATTTTTTGCCCTTCTTTTGAAGGATTGATTAAATTGCTCATTGCATTCAACAAATATTTGATGAGTGCTGGTGATATTCCAGTCTTGGTCTGCACACTGGAAAATATACAGAAAGCACATCCTTGTCCTCAAGGAGCTTACTACCTATCACAGGGGGAGGGGAGACTTGCAGCAGAGAGACCAACTGGGACCTTGTGACAATGGGCAGTTTCCAGCCTTTGTCACACTATGGTATACATAGAAAAGTATAATATTGTGTAGCACATTATACAGTCCAGTGGTGGGGATTTGGAACCCTGGATGAGGCTGCCCCAGATCCCACCCAGCCACCCCAGGGGTAAGATTATCAACATCTTGCCCTGTCTTATTGGTTGGGATATACTAAATAGTCTTGGGAGAGGAGATATTTGCTTGAATCCATGAAGTTGTAGTAAAAAATAGACAAGATGAATCTGAAAGGTATTTTGGAGGTAGAATTGATAAGACTTGGTGAATAATTGATAGGAGGAGTAGAAATCAAGGATGGCTCTCAGGTTTCTGGGTTGCACAAATGGGTAGATGATGGTACCATTTACCGAGATGGCAAAGAGCAGCAGGAGGAAGTTTATAGGGTGAATGGCGAGTTTTCTTTTGGAAATGTTGACTGTGATTTCCTGGAAACAGACTTTCTGAGATGGAAAATTGAATACAGAAGATTTATTGGGGAGTTCTTATAGGAGAGAATTCTTTAGGGAAGGGATGAAGGGTGGAATTGACAGAAAGAAAAACTGAACTGCCACGCAATTGCAACTGAAAATTACAGGGAGTTCTGGAGCTTGGACGGTCCCTCAGAATACTCAAAATTGAGGCAAGTGGGACTGGCATTTGTATCTCCCCATTAACCAATAATTTGCTGTACGCGCCTGCTGGACTGCCTGCTATGGGCTGCCTGCTGCATAACCATGGATGGGCAGTTCTTAGAAGGGGGAAAATGAGGGACACAGCTAAGAGTGGCCAGCAGTGGACATGCTAGGTTGGAGCAGGATGAAAGGGTCACTCCAAAAAAGGGATCTGGTGGAGCACCACATTATCTACCATATTGTAAAAAGTGAAAACACCTAAGAGGCATTTTAGAAATTGGTCTGGAGCTCAGAAGAGAAGTCTGGACTGGAGAGGTGAACTTGACACTCATTACTGTGTTGAAGATAGGTGAAATCATGACTGTGTCCCAATGAAAAGAGAAGAAGGACTAGAACAGAACCTTGGGCAATGCCAAACTTAATGGATAAGATGAACATATGAACCTCAGAGCAAAGATGAAGGATGGATGCCTAAGGAGAGTGGAAACTTGAGGGAGATGAGTCATAGAAGCCAAGGATGGAGAGCATATCAGCAGTGCCCAGTGTTTCATAGGGCTTCAAAGATGTTGATATAACAACTGAGAAATTAGTTGGGATTTGAGAGAGAGGTTTCTGTGGCGCTCTGGAGGCATAAGCCAGACTGGAGTGTGTGAAGAGAACAGCAGAAAATGAGAAAACATGACACAGTGTGTGCAGATAACTCTATTAAGAATTTCAGTTCTTGAAGGGAGGCGATGGGGTACAATGGAGGAAGTGCACAGGATGGAAGATGTTTTTCTTTGTTTTGTTTTCAGAAGGGAAAACTTTGGGCATGTGTAATTGCTGACCGGGAGTAACAGTACCAGGGGAGTGAGATGAGAATCTGGAAAGAGAGAGTGGTGAGATGATGCTGCTGAAGAGGCAGATGGGGTTCAGATTCAAAACACAAACACATGACAAAAATGAAGCATGAAGGCTCTGATGATGTTAACTGCCTAAAACTAGAAAGAAACCTGAACTTTACTCAGGTAGAGAGCAGCTCTTTTGAGAACTACATAATTAACATTTGGTATGCCAACAGATGGAGTTTAATTCAAAGTATATATAATTTCAAGGAATGATAAAAACATCCACGCACCACACACACACAAGCCCTCTCTGGAGCCATTTGAAAATACTTACCAAATGTACAGGTTTAGAGAGAGAGTAATAAGAATGCCATCCATAGCAGCCCCCAAGTCCTCCCTCAGCTAGAAGAATTCAGTTCATTTGAACAACCAGACTTTAAGCACCCGATAAGCCTAAGAACTATAGGCATATACTGTAGAAGGCACAGTGGACTTGTAATTGGGAAATGAGGTTCACTTCTTGATTTGTTGAAGAGTTTCATGGAGAATTCATTTCTTTTGTGAAGCAATTTTTCTCCTTAAATCAAAATGATCATTTCCACTATTTGAAAGTATTCTCTATATGACTTTGGAATTTAAGTTGTCAATTTTTCTGGCCCTCTACTTCCTCATCTTTAAAATGTTGCTCAATAATTGGTAGGGCTCTTTTTAGTTCTAATGCTCTTGGCTGACAAGATAAGGTTTTTGAGGTGACCTAGAAGAAAGAGTTTTGGTAGAGTACGATGGTCTTTTGATTCCATCAGTATCAAGTATCAAAGTCACACAAGTGGACAGTTAGCAATGTGGTCAGGACTCAGGTGCTTCCCTACCTCCCAGTCAAATCCTCTTCCCTTACTGTAGAGTTGCTATAATGAGGTGAGGTGAGCAAAATCCTAAATACAATAGGGATGCCTGTAGCAAAAGGAGAAACATGCACTATTTCCCTGAAGATATTAATTTATGTGGTGTTTCCATTTTTAAAACATTATTTTTGGATTAAAATTAAAAATGGCTTAATAAAGTCACAGAATATAAAATTCATAGGGAATTTTTCTGGTAAAATGGAAGTTTAAAAAATTTTGCAATAAGGTTACCTCAGGTTATACCACTAGGCTCTGTAGACCCTGTCATACTTTAAATGAAACAAGTATTTTGGGCCCCAAAAGAATAAATCGTAGAGAAATGGGGCATGTGAGGTTGAGTATTTCATCTCAGAAATCCAATAAATCACCAAAAGCTCCAGCCCAATTAATGCCACTGAAAAATTTGGATGTCAGACAGTGTCCCAATGCTCCAATGGGAAAAGAACAAATGTGTACAATGTGAATAAATCGATTTCTTGATGAGTCCTATTAGTATAACCATATAGCGTGAAACACAGTAATTATCTGAGATAGAATGGACCACAACCAGATAGTGTGTGCCACTATTAACAATTTTTCTCCTCAATATCATAGAACTCTGAGTTCCAATATCTGGTATTCATACCTGAGGAAGTTAAGAAAGTCTATTCCTCCAGGCACAGGAGGAAAACATTAAGAGCTTACTTATGTACTTTTATTTCGTCTTTTAAACTTTCTGTTTGTTACTGAGTAATATATTATCAATAGCACATACTTAATTTACCAAAAAAATCATATATATTGTGGATATATGCTCAAATTTATTTTATTTATGGGTCCATTATCAAAAAAGTTTAGAGGCCAAAGCTCTGGCATAACTTTCTATGCTTTGACAGTAAATTAGTAGAGTTCCAGTGTTTTATTCAATACTAATGCTTAAGCTCAAAAGTTATCAGATTCTGAACCATGAAGACTGATTCCTTAAGCACAGGAACTGAAAAATTGCAAGGATGGACATTCACAATTATGTTTTCCTTTACTTTACAGAATAGGCTCTTTGTGAATGGACATTTCAACACAGGACCTTGGAAAAAATATCAATCAATATTTTAATGTGACAGGCTCTGCAAACTGAAGAATTTCATTGCATTTTCAACTAGTACAGAGAAGAAAGGAAGTTAGGGGAACTGGAAAAACAAATTTGACTGATGCAAGAAATATTTCTTTACTGGAAAAATTTAGTATTTGTTTATTGCCATTTATTTTAGCGTTTAGCTTTTTTTATTCCTGGTAGGAAGTTATTTACCTGTTTTAACTAGTGAGGTGATCTTTTTTTTTTTTTTTTTTTTTTTTCATATGTTGCCTTATAGGTTTTAGAGCACTTTTATAATATTTGATCCTCACAAACACTCTGTGAGGCAATAGAATCAATTTAGAATTCCCACACTATGGGTAAGGGAACTGAGTCTCAGGGAAATTAAGACTCCTTGTAATTTAAGCCAAGGTCATCAGAGCCATTAAGCAGGACGTTTTCCACTGTATTATACAGCAGGGAAAAAGCAGTGCAGTGTAAATGATTAAGAAAGTGCTCTCTGGTAAGACAAAAAATAAATACTTTAACTTTTAGCCCTAACGCCATCATATCCTCTTCCCTTGGCCTTCTAGGGATGATGGTTCTTTCAGTGTAGAAAGAGAATTGTTTAAAGAGATCCTGGACAACTTTACAATTATTATCCAACTCAACCCTATCGAGCCATAGTAAATTTGGGAGATATACTTGTCACTAAAACTCAAAAGAAGATAAAACAAGAGAGAGGCTGCTGAAGGAGGAAAAGAGCCTGGGGTGTGAGGTCTTCCTGATTTACCTAAATAGACTATTATAAAGGTAGAGGAAGGGACTTCTTCCTTGTAGCAAAGGAACTGTCATCACAGCAATAACCAGCTTCTTTCTGCCTATTTCTTCTCCTCCACATCTATTAAAAGGCAGGCGTTGAGTGTGCAGGCTGAAAGGGGCCCATGGAAGGAAAACCAAGAAGTGGTCTTTGAACTTAAAAGCTTAGCATTGAGTTTGGGGAAATAAAACATGGAAATGTGAAGCAGGCAGCAAAATCAACAAAGGCAAGTAGAGTTGTTGGAAAAAACAGTAAGTATAGAAGGGCTGATACTGTTTAAAACAATATATACCATACTAGTTGAGTACCCTGCCAGGGTAAGTCCTTCAGCTTCTTAGGTCTCATGTCTCTTTAGGAAAAAGGATTGGATTGGGATCTCCAAATTTTGTTTTGATTCTAAATGTATAAATAAATTGTACAGTTATAAAATATTGAGGAAAGGCAAGTAGAGAGCACATCTGATATCTAAGAGAAGGTATGAAATGCTGATCTGTGCACCCTTCCTATGCACAGGGCAGTGACTCACTGTAAAGGGGACTTTGAGGGCAGTGAAGTTTGCAAAGAGGCTAGAGTTAGCAAGGATTTAATGAGCCAGGGGTGGAATTGTGCTAACCCATTACTGAATTTTTAGCAGTCCTTAGCAAAATGAGATTAAGAAGTTATAAAAATTAAATTTAAATTTTAGTAATATTCTGAGATTATTTCCAACCTACATTGGTGCTAAAATAGCCTTTCCTTTAAAATGATGGAAAAAGTAGATTATGTATAAATAAAATATATTTTATATAACATATAGTTATTTCTTGGAAAAAAAAAAAAAAAAAAAAAAGAAGAGTCTCTGTATCCCCCTTCCCTACCTTCAGATTACTGAAACCCCTTTTCTTAACATATAGAGAAATGCCTGCTTTACTTCCTTCAATCGCTTTTCATTGACTGAGTAAAGGCCAAACCTTTATCCTGGCATAAAAGATTCTTTGCAAGTTTATTGTTTACGATCCTTTTAGCCTCATCTTCTAACCCCTATATTCACCCTATGTTTTTGCCACTTGTGGTAGCTCAAGTATGGTTGCAGGATTTCTGTTTTCAAATATGCTACATTTAAATATAACAAAAATCAAGATATACATATTTCAGCAATAGAATCATAATGAAACCTACTCAGGTTCTTCAGAAACTTGGAAGAGAGACATATATCTTGTTTAAGTATGTTAGTGAAGCAAATTAATAAATAAAGTGAAAGTAAAAGATGTGCCACCAATATATAAAATAAAGATACCCTGTGGTCCAGTAATTCCTTTTTCTAATAATTGAGTCCAAGGAGACAAATCAGATAAATAAAAAATAATTTGTATGCAAAGATGTTCCAACGAGAATTATTTGCAATAGCAAAAAATTGAAAACAAAGGATTGGGGATGTTTAAATCAATTAGAGTATATATATTTTTGTACCAAAAAATATGTTTCCAAATACTTTATTTAAAATATATAGAGAGAAAGGTATTAGAAAAACACTTAAAATAATATATTAAATAAAGGAAATGGAAATAAAAATATGTAATGTGTGATCCCAATCATTTAAGACAATGGTTTTCAACTAGGGGTAATTTTGCCCCTCGAGAACATTTGCAATATCTTGAAATATTTTTGTTTATTTCAGTTGGTGGGGTTGCTAATGGCATCTAGTGGGTAGAGGCCATGGATGTTGCTAAACCTACTATAATGTGCAGGGAAGCCCCCTACAACAAATAAGCATCTGGTCCAAAATGTCACTATTTCCATGGTTGCAAATCCTTGATTTAAATCATATAATTGATTTATGATAATATTTGTTCCTCTCATCTTTAAAATAGAAATAATTGTTATCCATTTCATAGGATTTTGTAAGGATTAAGTTAATTAATACAGGTAAAGAACTTAGAATGGTGATTATAGCGCAGTTATTAATTTGGTAAGTGTTAATTGTGGTTAGCTATTATCTAAATTACATTGCAAAGCAAGAGAGTGAGTATACTAGGATATGTAGATATAATATTATAGGCACTATCAAAGCCTCCCAACCCAAAACCACAAGGAACATATCTGTAGTTGAACAAGTCCCAGCAAGGGAGACCATTCCCATGGAGAATTAAGGTCATGTTAGTAAAGAGGGTGTCATAGAGTTTGAGCTTAGGTAGGGTGATTTCTGGGAGGGTCTAAGAAAGCAGGGATTCTATCTCGATTGGATGCTGTCAAAAGCAGGGACAATTCTATGATTATCTTAACAAATCTTATCAATAGAGAGGGCAGATTAAAGTAAGGATAAAGCTATAGTTGGCAAAGAAGTAGCATTCACACATTTTGGCCAAGACAGTGCAGATTTGATATTTTTTGGGTGGCACAGTGACCTTGTTTTTGTCTGTGCTTAGACAGAATTATGGAGTGGCCTCAATTTATCTTATTTTATCATGGTTTCAGAGTAAGCTTGTCTGAGGTTAGTATTCTTCGAGATTGTTTATATCCAACAGGAGAATAAATAGTCCAGTTGTGAGTCTCAGGCCAACTTTTGAATATCAAGAGCTGCTCTTTTATATTTGTCAGTAATTTTAATTTTCTTAACAGTTTCTTATATTTTTCCATTTTTTATACTTTGAACTTGTATTAACTTTTGTAGTTTGAGACAAAAAAAAATCTTGTTAATTAAAAAAAAAATAATAGAAGTCATGCTCATGGGGAAAAAAAAGGTCAGGTCTCCAGGATTATAAAATGAAATCTCATCTTTATAAAATAGGCATAAGGAGACAATTGTGAAATAATTTGTACTTTTTCCAAATAATATTTCATGACCCTGGCTATTGAGGAGCTTGGGGAAAAGAGGGAATATAGTTATTTCTTGATGCCCAGACCCTAGGTGGGTCTCTTTATTTAATATACAAGTTGTAAGGAAGGTTCTTTGTGATAATAGCTTTTTAAATGAATTACACATACAGAAATAGGTTTGCTTTTACAAAGGAGGATATCAAGTTTGGATGGCATTATATATCAATCAATCACATTTTTATTTATAGAAAACAAAATGTGGTTTGTCTTTATTCTTTTTTTTAATATATATATTTTATTTTACCAGGAGGTCCCAGGGATTGAACCCAAGTCCTTCCATATGGGAGACAGACACCCAACCATTTGAGCCATATCCGCCCCCCTGTCTTTATTCTTTTAAAGAAAAGAAAATAATTATATAAGTCACTTGTGCAAGAAAATATGCCTATCTTCAGGGTCTCACATTCAAAAACAAGCAAAGAAAAAAATTCAACAATTGGATTTTCTTTCTTTCACATTTTCCAGTAACATTAAGGACACATAAATTAAATTAATCATATTTTATGCAGCAACCAAAAGCAAGCATCTTCAAGGACATCTTTAAACATATACATGAATTCCCTTTATATTCCGAATCCTTTTGAGATTGATTTGGGGATCTATTGAAATTTGAATATACTTTTAATTACTATAGATTTTAAATATTAAAGGTGATATTTGCTTATTATAATAGTTTCAAACAATGCAAAGGAGTATAAAATGACCTTTAAAAAAATTTTCCTCTTCTAATTCTAATCCCTCAAGTAATGACTTTCTAATTCTAATCCAATTATAATTACAGATTTATTGATTTTCTTTTTGTTTTGTTTTTAATCGGTGTGAATACTTTTACATTCATACTGAAATACTGATCTTCAGTTTGACATGGTAGGACTGGATGTTCCATGAGGCCAGTATCATGCCTGACTTTACTTCCCATTGAATCATCGCCAGTTCCTAGCATTACATGCATTTGCTCATTGGTTTGGATGAAAGGATGCCTCCAGTAGAACTGCAGGGATTCCTTATCTCAGTGAATGCATCTGTATGAACCAAATGATTCAGAAAAAAATGTTAAAAAATGTTATTCTTCCCTATCTATATGCTTTCACAAAGACTTTGCAATTTAACCTCATAAATGTCTTCCAAATCTGCAACCCCCACTCATTTTTTTTTTCTTTCTGGCACTGCTGTAGTTCATTTCCCATTTAGCCTCAACTCTTAAAGTAGCCCAACTACTAATCGCTTCTCTCTAATCTCCCTCACTAATCTCATCTCCTTCATTCACTGTCCACTCCCACATCTTTTCCTGAGTTATCTTTCTAAGATGCAGATCTGGGCACCTCCTCTGCAAAACTTCTAATGATTTTTTTTTCTTCCAAGATAGAGACTTTTCTTCATAGTCTGTACTTCAAAGCTCTTCCTATTGTACTCTCAACCTCTCTTCCTGGTTTCATTTACCCACTTTTACTAGACCACAGCCTTACCCAAATAATCATTCACTCAACAAATAGTTGTTGTGTACCTACTATGGTGCCTGATTATGTACCTCCATTCCTTTTGCATATTCATTGTACACTTGAGTTTACTGATTTTGTTGCCTCTTCAGAATTTCCTTCTTTCCAACATCAGGAAAAGTCTATGTGTCCTTGAAGGCCCAGATATGCCTCTGTGCAAAACATCCAGGGTCCTCCATATTGAACTCCTTTTTCTTTTCTCTGTGCACTGAAAACATTTTGCTAACACTACCAGTAGATAATCTCATTCTGTATGAGTGATATGTGGTGCTTAAAAGGGGATACTCTTTTCAAGGCCCCACCCTTCTTGCCAGAGTTAGAAAATTCCTGTGTATAAGAAGTTCATACATTCATCAGTCTTTGTAATTCTCATACCATCTAGGAGTGTCTGACACCTGGAAAACCTGTATAACTTGAGGAGTCCTTTACACAAGAAAATGATGACAAATTGTCCTTGGTCAGTGTGGAGTGCTAATACAAGGTATAAAAGAGGGGAAGGTCTAAGATGAAAGAATTGAACAGCTTCAACAACGGAGTTTGCCTAGTCTAGTAAGTAAATTGTATAGGCAAGATGCCTTTTCCACTGCTAGAGTACAGGAAGGAAGAAAGAGATGACATTAGATGGTAAGATGCATTAGGTTCTATGATTTTGTTTGAGTGCCATGGTCGATGTGAATTGTCTTTTGAGTTCTCCCTTCCCTGAGTCAATGAGCCTTATCCTCAAAAAATGGAGTAGACCCAGGTATAGAGACAACTGAGGAGGGCTGAGAGTCTGGTCTCACTTTAGCTCGTGTGTTTTACATAATGAACAAGTTCGTTCTACCTTTGCTATGATAGTCTGAAATTGACGTTCTTCCCAATAATCATCATTTGGAAAACCGGAATAGATGATCTGAAGGATCCTTTCCATTGCAGCTAATTTGTAATTAACAGATTCGGTATATGCCTATAACTATTGAGTCACAGAAAATTTTAGGGTTAAGATATTCTGGTCCTAATTACTTGGAATTATTCTCGGGTGAAAGGTCACATTCAAATGAGAACAATCATGACAGTCATAATCCTTGACTTTTGTAACAGGTTTTATGTTAAGCATTATATTATCTTATTTGAAATTACAAGTTGAGAGTTACTCATCTTTATTTTCATCCCTTCTCATTTATTGTTGTAAAGTTCTCTGATCTTTCACAATAGTTAAAATAACTCAACATTTACAAATGATTGCATGTGGATTTTTTTTAATACACTGATGGAATATGTTACTAAACTTAATAATCATGTGATATTTGAAATACATGAAAGGTAAAATCATTAAACACCAAAGAAAAGCTCTTCTCATTCTTTTTAGTTTTCTGAAAGCTTTTTAAAAGCAAAAGCCTTTTTTTTTTTAAGTAATTTTCAATGGATAAAACTTACTATTATATGCCTCTCTATTCTTAGTGCCATGGGGGAATTACAGGAAAATAGTGAGAAGTAGAAAATAGTCAAATAGCTATTTTATTCAAAATTGCTTCAACATTTTAATGGATTTTTTTTCTGTTTTTATTGGAACATCATAAACACTTGGCTGTGAATATATTTCAGCCTGAATTGACTCAGTTATCCATGCACCAGAAATATTGCAAATCATTTGTAGTTGTCTTCATTTAATGCTATTTATACAGTGGTTTCTATATGAGTAATAAAAATTGTGGGGGCTTTGTCATTTAATTGTTTGGGAGCTATTGAAGAAATTAAGCAAGATGAGCCAGTTGTGTTTATCAAGTGTTTCTGGTATTCTAGTAATAAAACATTTTCTTAATTAACATATGAAAGTATTATTAGCATTGTGGCACTGAATAAATTCCAGGTTAAATTAAGCCTGGAAATCCATTACCTATTCTCAGCATTTCTTTGGATAAGATGATGTATAGCTTCAAAATCAGAAAACCTGAGTTTAGATTTTCTCATGGCCACTTTTTGTTTGTCACTTCTTCTCCAGGTTGACTCAATAGTTGTCTTGGTTTGCTAGGACTGCTATGATAAGTACCAGAAACTGGTTGGCTTAAATATTGGGAATTTATTATTGCATAGTTATGGAAGCTAGAAGTCTAAAATCAAGGTATCTACAGGCATGCTTTCTATGAAGTCTGTAGTTTTCTGGTGGTGGCTTGCTGACAATCAGCCTCTACCTCTGTCACATGGGGATCTGTCTCCTTTGGTCTCCTCCTGTGCTTTCCTGCTCAGTTGTCTGGCTCTGTTTCAGGGGTTCTTAACCAGGGGTCCATGGACTCCCAAAAGGTCCGTGGAAAGATTTCAAGGGGTCTATGAGCTTGAATTGAAAAAAATCAACTTATTATCTTTGTTTTCTCTGACCTCTAACTGAAATCTAGCATTTCCTTCACTTATGAATGTATGCAAAAAATTACAGTAGTATTCATTTCATATCACATTACAGTTGTTACATATCTCGAAAAATCACGTAACACTCATCCATACTTCACAATTATGGTAGTTGTTAGATCCAACGCTAATTGAGTGTCATAAAACTATCCTATCTGCCACTACATTCTGAGAAGGGGTCTGTGGTTTACACCTGACTGGCAAAGGGTGAAAAAAGTTAAGAACCCCTGCTCTATTTAGATCTCTATAGGGACTGCAGTCATATTGACCTCATCTAAATAAGATCTTCAAAGATCCCATTTACAAATGAGTCTATACCTGCAAGACCAGGGATTAGGACTTGAACGTGTCTTGTGGGGGACATGGGTCATTCCCAAAGAGTGGAATGATAATTTGTAAGCCTATCATATACTCCTACAACACTATATAATTTTTATTTTAGTACTTTGTATGTTTTTGATTCATGTATTTGTTTAATTATTTCCCACCTGTAGGATTTCTCTGAAACATGTAAGTTCCTTGAGTGGATGAATATATGTTCTTGAATATGCACACACTGGGTAGCAACCCCATCTCTGGATATTATCTGTACCTTTGCCTATCAGATAGTCATCATCCAAAGGTTTGCTTCCTGACAGATTTCATATCACTAGGGACAATCATAAGAAACACATTTAGGTTAGCTTTATATTCTGTGTGTGACAAAATCCTGTATAGTAATTGGACTCCCTTTTGTTAAAAGATGATTTAATACTCTCACCCTAAGAGTAGTTCATTCTAGGAGCTATTTTTCTGGAAGCATTCAATAAAATAGAGGTGCCCAATAAATATCTCACTCTGAACATTCATCAGATTGAAATGTTTTGGCAGAGTGAAGGGGCATTTTACTGATTTCCAAAATATTTTTAATTTCCTTGATGTAAATGCCAGGGGTCTTTTCTTATCTCCTGATATTTAATGAATCATGGAAAATACATGGTTATCAGATGGGTGTGTAATTTCTGGAAAGAATAGTGTTATTTATAAGCCCTCACATAGGGTCATACTAAAAAATATGGAGACATTCAAGGTGAACACTGTGAGATGCTGGATTCATTATTCAGTTTTTTCCATGTCATCCATCATATTATCTATTTCACTATATCAGGGCTAGGGAGGAACTTTCAGGTCGCTTGCCCCTATATTCTCATTTTTAAAATAAAGAAACAACATAGAGAAGTTTAGTGAGTGTCCTAAGGACAAACCTCTGTTAGAGAGAGAGCAAAAACTAGAAGTCAAACTCCAAAGTTCCCATTTCATCTGGCCTCTGCATATCACTCTGACTTTATTCCTATGCCACTTATCCTCTTTCACTTCACTTTAGCCAAACAGGCCTTCTTTGATCTCAAACACATCAGGCTCATTCCTGCCCCAGACATATCAAATGCTTTGTCCCAGATGTTTACATGGCTCCTTATTATTTTTTTGTTATAAAAATTTAATCCCTTCTCCCACATCCCACTCTATTCCCTTTTCCTTCAGTTTACTGCTTCATACTTATTATCATAACTTATGTTTGTTTATTTACTTGTCCATTATTTGTCTCTAACATTGGGATGTAACTCCATAAACAGTGAATCTTGTTTGTCTTTCACCATCATTTCCCCATTTTCTAGAAGAGAACACGGCATAATATAAATGTTCTATCAAAACTTATTGAATGAATGAATGAGTGAGTGAATCTTCTTCTTACAGTCTAGTGCTTAGCAGCCAAGTGCATGGGCTTTAGCTTAAGATAGAATTGGCAGCTTTGCCTTTTCCATATGTGTGTTCCTTGAGCAGGCAACTTATTTAACCTTTCTAAGCCATAACTTCCTCAATTGCAAAATGGATATAAAGTGAGTACCTACCTTGGAAGTTTGTGAAGGTTAAAATGATATGATACCAGTAAAGCGTTTGTCCCAGTGATTGTCATGTAATAAATATTTAAATAAATTTTAACCATCAATATTTTCCTATCAGTCATCCTTAGGCTCAGTTAAATCTCATTGATTGTAAGCAATAGAACACAACTCTAGCTATGTGAAATCTCATGGAATTAAGGGAAAAAAAGAACAGGAACTGGAGTAAAACTGTAATCTAGGCACTAGGAACATCATGGCATTGTCTCTTTGGGTTGCAGCCATCAAGGTTCAAATTCCAGGGAGAGTGAATCTGATTGATCATGCTTTGTTAGAAGTAGGTGGGCAGTTAGACTGACAGTTCCAAGACTGCATCAGATGGGGGCCGGGTGGTTGCCAAACCAAATCACCATTTCAGTTTAGAGAATGTTGCCAAGTCAGCAGTTGCCTCAGTGAAGAGCATTTGACATCTGCATTTTTGGAAAGCAGCTGAGAATTTCTTTTCCTTGGTGAGCAGCAAGCTATGAAAATGGCCTGGCTTATTTGGCTTCTAGCACACATCCCCAGAGCCCAGTCGGTGAGAAAGCGCTTTAATCTTTTTTTTTGCGTAGCACTGAACTATGCAGGGCAAGAGTTCCCTCAAATCAATACTCAAACACATTTAATATCCAGCTAGTTGACAAACTGAATAACATATAAGAAGTTGTAAAATGTGTATTTCCAACTAGGTACTGCTTTAAAGAATTAAGCAATAGCTCTTGATTGTTTCGTCCCTTCTTTTTTGACAGTCAGCTAGCTGCTTTGCAAAGGAGATACTGCTGGTAACTGGATTGTTCTGTGATCAATATTTATTGGGCAATCTAGTGGAAATTTGTCATTTTTTGGTTGCTCAGCATCTGAATCTTATTTCCATTTTTGGAAAACGCCTCACTCTGAGGACAGGAGTCGTAGCCTCTCTCCCATTATACAAGCTGAAAATGGTGTCTACTTGTTTTCCCATACCCTTGCAATAGGATGGGCATTTGATCTACAGGCTGTCATTGGTTGGTGGTTGTACCTGCCCCAGACTTAGACTGTGGACTAATGACATGATGAAGCTGGGGCCCAGAGGAATTGCTGTGGAAGCACGAGTTGTAGTAAAATAGGGTTCCTGGCATTGCCAGACTTTCTCTAGGTTCTTGGCTATGTTACAAAAAGAATTTTAAGTACATGCCAGTTTAGTTAGGCCAGTAGTTTACTAAGAAAATGTGAGAAGAGAAATGGGAGAAAATAACAGATTATGGGTCGCAGGCAGAGGGAGGAAGAGGGCTAAAAAGAGGTAAAAAGGGCTGATTTACAGACTACAAGTCCCCATTACAGATTAAAAGCCCCCAGATCTACCGTGTGCTGCTCCAAGCAGGAAGAAAAAGGGAAAAACGGGGCAAAAACAGGGCCAGTTTGCTTGCTTTCTAAACCATTAATTATTCTGCCCCTTTGCTAATGTGAAGGGAGGAATCCCAGTTGTTTGCCATTTTGATTGGCTACCCCACCCATCAATCACCCAGGAGCGCCCAATGATAAGGCCCCTTGAGACTATCTGGGACTTTTCCTTGATCCCTGATGAAATACCATTCTGAATGGGGAATTCTCCTGAGGTTCTTCCAGCAGCCATCTTGTAGCATCTTTCTTTCAGGGAGGATTCCCACAGCCATGTGTTCCATGGGTGTGTTTTTCTGCCAGGTTCCAGATTCATCTCTACTCCCTAATCTAGACTGCCTCACTGACATAACAGTATCAGCATCCAATGTTCACAGCTAGACATGTTAGTGGTTCAAACCACCATGCCTAGTCTTGGGAACAGTAACACCATGATGTCATCATCACAGTTTTCTGTGACTGGATTTGGGGTTATATATCTTGTATCAGTTCCTAGCAGTTTATAGAATCCCCCTGGAAATCCTGTGAGTCAAGCTTTGAACATATTTCTGCTTAAATCCGCTAGAATTGGTTTCTGTTGCTTGCAATTAGGAATCCTTTCTGATACAAAGCAATTTTTACATATGTTTTCTTACTTAGTCTTAATGATACCCTGGTGACTTTTGTTCATTTTCCATTCATTCATTCACTCAAGAATTTATTTAATTAATTTATTCAAAATATATTTGCTGAAAGGCTAGGCACTGTCATTAGGGCTGGGCCAGTTTGGTGAACAAGACAGAAGGACTTCATTTATTGTGGGCAAAGACTGATGATAAGTAAAATAAGTTAGATGATTTCAGCCAGTAATAAATGCAATAGAAATAACTTAAAAGAATAATGAGAGAGAGAGGAGAGAGAGTGATGGGGTAGACTTCATGAATCTGTTGAAGCAGAAGAGGGAGAAAGGAAAGAAAAGCCCAGAGGGGAATGAGTTTTTGGAGAAAGAACTTTGGGGAGCCTGGAGCACTTATAAAGAGGCATTCGGGGTGGCTGCTGTGTAAGGATGAACAAACGGGGAAGAAGGGTGTACAGAGACAAGTACAGTCTCTGCTTTCATCATGAAAGATGCACAACAAGTAGATAAGTCACACTTATCTAATCACAAATGTGATATCAGACCATATCACAAAGGGAAGGCTCCCCTGAGGAAGTAGCCCAACTGCTGAGAAGAAAGGAGATAAGAAAAGTACAAGCTGAGGCTTTCAAGTTTAATGGCTTATTAGTGGCCAAGTCAGCATTTGAACCCAGCTTTCCTATATACCAGACCCAGTGCTCTATCTTGGCACCACAGTGATGGACTCTATCTCTGGTCCCACACAAACACACACATCTACACACAGAGACACTCAAGGGCTACATTTTCTGTTGCCTTCTTGGCTGATGGGGTGCATTATAGAGGGTAAGCAGTAATTGCTAATGACATTCCTCAGGCTTATGATACTTACATCACTTTATCAATCAAATGTGGAATTTGGTGGTGGCTGCCACCTGTCTCTTTCTATCAGTGTCAGAGACTATTTTACTGCAGGCCACAGGTGCCAGCTGTCAGCCCAAAATAAACTAGGGTCTGCCCCAGGATAAATATGCTTAGGGAATTTCTTCAGATTGAATTTCTCATCTGACAGCCCCTTCTTATTTTGGGCCTCAAAAAGGAAAAATAAACAAATTATAGTTGAGTAAACAAACATTATGAGGCGTCAAGCTGGCTGTTACTAGAGCTTCATTAATCACACTGCCTTTTTCTTTCCTGGTCTACCTCTCTCCTCTATTGGTTTGGGTACCATGTATGGTCTATTGAAATTCACATGAACCTAGGAGGCATTTAGTTAATTGAGCCACTTACCAAAATGCTTAGACTATGGCACAGATTTTTCCTATAAGGCAGTAGCTGTTTCCCACAGGCAATGTTTTGATTTGAGAATTTGAGAAGGAAGGGCATGGAAAGGGGAAGGAAACTGATGCCCCACAATGCCAGGCACTGTGTTATGTACTTTACAAATTCATATACTATTTCACTTAATTCTATCAATATACCTGTGAAGTAGACATTATTGTCTCCATTTCACAGATGCAATGACTGTCATACTAGGAGTTTAAATAATTTGTCTAAGGATCCAACTACTAAGGGTCAAAGTTGGGATTTAAATTACAAGTCCTGTATTTTCTCCTCCTTATCACTATTTCTCATGACCCTCATTATCCTCCTTATAATCATCATCACCTGTATCAGCCACCTGAAGCTGCAGTGCCTACTGACAGCCAACCAATGCCATATGGTACCACACTTAGCAGAGACAAAAAGGTCCCATGTCCTCCAAGCAAAAAGAGTTAAAACACAATTTAAATCTTTATCACAGGTCTTGAACATGCTTAAGGAGGATTACAAAGCATGTTGGACATTAGCATATGTAAAGAGACTCTTCTTTCATCTACCCTCCCCAGGTCTGCTTATTCTGGAACAGCAGCCGCCCCTAATGTGTCATCTCACATGCTCCAGACTCTTTTTCCCAAAATTTATCCCCTTCTAGACTTTTCTTTTCCTTTATCCCTCCTCTGCTTTTATAGATCCAGGCTTTTCTCTGATAGTAGCCCCCTGCTCTTTTAGTGTAAATCAGTTTAACCTTTTTGCTTCCTGTATCAGTCAGAGTTCTCCAGAGAAACAGAAACAGAGCCAACAAGATAGGTATGTGTTATAAAAATAATAAATGAATGACTAAATGAATAAATTAATAAATAAATGAATAAATAGCTAATAAATAAATACAAACAAATAAACAAATAAATAAATAAAAGATTTATATAAAAAATTGGCTCACACAATTGTAGGGGTTGGCAAGTCCAAACCTGGAGGCTGGAAATTCCAGCCTCACCAAGGTGACACATAAAGTTAATTATCATTCTTCCTCTGTTCTGTTTCTTTACCTCCTAAAATATAGTTTTTGAGAAATCAGACCTTAGTAACAGATTACCTGGATTCAAACCTTGACTTGAGCCCATCATAGATGTTCTATCTTGAGCAAATTATTTGACCAATCAGTGCTTTAATTTCCTCTTTGGTAAAGAAGACATAATGATAGCTGTATCATTGTGCTGATGTGAAGATTAAATGAATTAATACACATAAAGCATTTAGAGTAGTACCTGATATAGCAAGCACCAAAAAAAAATATAATTGTTATTGTATTCCTGATCATTTCATCAGAAGCCACATACAGAAAGCCAAGCAAGCATGCACATCTTCCTAGAAGGTAGAGGAAGGGCAACCTATGAATAGTCACATGTAAATTTTTTTTGGGGGGGTGGCTCTTTCACAGTTATAATTAATGTTGACACTAATAATCATTAATAATATTTAAATAAAAATTATTATTTCATTGGCATTAATAATTATTGATAATTGAAAAATCAACATTCATATAATGTTAATATTTGGCAAATTCCTCTATATTGCATGTTTCACACATTACCTACCATTACCTACATAATATTATTTAATCCTTAAAACAACCCTTGAGGTACATATCATTATAAATCCTATTTGGCAGAAGGAGAAAGTCAAGATGTAAGAGGTAGCGCTGTTGAAAACAGTTTCCCAATGAAATATATGTATGTTACGTTGGAGTAAATTTTAGTGGAGGTAAAAACTTCCAACAGCTGAGACTATCCCTTGAACCCATTATTAACACAAGTATTAGAATGACAAGGTCTAAGGGAGAGTACGGATATGAAGTCAAGTCTTTCTGACCTAAAAGTCCATGTTCTTCATAAAGTAACTCCTATTGTACCAACCCTCCCACAGATAGCAATTATAAATTTGGAATTAAACATATTGTAAAGAAACTATCTGAAGACAATGAAGAGTCACCAAAAGCAGACACAAATTAGAAGGCAGTTAACAAATGGAATAAAGATATGCCACAGGATGAGTTTCCTGTTTTGTGGCTTTTTACTTATGTTTGTTTTTTTTAACTATTGTGTGGGCTAAATTCACAATCCTACTGGCTTGATAAATTGGAACACAGGCCTGTGAGGCTAGAAAGTAAGGGGGGAAATTCTAGAAAGTTGAGCACCATTGAGGGAAGCCCTCAATTCTGCATATAGTTTTTTCTCAAATCTCTGACTGACCCGCGAACTATGTTTAGTGTTGAGGCTGAAAGAAATAATGAAGATTTCAGCAGCTGTCTACTACAGTGGATACAGAAATTGGTGTTTGAGTTAAACCAAGTTAAATGCCTGCTAAAATAAATAACAACAACAAAAAAACCCACAAAAAACAAAAGCAACATATCTTCAGTGGAACAGAACATAGAATCTCTACAAAGTATTATGTGCAATGTCTAGGATACTATCCAAAATCATTAGACATAGACATATAAAGTTGCGGTGTTTTGAAGCTTTTTGTGGATCGTAAAAAAGATCATGTTCTTGAAGCTAATCCATTCCTGTGCATGTGGGACCTTTTGATTGGATCACATTCAGTTGGGGACCTTTTATTGGATTAGTTCAGTGAGGCATGGTACAGTTTGAGATTATTTATGAATTCCAAAAAGAAAGATTATGTTTGTAAACTGGTCTGTTCCTCTGGGTGTCATACCCTTTGATTGTATTAGATTCAGCTGAGATGTCTTTGATTAAATTATGTTAAGATTAGGGCTTTGATTTGACCACCTCAGTAGGGTGTAACTCAGGTTAAGTTCCTGCCCCCTTGGTGGGCTGATATATACAGGAAGAGAGAGAGCTCCATAGATGCCAGAGGAGAGAACTTTGTCATGACACAGAAGTGGAGAGAATTTTGATCCTGCAGCCCTGGGAAGAGAGACAAGCCCTATGCCAGCCTGTAGCTGAGAGAGAGGAAGGCTGAACCCTTGCAAAGATCAGCAACCATCTTGCTTCTACACATGGCAACTGGCTTTGTTGAGAAACCAACCTTGAGTTGGACTCTTTAGGGTCTTGTAACTGTAAGCTTTTACCCCAAATAAATATCCTTTATAAAAACCAACAGATTTCTGGTACTTTGTATCAGCACCTGTTTGGCTGACTGATATGGTCCTCTTGCTGGAGTCCTTTATAAATGGAGGGCATAGAAACATACAGAAAAAGGCAGCAGAGACATAGAAATCCTGAGCCCAGAGAGGTCCCAGAGCCCAGAGGCTGGGATCAGCAGAGCACAGAGTGTAAAAAGAGGTCCCCAAGTGACTGAAAGAGACAGGTCCAGAGGAGAGGGGAGAGATAAGCCATATACCTGATCACCCATAACTGAGCTCTGGCAGAAAGTAGGTCTGGAGGAGAAGGCAGAGACTCAGACTGGCAGAACTGCCACTGTATCTTGCCACATGGCAGGAGTCCAGGATCACCAGCAGTTGATCTTTGGTGAGACAGCATTTCTGATGATGCCTTGATTTGGACATTTCACAGCCTTAGAACTGTACACTTTTAACCTAATAAATTCCCATTATAAAGGCCAACCTATTTCTGGTATCTTGCTCCTACCAGCTTTTTACAAACTAAAACAAAAGGAATAGTGAAATGTAAATAAGTGGAGATGACCCCAAGATTACCCAAATGGTAGAATTAGCAGATAAGGATTTAAAAACAGATATTATAATTATGTTCAAGGATGTAGAGCAAAATATGCTTATAATGAATAAGCAAAGTCCATGCTCCTCATCATCATGCTATGCTGCCTCCCAACTTTTTCATAGTATGTTTCCCAGATAACCTATTTGAAAATAAAGGGGTAGTGAAGTACCTTGCCTAAATTCACAAGGGATGACAGAGTTGAGACCAAAGTCCAGGTCATTTTACTCCCTAAGTAGAGTTTTTACGTAGAAGTGAGAGTTCAGATGCTGTAGTTAGTGTGCCTGGGTTTGATTCACAGCTCTAGCACTTAGTACCTGAATAACCTTAGTAATTTATTTAATTAATCTAAGCTTCATTTTCCTTAAGTAGTTGCAGTGAAAAATCACTCACGCTATTGAATATAAAAATGCTTAGAAAAGTGCTTCGCACATAGTACATATTCAATAACATTTTAATTGACATCATTATTATTATCATTATCATTGTGCCACCACTAATTCTAATATGGAATTGTGCTTTACTGACATAATTACTACATCAGGCATTAAAAAGGGAAAAATCTACCATAGGAGTCTACACCTTCATGTATTCATTCATTTACTAAGCACCTACTTTGAAGAAGAAGCAGTGCTTGATCTGGAGGAACTATACCCAGGCATAGACACGGCTCTTGCTTTCAAAGAGCTATAATAACTACTTTATAAAATTAAATAAGTTTCAGAGAGGGGGCACTAATAGGCTTCGGAACTACATGTTTGTTTGTTTTTCAACTTTTTTTCTAATTTCTATATTTGGTGGTAAATTAAAATTTTACAAGTTTGTGAATCCCCTGGAAATCAATATCGACAAGTAGTCATTAAGTCCCTACTATATTTTATTTTCTCCTATTGGAAGCTGAAGCAGGTTATGTAGCCACTCCCCTGAAAAATGTATACACTAACACAATTTTGAATCCAATCTTAGGGGTTCATAGACCCTCTTGCAGAGACCTCTACTTCCATGGATGAGCTTCTTCAAAACAGCCCCTTTTACTGTTGAATTGCTCAAAGGTGAGAAAGAGCTCTTCCCCACTTTGTTCTGAGGCTTGAATCCTTGAACCTTCTGGGCATTCCATGGTCCTAATTCTGCCCTGCAGAGGGCAGCCTGTTTCACTTTGCATGACAACACCCTCATGAGTATTTGAAGACAATTATGAAATCTGATCTGCTCTGGCCCTTTCTCACTGAATGCCTCCTTTCCTTTCAGTGGTTACTTACGTTTCATGGGATTGACATCCTTCTCCAGCCTGACTGGTTTCTTCTAATTGTTCACTACCTCTCAGACTGTTTCTCTTCATCACAAAATGAATGTATACTATTGTAAATGAAAATAAAGCCAATTCAAAATCTAAACAAATCAAAACCTATACAATTTTGTATGGAATAACAAGAAAATGTGCCTAGATATTCTACTTAGGCAAATTGCATTTCTAAGAAGAATAACTTATTAAGGTTCGTGTGCAAGTTGCTAAGTGGAGTTTCAAGCATCAGTGAAGATTGTGTGGCTGGAGCGTGCCAGGAAACCTAAAGGACTACAAAAAAGGCCAGTGTTACCAAAACCCAGAGTTGAGGCTGAAGATGTGACCAGGGCTAGCTCAGGCCGAGCCTTGAAGGCCACACTAGGGAATTTGGTCTCATTCTAGGAGTATTTGGGAACTCTGAAGGGCTTAAAGTCAGGGGAGGGACCTGCTGAGATTTTAGAGTTGGGTACTATCTGGAGAGTCATCTGGAAGGGCAGGGCTCCATGTGAGGAGGCCAGTTGGGAGCTGTTGCAACAATACAGGTGAGATGGGGTGGCAAAAGGAAGGGAAATGGTGATAATGGAGATGAAGTGAGGTGGATGGGTTCAGGAGGTAAAAATGGACTAGATTGGATTGGATTGGATGGATTGCATCAGAAGTGGAGGCTGTAAAGCAGCAGGAAGGTATCAGGGATGACTCTTGGGTTTCTGGGTAGTACAGCTGGCTGATGGTTGATGTCCACTTGAACAAGAAACACTGGATTCAAGCAGCAGGTTTATAGGGAAAAAATTCTGATTTCTGTTTGTGATATGTTGATTTCCAGGTGCTTGGATTTACAGGCACTGTATAAGATGCTTTGCTATTTAATTTAATTTTACTCTCATAAATCATATTGCAAGTTACATATCATTATATTCACATTATAGTTGAGGAACTTGAGGTACAAAGAAATAAAATTAATGGCTCAAGGTCACACAGCTAGTTAGGCTAGAGCCCAAAATTGAAACCTAATTTGGCTGACTCTAAGTATCTGCAATTTCAACTATAGTTTTCTTGCTGAGAGTTTAATCAAATGTTTGCCAAATAGTTGTATTGTTGATAAATATGAAGGCCTTTTTCCTACCGGTGTTTTGAAACCTTAAGAAAATAACATTATTTAATGCAAATAGGGTTGTGCCCTGCCTGATCTCTTCTTTCTCAATCTTCCTAGAGATGTAAATAGAGATCGCTACTCCCAGCTTAATCAAAGCCAAAACTATATAGCTGCAGTAGTTTGAAAGTTATTGTTTATATAACCACAATGAAATCATCTTGTGAAATTCATCAGGCACTGAACAGAGTTGTGAAAGCATATCTCCAAAATGTTGTAGCCAGCCAAACCAGCTTGGTCATTAAAACATAAGTGCACATAATTTCATCCTCTGGGCAGTTGCTCTGGGAAATAGAACATAGCTGTCACATAGGGTGACAGTATACTCTAATTATGCAGGGGCTTTATGGACTCTGAGAATATTAGACACTTATGGGGTCATATAGCCAAAACCCATCATTTTACAGATGGGGTCACAGAACCTGGCAGAAAAGATGACTAGAACAGTAAAGACTGTGATGGAACCAGGCCAGGAACCCCGGTTTCCAGTCAAATGCCCTTTTCATTCTGTCAGCAAACATATGTGATTGTTGAGAGAGAGGTAGATAGATAGAAGGATGGATGAATACAAATGGAAAGATAGATTGGTGAGCATATGTTTTCCCTTTAATAGCTACTATAGTGTTTATGCTCTTTACTTGTATTTTCTTATTTAATTCCTACAACAATCGTTGGTATTATTAGCCCTATTTAACAGATGAAGGAACTGAGGCTCAGATTATTGGTTCAGTATTAGCATAGTTAAATACCTATATGTTATATATAAAATACACATAGACACACACAAAGGGCCTTGCAAATCACTTATAATTTGTGTGAATTTTTTATAAGGTTGTCTCAGGAAAAGATGGAACTTTCTTGATGAAGAATGCGATTACAGAAGAAATCTTAATGACGTTACTCTAAGCCTTTGGACCAATGTCTGGGTTAGAATAGGGCTCATTCATCCTCTGGTTTGGGGATCTTGAGTAAGTTACCTTACTTCTCCTGAGCACAGATCCTTCATCTGTACAATAGGTATAAACATATCTATTTCCCTGAGGGAGGGAAACATCCTGAAGGAGTACTTTTGAAAACCAACAAGATAAGTTAAAGAACAAGCACAGCGAGATGGAGGTGGAAAAGAGAATGAAGGAGCCTCGTCTGACTCTCCACCCATTATGCCCATGAAGCACATGTTGGTACTGTGCAAAAAGATCTCCTTCAGGTACTCTGAATCTGTGAGCGGCAAAGAGGATAGATGGTAGAAAGTACAGGCTTTGGAATCAGGCATTCTTCAAGCTCTTTGAACTTAGGTGAGAAGCATAATCTCTCTAAGCCTCCCTTTTCTCATGTTTAAAGCTGGGAAAATGAGACGTGCTTCCCAGAGTGGTTGTAAAGATTTCATAAAATAATTCAGTTTAAATTTCTTAGGGCAGGCCTTGACATACAGTAGGTACTCAATAAATACATGCTGACTATTTGGTGACTGCCCAAGTCAACAGCAGAAGTTAGAGAAAAATGCGTGTCTCCTGATGCCCATGTTAACTGCTATTGGTATAGATCCAAATTTCTTGCCTTAACAGATTTATTCAGCCAAATTGCACTGTTTTTCCTTTTAACATTCTAGCAAAATCAAATGCTAAATGGCTTCCTGGTTGCAAGGGCCAGAGAAATGAAATCTGCTTGGTGCCTTCTTATACAATGAGTTGCAAACCTTCTGTAAGTCATCTCATTAGCTCTCCTGTGATATTTATGAAGCCTGGAATCTGCTAATGATCTTAAATGGGTCTAAGATCTTTAGTGTGTGTTGGGGAGGTTTGGTGGGGAGAAACAGAGAACCTTAAGAGCCCTTAAATGCAAATCTTTACTGAACCATTTTTTGGTTATCAGTTACCCAGTGGGGTGTCTGACAAATACAGTATGGGGTCTTATTCCCCATCATCTGTGTGATGGGGCACCATCTGGGCTCATAGAGAGAGGCATAGTCTATAAGATTTGGCTGAACTAATTAGTCAATGAATAAATTATCAAAACCAACAAATGCAGTTCAAACCAGAAGTGACTGGATTTTAAAAATTTTATCAGCTTGGCTGTGAAAGAATTTGTTTCTAGAGAAATGTATTGCACTGAACGGGGAGCATGTTTTCCTCAAAACAAACAAACAAACAAACAAACAAACAAACAAACCTCCCTAATGTTTACTTTTAAAATTTTCAACCCTGATTCCTGCACTGAAATAAGAAGCAAGATACAAAATAAATAAATAAATAAATAAATAATCTGAGTTTCCTAAGTTTGTGGATGGTGCATATTAGGTTAATTTAAAGAGCTCTCCCTTTTCCAATCTGTCCTTCCCACAGATGCCTCTGCAAACTTCCAAAGGCACAGCACTAACTGTGTAAATCTGTTCAGAAAACATTGTTGGCCTTCTATTATCAAGAGAAGTCCAAACTTCTGGTTTCAAAGGACCTTCATAATCATAAGAAAGATGGCTAATCTTTACTGAGTGCTTTGCTTCAGACACTTTGGAAACATTTTTGTATGGATTCAATTATTTAATTCTCAGGACAAAAGTATAAGATACACAGTATTATGGTCCCTATTCTAGCAATAAGGTAACTGATGTTTAGAGAGATTGATTTGCCCAAAGTCATGCTTTGTATATAGTGGAGGAAGGATTTGAACCAAGAAATTTGTATTCAAGTTTGTGAGGGGTTGGGTCAGCACCACACCAGTCATATAGATGGGAACATTGGGGTGATCCCAAAGGCAGAATGGGAGCATCGTTTCTAGGAAGGCCCTAACTCTTCCCTCCTCAGAGCCTTCTAGACCTTTATACACCAACACCTGCTCCTGGCAGAACTGATCTCTCTTTCTTCTCTACTTCCATAACATTTCCTACCTGGTGGCTTGAATTATAATGAGCTAAGTATATTCTCTCTTCACATCCACTATCACTTGATACTCTTCAAAGAGCCAGACTCTATTATAATTATTGATCCCTGTGCTAGAGGCAGGAAACCCTCTCACCTGAAATCCCCCTTTAAGGAATCCTTACGTGGTTTTAAAAGCATATTTTGTTGTCTCTTTTAGTAGAGCTATTAAAATTGCATGTGTGCCACCAGCCTTCTCTAATGCACTGTTCACTCTTTCCCAATCCCAGTCTCATGAACCAGAAGGGAAGATGAGAGACAGGGGCAGAGTTGAGGGTGATGGGAGGGTCAGAGATAGAGTGTAAATCGGGAATGTCTCTTTTGTACATTACTTCAAACCAAACTTGGGGATTTCACATTTAACTTGACAAATTTGACACATCCGTGTCAAAATGCTGTAACAATTTTCCTCACATTAAAGTGGCAAGATCAAAATATGTACAGGGTCTTCTTAGCAGCACTATCCCTGATAGCCAAAAGCCCCAAATAACACAACTGACCATCCAGAGTACAGTAGATAAATGAACTGTGGGGTAGTCACATAACAGAAACCTGTACAGCAATGAGGAGCCATCCACAACTATACTCAACAACATTGGTAAGGCCAGCAAATACAATATTGGCCCAAACAATCCAGGCACAAAAGAATATATCAATCCATTTATATATAATACAAACCTGGCAAAACTACTGCAAGTTATTAGAAGCCAGGGCACGAGTTATCCTAAAAGAGGGTATGAGGGAAGCTTCTGGATGCTGGTAATATTGCATTGTTTTATTTGTTTGCCTTATTATTGGTTTTACAGGTGTGTCCATGTGAGAATTCATCGGTCTGTGCACTTATGATATGTACACATTTTTTCTGTAACACGATGTATTTCAATATACTGTTAAAATAAAAAAACACTGTCAGGTAGGCTATATCAAAATGACCTGTTGTGTGCCGGTTTTTCACTATGCCTGTGAGGTGGGGTGGTGCTCTGAGCTGAATGCTCCATTGGGGAATAGGAGCTACCCTGTGTGGGTTTGGAGGTAGGGTAACCAGAGCTGGGCTTCCTTTCTGTATAAGGAAAAGGATGAAGTCTTTAGCTTACATCAGTCTGAGGCCTTATCTGAGCTAAACAATTAGACTAGTGACTTTCCCCGGTCAGAAGCTCTTATTTGAAATACTTGTAAGTAATTTGTATTCTGGCCACACATTCAAACAGTCTGCCATGTCAGCCTTGTCTGAGACTCTCAGCCTCACCACGGAGGCTGTTGCTCTGGCCACTGGTGGCCCATCCACAGAATCAAAGGATTTATCTGGTATCCTGGAGCTAAGATTTCTTCTCTTTCTAATAGTAAAGAATAAATTAGCAGGTGTTCATTTTGCACCAGTTTCTCACCTTTGGACTAATTGCTTCTGATTTCGGGGTCTGTAGATTCATAAAATTTGTGCTGGAGTTTCATCTTTCAAGATGAAAGACACAAGTAATTGGGGACCAGTGCTTCTGAGAGTTTCCACCAACTGAGTAGGAAGAAGCTGATTTATATTGTTAAGGGCACTTTTCATTCCCTTATTGTGAAAATCATAGACAGGCATTATACTGCCTCAAAGTGGATGTTTTCTTCCTCCTGAGAACTTTTTTGAATGTATTTAAATTTGCCTATTAATACTTTATGTTAATTGTCCTTTAGGTATTCTGTCTTTGAACAGGTCCGTTCCTCCTAGATTTTCATCATTTTCTTGGCCATTATAAATGCCCTCCATTTATCAATGTCTTCCTTGTCATGCTGGTCCAAAGGGTGCACCCTGTTTCAAAATGTGGTATCAATGATGCTAAAAAATGAGACAAAGGACAGCTGTTTCCTTTCTGGTATTTGATATTTCACTTCTGTTTGCATCCCAGTGCTGTAACGAAATATCATGTAGAGTTCCTATAGGGCTGATATGCCATCCTCAGCCCCTAAAGATAGCTCTGTGTGTGCATTACTGCTTTCCAAGAAAATCCCTGTCATTATGCAGAGTGTTATGCATTTCCTTTCAAACCTATTCATTTGCATTTTTTGCCTTTGAAAAGGCAAATTTGCTTTGAAAAGTGTAATGAAATGTGCCCAAATGAAAAATGGGCCCTGAGGATGGCTGGTGCCAGCATGGGGCTTTAATTAAATGATTAGATGGCAATTTGATATGACCAGCTTTTGAACTGCATCATGTTATCATTTAGCTTTGGGAGGGGAAATGCAGCTCAACCTTTAGAAATATTGAAAGATAATATGAACCTTTCTTCTGACTGCCACAGAGCTATATGCAGAAAGGCCTTCTCTAATTCTCTGTTCATTTATCTCTAAACCCAGTCTCCTTATTCTCATGGTTCCTCACTTTTCCCGAACAAACTGTCCTTTAGTGCTTCCCTGACTGCACTGGCTGTTGCTTCAGCATGGAGTTCCCCTTTCTCTTTTTGCCTTCCTGGGCAATTCTTCAAAGCACGGCTCACTTAGCATCCCCTTCCCTCTATTGAAGCCCATCCTGTTTCCCCTAGACTGGGTGCTAGTAGCTTATTCTGTTACTTAGAGTTCCACAAACTACAGCCTGCCTGTCTCCTGTTTTGTAAGTGACGTTTCATTGGAACACAGCCATGCTCATTCATTTACACATTGTTTATGGCTATTTCTGTGTTACAATGGCCACATTGAGTAGTTGCAATAGACAATACTTCCCACAAAGGCTTTAGTACTTGGCTCTTTACAGAAAAATGTGGCCCAGATAAGCATTTCATTCAGTCATCCCCAGCTAGTTAGTGACTGCTAATTTTAATCAGGCTTGACAAACAGAAGCTTCTTAGAAAATATCAAATGCACATTGTGGCTTTGAGACTTCTACAACCTGACTAAGCTATAATGTCTATTAAGCACGTGGTAACAATTAGGCACTTTAGTAAAATGTTCATTTGACTTACCTTTGCCCTGTCTCCTTCAAACAACCAGATCATCTTTTATTTTCCCAAACAAATATATTTTCTTCTTCTCTTCCAGACCTACTATTAAACTTGAGATATGCATTTAAATATCAAATTGATCCTAAGTTTTAACCTGAAGATCTTTATTAACTACTTTTAGCTAACACCTAATTAGCACTTACATTTCCAGGTACTGTGCTCAGAGCATACTTGATGGAATACCTAGTGCTACTCTATGGAGGCAGGTGCTATTATTGTCCCCATTTTACAGATCAGAAATGGAGGCAGAGTTATGTTTAAAAAAAATAGGCCAGTTTTACAATTCCTATCAAAGTGAGACTTAAAATCATGTCTCTTGATTTCAAAACCTTTAATCTTCTCCACCACATGGACTAATGGTCTTGAGAACTATTTTTTTTAAACAAATCAATTATATTGATATATATTAATAAAGCATAAATCCATATAAAATGTACAATCAATGGCATTTGGTATAATCACATAGTTATACATTCATCGCTTCAATCATTATTAAAGCATTTTCATTATTCCAATAATAATAATAAAAAGCAAAAAGCAAACAACAACAAAAAAATCTTCATCAGCTCTCAGTCTTGCTATACTTTCCCTGTCATACATAGCTGCTATTCTGTTTCCATCTCTCTAGTTTATTTGTATTTATATTTTGTAAAAAGAGTCATATATGCAATATTACTCATATTCATATTTCACATGAGGTTTCATTATGTTACACAGTCTCATAACTACATTACCCATATAAAAGTTCTGCTACTTACACTCTCATTGCCTTCACCATTTCAATTCATTTCCAAAGATTTACAAACAACCTTTTTACCAATTCTGCACAGATTAATCCTCAGCTCTCCATTCTCTACCCTCATTCTATTTTCTGGAGACCTGTATTCTAATTATTAACTCTATAAATTTACACAATATATTTAGTTCATAATAGCACAGTCATACAGTATTTTTCCTTTTGTGTCTGGCTTGCTTCACTCAGCATAATCTCCTCCAGGTTCATCCATGTTGTCATATGCTTCACGACTTCCTTTATTCTTATAGCTGAATCGTATTCCATTGTGTGTATATACCACAATTTGTTTATCCATTCATTGGTTGATGGACACCTTGGTTGTTTCCATCTTTTGCCAATTGTGAATAATGCCACAATGAACATCAGTGTGCAGATGTCTGTTCTTGTCACTGCTTTCAGTTCTTCTGGGTATATATGCAGTAGTGGTATTCTCAGGTCACATGGTAAATCTATATTCAACTTCCTTAGGAACTGCCAAACAGTCCTTCACAGTGGCTATACCATTTTACATTTCCACCAACAATGAATAAGTGTTCCTATGTCTTCACATCCTCTCCAACACTTACAGTTCTCTATTTTTTAATAGTGGCCATTCTAATAGGTGTAAAATTATATATCATTGTAGTTTTGATTTGCATTTCCCTAAATGCTGGTGATGTTGAACAGTTTTTCATGTATTTTTTCACCATTTATATTTCTTCGTTGGACAAAGGGCTATTCAAGACTTTTGCCCATTTTTTAAATGGGGTAGTTTGTCTTTTTATTGTTGAGTTGTAGTATCTCTTTATATAGTATCTTTATCTGGTTTTGGTATTAGGGTGATGTTGGCTTAATAGAATGAGTTTGGTAGCATTCTTTCCTGTTCAATTTTTTGGAAGAGCTTAAGCAAGAATGATATTAGATCGTCTTTGAATGATGAGTAGAATTTACCTGTGAAGTCATCTAGAACTGGGCTTTTCATCTTTGGGTGGTTTTTGATGAGTGTTTCAATCTCTTTACTCGTCATTGGTTTGTTGAGGTCTTCGATTTCTTCTAGGGTTACTATAGGTTGTTCGTGTGTTTCTAGGAATTTTTCTAACTCGTCTACATTGTCTAGTTTTTTGGGATACAGTTGTTCATAATATCCTCAAATGATCTCTTTTGCTTCTGAGGGGTCAGTGGTAATGTCCCCATTTTCATTTCTGATTTTGTTTATTTGCATCTTCTCTCTTTTTCTCTTTGTCAGTCTAGCTAAGGGTTTGTCAATTTTGTTGATCTTTTCAAAGAACCAACTTTCTGTTTTATTGATTCTCTCTATTGTTTTTTTGTTCTTGATTTCACTTATTTCTGCTCTAATCTTTACTATTTCTTTCCTTTGGCTTGGTTTGGGATTAGTTTGATGTTCTTTTTGTAGTTCCTTCAGGTGTGCAGTTATATCTTCAATTTTAGCTCTTTCTTCTTTTTAAATGTGTGCATTGAGGGCTATACATTTCCTTCTCAGCACTGCCTTTGCAGTGTCTATAAGTTTTGATATGTTGTGTTCTCATTTTCATTCGTTTCAAGATATTTACTGAATTCTCTTGTAATTTCTTCTTTGTCACAATAATTATTTGAGTGTATTGTTTAATTTCCATATATTTATGAATTTTCCTTTTTCTGTCCATTATTGATTTCCAGCTTCATTCCATTATGATCTGAGAAAGTGTTTTGTATAATTTCAATCCTTTTAAATTTATTGAGACCTGTTTTGTGACCCAGCATATGGTCTATTCCGGAGAAGGATCCATGAGCATTTGAAAAGAATGTATATCCTGCTGTGTGGGGGTATAATGCTCTATAAATATCTGTTAGGTCTAGTTCATTTATCATATTATTCAATCTCTCTGTTTCTTTATTCTCTGTCCAGATGTTCTATCCAATAGTGAGAGTGGTGTATTGAAGTCTCAAACTATTATTGTAGAGAGACATCAATTTCTCCCTTCAGTATTGCCAGTGTGTGCCTCATGTATCCTGGGAACCAGGTTAGTTGGATAAATATTTATTATAGTTTTTTTTTCCCTTGGTGAATTACCCCTTTTATTACTATATAATGACCTATTCATCCCTATAACAGTTTTGCATTTAAAATCTAATTTGTCTGATTGTATTGCTACTCTAGCTCTTCTTTGGTTACAATTTGCATAGAATATCTTTTTCCAACCTTTCACTTTCAACCTGGTTTTGTCCTTATGTCTGAGGTGAGTCTCTTGTAGACAGCATAAAAATGGCTCATATTTTTTTTAATCCATTCTATCAGTCTATGTGTTTTGATTGGGGAGTTCAAACCATTAACAGTCAATGTTATTACTGTAAAGGCATTGCTTACTTATTTCATTTTATCCTTTGGCTTTCCATTGTCATATCTTACTATTGTCTGTCCTATTACCCTTTAACTTACCCTTTCTAATAATCTTCATTTCTATACTCTTCTCCAAGTCTCTCGGCCTTGTTTTTTCCTTTCAGGCTGTAGGACTCCCTTAAGTATCTCCTGTAATTCTGGTCTTTGGTAACATACTCTTTCAGTTTTTGTCTGTGAAGACTTTGAACTCACCTTCATTTTTTGAAGGACATTTTTGTCAAATACAGAATTCTTGGTTGGCAATTTTTCTTTTTCAGTACCTTAAATACTACTTTCTTCTTGCCTCCATGGTTTCTCATGAGAGGTTGGCACTTAATCTTATTGAGTTCTCTTGTATGTGATGCTTTGCTTTTCTCTTGCTGCTTTCAGAATTCTCTATCTCTGATATTTGTCATTCTGAATAGCAGGTGTCTCAGAGAAGGTCTATTCAGATTTATTCTGTTTGGGGTGCATTGTCCTTCTTGGAAATTGATATTTATGTCTGTTATAAGGATTGGGAAGTTTATGGCCATTATTTCGTCAAATATTCTTTCTGCCCCTTTTCCATTCTCTTCTCCTGATAATGCATATGTTTGTGCATTTTGTGTTGTTATTCAATTCCCTGTGTCTCTGTTCCATTTTTCCATTCTTTTCTCTTTGTGTTCCCCTGTCTTGTCCATTTCAGATGTTCTGTCTTCAAAATCACTAATTCTGTCTTCAAGCAATTCAAATCTGCTGTTATGTGCCTCTAAAATGCATTTTTAATCTTATCCATTGTGTCTTTCATTCCCTTAAACTCTGTTACACTTCTTTTCAGGCTTTAAAATTATTGTTTTTGCTCATATATTGTCTTTTTAATATCCTTTAACTCTTTAGTCATATTTTCCTTCAATTATTGTTCAGGACATTTGTGTGATTTTCATTCATTAGTTGTCTTAAATCTTGTATCTTATCAGGATATTTGGTTTATTCCCTTGGCTGGGCCATCTCTTCCTGTTTCCTAGTATGGCTTGTAATTTTTTGTTGATGTCTGGGCATCTGAATAGGTTGGTAAATTTATTCTGGTCATCAATTTCTCTCTTTTGCCTAGTGGGTTTTTTTTTGTTTGTTTGTTTTTTTAACAGCTCTTCTTTGATTTTTGGTTCATCTTATTCTGAGTCTTTAAAATTACCCAGCTTAAGTCATTAAAATCAGGCCAGGGACTCACTAATGGGGCAAAGATTTTCTTCCAGAAGTGGGGGCTAAAGAGAGACCTAAGAGTAGTTTTTCTCCTTGCAGTTTTCTGGCCGCCCAGCAGATGGTGCTCATTGGTGAACCTTTCCACGGAGGTGTTTCTTTCAAGCTCTGCTAATCCTGTGTTTCTGGTCTGGCCAGAGCTGAGGTTCAAAGTGGGCTTTGCTGGCCAAATTCACTGAAGAGAAACCACTCTCTGCCCTCCAATTTAATGTCTCTCTTCCCTTTTTAAAATTAATTAATTAATTAATTATTAATGAATTAAAAAATTTAGAGATACTTTAGATTATATAAATGTTACATAAGAAATATAGGGGATTCCCATATGCCCCACTCCCTACCTCTCCCACACTTTCCCACATTAACAACATCCTTCATTATTGTGGTACATTTGTTACAATTGGTGAACACATATTGAGGCATTGCCACTAATCATGGATTATAGTTTATACTATAATTTACACTCTGTCCCACACAATTTTGTAAGTTATGACAAAATATATAATGGCCTTTATCAGTCATTGTAATGTCATGCAGGACAATTCCAATATCCCAAAAACGCCCCCATATTACATCTATTTTTCCCTCTCCCTCCCCTTAGAATTGCCGGTGGCCACTGCCTCCATCACTATCTCTCTTCCTTTTTAACAGCTCACCAGGAGGAAAATGTCTGTTGCCCTATCAGTCGGCTGCTGTGAGCCAGTAGTTTTATCCATGCTTAATGTCTTGAGGGTGTGTGCCCTTCCTGTCTGTTGTGGGGGTTTAGTAACTCACATTTGTTGTTTTGAGTTTTTTGTTTCTCTGTCCCTCGCCCTCCTGTAGGTTGTGAAACACTGTCCTGGACTGCTGTTTCCCAAAGCAGGTCCCTTGGACTGCTTTTGGCCCTTTCTACATTGTTTTTGTGAAAGAGTTGCCCTGTCTGCCTACTCAGATGCCATCTACCCGGAACTCCCAGAACCATCATTTTTATTTGTAAAAGAACACAAAATCATTATTTCAAAGAGTTTTTGAGAGTATATCTGTCTCATCAATAATTTAGACAAGTTTTTATGGAAATGTCTCTATTGCTTGTTGAACTTGACTCCTGAAGAAAAGGCACACCTTCGTTTCCCAAGATATAAAATCAGCATTCAACTGAACTAATTGCAGAAAGATGCACATCTCACCCAACACACACTCACACATATACACACACATACACTTATGGAACATGTGTTGACAAATCTGATGAGCCATGAATCAGTAAAAACAAAAATTAAATTAGCACTATCAAGATATACTAGATCTATGCAATAGTAACTTAGATCCATTTAATCCGTGACCTAGGTCTGGGGTTAAAGTAATTCTTGGTGGCCCATATGTAAAACAGGGAAAAGAAAAACTTTCATGGGTATCATATAGGTTTGTTTTCAGGACTAAATAACTGGAATGTAAAAACTCCCAAACAGAAATTTAATCTGTTCTGTTCCCAAAGGTAGACTAGGTCACTAATCAGTGTCTTACCAAGTTGACGCTCTAATAGTCTTTGATGAATTAATAAATAAATGAATACAATAATTGTAAAGCATTTAGAACAGTGGCTGGACCAGAAAAAGTGCTAAATAATGTTATTATAATGAATTTTCCCAAAAGTATTTGGCTTTTTCTTGAACCAGAGTTGGCTTATATCTAATCATATACAGCACAGTATATAACATGTCAGCATTTGTATATAGCATTTGACAGCATCCTTTTGATTCTAATATTACCTGTGCAAACACTTCATTGCAGGCTATATTGAAGATATTTTCAAATTTCTGGTTCTCCTTTGTGAAAAATAATTATTTAACATATTATTAGTATTCTCAAATATAATAATTATGCCCAGAATTGACTTAGGGTCAATATTTCTGTTACTGGAGTGAGGGTGGGGGTTATGCATAAAAACATTCATAAGCTTGCTGTCTATATTTAAATTTTTTTTTTAATTAGAGAAGTCCTAGGTTTACAGAAAAATCATGTAAAAAATACAGTGTTCCCATATACCTCCCTATTGTTGCACTTTGTGTTAGTATGTTAACTGTTACAATTGATGGAAGAATATTAAAATAATCCATCATTACAATATAGTCCGTAGTTTACAATAGGTGTATTTTTTCTATATACCACCCAATTACTAATATCTTGCTTTAGTCTGGTACATTTGTTATAATTCATGAAAGAATATTTTTATACCTGTACTAGTGACTATAGTCCATCATTTGTAATAGGGTTCACTGTGTTATACAGTCCTATGTTTTATCTTTTAATTTTTATTCTGGTAACATACACACAACCTAAAATTTTCCCTTTTAACCACATTCAGATATATAATACAGTGCTGTTAAGGGAGCTCACAATATTGTGTTACCATCACCACCAATCTATTTCCAAAACTATACAATCAACCTAAATAGAAATTCTGTACAAATGAAGCATTAACTCACCATTCTCTAACCCCAATCCATTCCCAGGTTTAAGGGACATACAAAAAGAAAATATGAGATCACCCCTACCCTCAAGCAGCTTACTGAGTTAGCTATAAAGACAGCCACATAACAATTAACTGGCAATACAGAACTATAGGGAATTAAGGGTTAAAATATATAAACTTGAAAATGAACACAAATATAATTCAAACAAGAGAAGAAATCAGTATTACTTGTAATAGTTGGAAGAGACAAACTTCAGAAGAATTGAGTTCTAAAAATTTAGAATGCTATTTTCTCTGCCTCACTGAAATTGCCTCTTTGTTCTGCTGAGTTCGCCTTTCCCACCTGACACAGCCTCAGAATTCCCTCTGGCTCATCTGGGGTGGGTGTGAAGCAGGCTGAATGTTTCTTGCTCATGATTTAGATCCTTCTTACTGTTTCTTGTAAATCTACCATCGATACCACTAGCCTGCGAGAGGCTATTTTAGTGACTTGGCAGCTGCCTTGTTAAAACTAGATTATTTTTGAGGTTAGGGATGTTTATGAACACTAAGTTAAAAAAAAAAAAAAAAAAAAAAACACAGACTAAACGTAATCAGCTCTGAGGAGAAAAAAATCAAAACTAAATATTCATGGAGGGTTCTTCTCTGATAGATGATGGCTGCCCATGCTTTGAGCTTGCATGGAAGATATTGAAGTCAATGCTGTTTACATATCATCATCTCTAGGATGCTTACTCTCCCCATTCCATGGTCCATTCAGACTGAGGAGAGCAGCTGCAATGGCGTTCAAATAGCTCTGCTGAGACCTAAACGCTAAACTGCTTATTTGGGATGAAATGCAAATGACTGCACTGAGTAATTTTCAGAGTATGTTTACAAAAGTTCATGTTTAGTGGCTGTAGCAGTTTGATATTATTTATGAATTCCAAAAATGTTATTGGATATGTTTGTAAACTGGTCTGTTCCTCTGGCATGATACCCTTTGATTGTATTAAATCCAAAGGTTTCATGTCTACTTGATTAAATCAAGATTAGGGCTTTGATTTGACCACATCAGTAGGGTGTGGTTCGGGGTTGAGTCCCTGCCCCCTTGGTGGGCTATATAAACAGATACTTGCTCAAGAAGACACACGGAAGAAGACACAGACGAAGATACAGAAGAGAAGAGAACTTGATCATTTCGGTCCTGCCATGGGACAGAAAGGAGAAGGCTCAAACAGCTAAAGCCTCTGGAAGAGAGACGAGCCCTATACAGCTGCGATCAGAAGAAGTTGGGCCCACAGAGCCTTGAGAGAAAGAAGGAAGGAGAGCCCAGACAGACTTGGGTGAGGAAGTAACCTTGAGTTGGACACTTTAGGGCCTTGTGACTGTAAGCTTCTACCCCAAATAAATACCCTTTATAAAAGTCAACAGATTTCTGGTACTTTGCATCAGCACCCCTTTGGCTGACTAATACAGTGTTCTTCCATTGCTTTTCATTGAGTGTGAGAAGCATAAGAATTTTCTTGTCTTTGTAATTGAAATGAGTTCTGTTAACATGATATTTTATCAGGATGTTTAGTGATTTTTTACTTTTGTCAAAATGCTAGTTCTCTACATTACTTCAGACATTATCTAGAAAATAAGTTTTGAAGTGTATTATTTTCTCCATCATATCTGAAGAGGGAATTTTATTTCAGACAAGGAGTATTTTTCCATTGGATACATACATCTTACTGCCTAAATGTATTTTATAGAATAAGGATATCAAAGTCCAGGAGTTGACAGACTATGCCTATCTTGTTCTGGCTTTACCCTCAGAGCCCAGTGCTGTACCTGGCATATAGTGAATATTTAATATCTTTTTTTGGATGAATAATGTTCTATGACAATCATATTTTCAAGTATTAAATGATGTATTCTGAGGTCAAAATATGGCCAGTCATTACTAATTATGCTCCAATAGTATCTCCCCTTCCCCACCATTTTACTCATTTAGGTATGGCAGTGCCATTTTTATCATTACCTCATATTTAGTTTTGTTTTCTAGTTACAATATATGAAGAGAGGCCAGGAAGGATATTGCTGGTTCAGGGAAATCTTGGAACACTGGACTTAGAGTCCAAAGTCTTGGGTCCAAAATCTTATGAGTTTTTGGCACTTGTTATATGTCCATGGCCAAGTACTCAGCTTCTCTATTCCCCTAGTTTCTCATCTATTTGTTCATTTGACAAATGTTTATTAAGTATTATTGATACCTGGTGCTGTTCTAAGTACGGGAAATAGAGCAGTGAACAATACAAACAAGACACCTTATGCTTAGAAATTGCAATCTGGTGTAGGGAGAGAGTATAAATACAAAGATAGTGAAAATGTAAACTGTATCAGATGAGTGTTATAAGGAGAAATAAACAAGGGAAGAGGATAGAGAAGGCTGGGGATAGGGAATTGATATGGTTTTGAATAAGGTGGTCAAGAAAGACCTTACTGAGTGGTGGTATTTGATAAAGATCTAAAGGAGTTGAGAAATAGAACCTTGTATGTATCAGGGAGAAGGGCATCCTAGATGGAGGAAGAGAAGGTGCCAAGTCCCTGCAGTGGATGCTGTGGTGTGCTGTTCAGATACCCCCTTCAGTAGTGAGGCGCTCATTCCCTCAGCTGCTGTGAGTAGGGCACCTGACTCTCACCAGAATCCCTCTCTGGAAACCATGATCAGTTGAAGAGAGTTGCATCCTCTACAGTTACAGTCTACCTGGGGGGAAGGCCCCAGCAATGACTAGTCCAGAGGGGCGTATGAATCATGGCACTCTTGCCTCAAAGCAAGATTACTCTGAGGGGCCATCTCAGTTCTAGGGCTCCCTGTGAGATCAACTGAGACTTTTTTTTTCAGAGTTTACCTCCTTGCTCTGTCCAATCATGCTTCCTTCACTTCCCCACAGGTATGGATCCTAAGGACACTTCCCAAATAAACTGCCTGCACTTAAATCTCCATCGGAGTCTTCTCCCTTGGGAATCTAACCTAAGCCATTCCTTAAGGCAAGACAGCCCATACAGTTGGAGTGAAGTGAGTTAAGAAGAGAGTAGTGTAATAGAGATGAAGTCAGACAGGGAACAAGGGGTTGGCCCACGTAGAGCCTTGTCGGTCACTATAGACACTTTGACCTTGACTCTCAGTGAGATGGAAAGTCATTAAAGTTTCTGAGCAGAAGTAACATTATATAGGATACATTTTAAAAGGATAGCTCTTGCAGCAATGCCAACCACAAGACTACAGAGGAGCAAGAGCAGAAGCAAGGTGACCCTTTAAGGAATGATTGCAATAATTTTAGCAAGAGTTTATGTGGCTTTGATTTGGTTGATAGCAGTCAAAGTAGTGAAAAACACTTATACTTGGGATATATTTTTTAAGGTAAAGCCAACAAGAATTGCTCATGAATTACATGTGCAATATGAAAGAAAGAGAGGATTTAAAAATAACTTCAAGTGTTTTGGCTTGAGCAACTAGATAGTCTCCATTTTCTGAAAGCACAGAAATGAAGTAGATTCAGAGGGTGTACTCGTTATCTATTGCTGCATAACAAATTACTCTGAAATTTAGCAACTTAAAACCGCCAACATTTATTATGTCTCTCAGTTATGGTAGGAACCTGGGAGAAGCTCACCTGGGTGTTTCTCATTCAGCATTTCCCAGGAGGTTGCATTCAAGCTGTTGGATGGAGGCTACAGTCATCTCAAGGTTAAATTGGGGATGGAGAATTCACTTCCAAGTTCACACATGGGGTTACTGCAAGGCCTTAGTTCCTGGATGGCTACTGGCTGGAGGCTTCAGTTCTTTGCCCTATGGGCCTCTCCATTGAGATGCTCCAAGCATGACAATTGTCTTCCCCCATAGCTTGTGATCCAAGACAGAAAGAACACAGAGGAAATCCCAGTGCCTTTTATGATCCAGTCTCAGAATCATACACCATCACTTTTGTCTTACTCAACTTGGTTGAAACAAATAAATAAGTCTAATCCACACTGAGGGAAGGGGAATTAAGCTCTACCTAGTGCAGAGAATACGAATATCAAAGAATTTGTAGACATGTTTAAAATCACCACAGAGGAAAAGATCAGAAATATGGTTAAGGATTCATATGCCTACCAGACAACTAAGTGGAAATGATGAATAAGCAGTTGGATATTTAAGACAGGAATTCAGGGGAAAGATTGAATCAGAGATAAAGTTTGGGAAGTCAGAATTTAGTATTTAAAGCCATGAGACTGGCTGAGACCACTGAGAGGAGGTAAATGTAAAGAAAGAAGAGGTCCAAAATCTGAGCCCTGGGGCACTCTACTGTTTGGAGGCAGGGATGTTGAGGAGGATTCGGGAGAGAAAACTGACATGGTATAGCTGGTGAGGTAAGAGGAAAACCAGGATGACATGGTACAGCCGGTGAGGTAAGAGGAAAACCAGGAGAGTGTGGTGTCCTGGAAGCTAAACTAAGTGTTTTTGTTAAATGTTGATGTCAAATAAGATGAGGACCAAAAATTGGCCATTGGATTTAGTAATGCAGAGGCCATTGATGATCTTGATGGAACAATTCCAGTGGCAGGGTAAGGGAGAAACTCAATGACTGTGTGTTTCAGTGAGAATGAGGAGGGCAGGGAGAGAGGAATCAGAAACAACAAGTACAATCAGATATTGTTAGGAGATTTTCTATAAATTGAGTGCTATCAGGAGGAGGCTGTAGTTTCAAAAGACTACTTTTTATTTACATGACAGAATAAGCAGCAGCATATTTGGTTGAAACGATCCATGTTAAGGGGAAAATTCACAATGCGAGAGAGAGAGATGGGAGATGTGCTGCACCATGACCTTCGGCAGATAAGAGGGTTGGGATATGGAGGGTTCACCTTGGATGGTATGGTAGTTTCCTATTGCTGCTCTAACAAATTACCACCAACTTATGACTTAAAACAACTCAAATTTATTATCCTACAGTTCTAAAGATCAGAAATCCAAAATGGGTCTCACTGGACTAAAGTCAAGTTGTCAGCAGGGCTGCATTCCTTTTTGGAGGCTCTAGCAGAGAATCTTTGCCTTTTCCAGTAGCTAATGACTGCCTGCTTCCCTTGGTTCATGGTACCCTTCTTCCATCTTCAAAGCCAGCACATGAGTCTCACCTGACTTTTCGGAAACACCTCCCTCTTCCACATTAAGGATCCTTGAGCTTACCTTGGGCCCATATGTGTAAACCAGGATACTTTCCTTGTTTTCAGGGCAGCTGAGTAGCACCCTTAATTCTATCTGCTATCTTAATCCCCCTTTGTCATATGGTATAACATATTTGCAAGTTCTGGGGATTAGGGCATGGGCATATTTGGGAGGCCATTATTCTACCTACCACAGATGAGAGCATAAAAAATTCATCTGAAGTTACATAGGAGCCAGAGTGGGCACAGATGCAGCAAGGTAAGTAGATATGGTATTTGGAACATGTAGAAATTCTTTTCCAATTACTTCACTTCTTTTCAGTAAAGAAGGAAGCTGGATGCTGCCAAGGCCTTGAAAAGAGAGAAAAAAGTTATGAGTCTTCTAAGAGAGTGGAGGGTGAGTTTGCCAAGATAATATAAAGTTGCCAGGCAAAACTGAATGCTCCATCTGTCCAAACTGCCTCCCAGCCTTGTTGTGAGAGTTGTTATAGATAAAATATACATAAAAGTAGGTTTTCAACTCTGAAGTACTATGTTAATAAAAGTTAACTTTCATTGCTTACTCTCTGTTAGCTCCTGTTCTATGTATATGATGAACTAAATACTGTATAAACTACATATTTACTATGAACTGAGTTAATCTTCACAACAGCCCCAGGAGACAGGTATTATTATTGTCACCCCCATCTTACAGATGAATAAATTGAGACCTAAAGAGGCACAACACCAAGGGATTGGTAGAACTGGATGTAAACTCAGGCAGACTTCACAGATTCTTCATTATGCTATTCTTCCATCTATTTCATGTATCAAATTCACAATGAGACTTTCTGTTCCTTGAGGTTTGAGACCAATGTCCTCTACTTATGAGGTCAAAAATTATCACTCACTGCATTTAATCTGAGCAAGCAATGAATATCCGTCGAATGACTCTAAGCATGAAGGAAATATAAGAAATCAAGCATTGATTCCTACCTCAACAATTTACTAAAGGTGTTGTGACATTTAGCAAGTATAAGCCTCAGTTTCTGCATCTGTGAGATGGGGATGATAATAATGCCTACCTCAAAGGATTGCTGTGAGGATTAGTTGAAATAGTATATGCCAGAATCCCCTTGTCTGTCACACACTAAATGAGTGGCAATGTTGATGAATAAATACCATATAGGGGGTTGGGGAGGATTTCTCAACCCAACCCTAAACAAAACTCTTCTCATAACTCTATACAAGGAACTTGCTTTCCCCAATGCCCCCAAAGTTAAGGAGGCTTTTTTCCTCCAATGACACACCCTTCGCCCTTTTCTTCTCTCTGTGCCTCATTTTCCACAAGTCTTCAATGAGTGTAACTCAAGGTCAGCCAAGATACAAAAGTATGGCGGTCTTATTGTACCATTTAGCTACAGTGAGATCATTTATGTGTCCCCGGCCTCATTTCTCAGTTTAATGTGACATAGCCTGGCACATTAATCAGCCTTCTACAGTCACCTGCAATTTTTCTTTCTATTGCTTTATTCATTCATTTATTTCACTTATATTTATGAGCCAGGCTCTATGCCAGGTGCCCCGGGCCAGTGCTGAACTGTCTCTTTCAACCCCCCAGTTCAGGAGCCTCCACTATGGTTTCTCCAAGTATTAATCTTGAGTTCAGTCTGGAGAACATGCCAAGTGACATTTCTTAGTAGTCCCCAATTTCACGTAGCTTAGGCTAGAGGGGGTCTGGTACTTCTCTTTGTAGACTCTTTCTCTTTGAATAGTTTTTAGCCTATTGTCCTTAGACCATGCAACTTTATGATTTGGAAAGCCTTATATTTTTCTTTGTTTTCTTGTTTGTTGGTTTTTAGAGGATTTGTTGAGTTTCCTTCAGAGCAATTTTGGGTTGCTAGACTTAAATGAAATAGCTGGATTAGCATTTTATACATACAATCAATATTTGAAGAGATTTTTCAAAATGTGATTTGAAAGTGTTAGTGATAACTTTATAATATAGATATTTTAGTAATATATTTAGCAATAATGCACTAATTATATACCAGGCAGTAAATTAAGCATTGTACATATTAATTTATTTAACTCTTATAATGGCTCCAAGAAAGGTAGCTTTATTATCTCACTTTTTTTTCCCTTTGAAGAAACTGAAATCCAGAGAGATTAACTAATGGTCTCAAAGTCAGGCAGCGCCTCAGTTTCAGAAGGTCCTCACCTGGGCTTTCAAATCTTGGCATCTGTCTCCAAAGTCTTTCTCTTAACTCCAGGGCTAGAGGGAAAATGACATATTTTGGTAGAAAACAAACAAAGTTACCAATTCCTTATTGAAAACACTGAGTTTGTAGTACATAGGTTTGCCAGTGCATAATACAAGACTTGACTCATTCTTCCCTCCCCTCCCCTCCCATCTGCCCTGCTCCCCATCCCCTCTACTCCCCTCCCCTCCCTTCTTCTTTCTTTCACCTTTCCTTCCCACCTCTCCTCTGATGCTCCCTGACAGTAATTTCCCTTTCCTTCAGGGGACACCCAGTGCTTGCTTTCTCTGTTGACCTGGCTTGCTAAGGCCCAGAGAAAGAACTCACAGCAGCGGACAGAGCACTTACCCACACCTGGCTTTCCACCTACATCATGGGTAGGACAGCAACATCCCTGTCTCCAGCCAAGTGTGCTTTGAGACTTGTCCAGCATGAGCTGATGAGAGTCAGGCCTGCCCCTCTCTCCCTGGTGTGGCCCAGCCCCATGAGCCCCCCGAGCAAATACTTTAGACAAAAACAGTAAAATCCTTCACACATCCTCCCACTTCACCCCAAGCAATAAGTTTCAGGATAGTCAAGTTTAAATTCATATTTAGAAAAAAATAAAAACACCTAAAAGAGTAGAGTCATGATAAAGATAAACCCATTTTGCCTTTCTAAGCGACAAGCCTAACATCTTAGAAGCTCCAGCATCTTGCTTGATGTACTGATTCAGGTCTTCTTTAAGAATAGCGTTTGCTTCATAGCTGCTTATCTAAATGAACTCACACAAGAGCTTCCTTATAGGACAAAGCTATTACCTACCCTTGGACAAGTTTGAGCTTCTCTCCCAGAATGCTGAGGCTGATTATAAATTCACTCTCTACCCTACACACATAACAAGTGGTAGTTTTCAATTTCCACTTGAGACCCAGATTGCTTGTTATACTATTACTGTGACCTGAAATTCCACATCTCACTGTCAACAACTCAAGCATTTTTATTATGCAGTGATGACAAACTGATGATGAGGGCTAACATGGTTTAGAAGTAAAGAGAAGTATGAATTCAATAATTAAAACTTACAAAAGCACTGTTATTAGTTACAACTTCTTTTCTCTCAGTTTCAGTAACAATTTTCTGATGTCTTATCAGTGGGTCAGGACTATATGTTACCCCAACTTTCCTTTTGCACCCTCTGCATGCTTCTGTTGTTTAACAGTTAGTATTTGGAGAACTATGCCTTGCTTAAAGGAGAGGAACAAATATACTCCCTTTTATTTGTTTTAAAATGTATCTTAGTTTTACATTTTATTATTCTGTATATTTTATTTTGATTTTTGAGCAATTCCATCTCAATTAGTCTTTAAAAATAATCTCCTTCAATTGATGAGTATTTACATTTCTCATTTTAAATCAACTGCTGCTTTAATTTGTATATTTTAGGTGGGAAATAATTTTAAATGTTTCCCTGAAAATGACATATGACTCATTATAAATATCCAGGTAACTGGTTGCTCCCTTTGGCGTTTAATTGGCTGGCAATTTAACATTTCCTTCAACAAACAAACATTGTGAGTTTTCATTGCTAGTGACTAGTGAAGATTAAAAATCCAATTAGCCAGGTAATATGTCATTCACCTGCTATCACTTGGCAAGGCTTAATCTCTATTTGACAGAAATTAAAACTAACAGTTATCAGTTACTTCAGAAAGTAGGGACGTAAGGCATTTATGAAAACAAGTGTGGGCTTTTATTTCCCCTTGATCTCTTGCAGAATCCCTTTTTTTTTACCCTTATTTTGATCCAAGCCTTTACAGATTAAGTTCTCATTGTAAAGAGTAGTTTTTTAAACAAATGAAAACAGAATGGGATTTCAAATGGTAGCGGCTTCTTGCATATATATTTGGGGATTACAGATTTCTTATGGAGGAATACTCCTGTAGCTGTTTAACAGGTTGGTAGAAGGAGATAAGCAAATAACTATATTCTGAAGATTTAAAAAAATTTTTATCTCCCTTGCCCTTTGTTGTTGTTTGCACTTGCTGTCTGCTCTCTGTGCCCATTCATTGTGTATTCTTTCTGTGTCTGCTTGTCTTTTCTTCTCGTCTTTGTCTTTGGGAGGCACCGGGAACCGATCTTGGGAACTCCGGTGTGGGAGAGAGGCACTCAATTGCTTGAGCTACCTCAGCTCCCTGGTCTGCTGTGTCTCTCAGTGTCTCTCCTCTGTGTCTCTCTCTGTTGCATCATCTTGTTGCACCAGTTCAGCTCTCCACTGGCCCCAGGGCCATCAGCTCTCTGCAGTGCAGGCCAGCTCACCTTCACCAGGAGGCCCCAGGAATCGAACCCAGGGCCTCCCATATGGTAGACGGGAGCCCAATTGCTTGAGCCACATTCACTTCCCCTGTTCTGAAGATTTTTTAATTAATAATGATGAGGATAACCAATTATTTGTTAAGTACTTACTGTGTATTAAATTCTTTATTGCACTGAATCATCATAACATTTAATGAATTATGAATGATTAGAACCCCATTACTACAGATCAGGAAACCGATGCTTTGAGAGGTTATATAATCTGTGTATATTCACATAAGATAGAGTCAGAATTTGAACGCCGATTTTTCTGAATTAGAGCTGATTTTCTTATTCACTACATTTTACTGAATTTCAGAAATCTATGTTGTTTTACTGAGCTAGAAACATCAAGCATATATTTACTTTGCAAATTGTTCTAAATCATACTTCAAAACCCCCTTTTAGTTTCTAGTACAGGGTATATTTGGGCTTTGGCATTCAAATGGCACTGATTGGACTCTTCTGCCCTTTCCCTAACTGGGTCATGGAGAAGACTCACATTGCCCTTTACTAGACACCCTCCCAATGGTTTCTTTGTATCTGCTGTGCCTCCTAGTAGCCTTGCAGGCTCTTGAATCCTAGGAAACATTTGGATTCATGCTTTGGTGCATATGACTGCAGATACCAGTTTTATATGTGTATTTCACACCTACACAGCTTTCATTGTATCTGGTTTGATTGCCTTAGAAACTATATGTGAAGATGACTTAGAAAAGGTGAATGGCTACTGTCTCTTGAAATTTCTTATAGTTACAGCCAGAGAAAACCACTTGCTCATATTTTAGATTTGTTTTGCTTTTTTATGGTCTTATGACTAGGGTGGTATTCCTTTTGGCCTAAACATGCTTCATCTCCCTTTCCCTTAGGAAGGAGGGAAAGGAAGGAAAGAAAAGCAGCACAGTTTTCTTTGGTATCTGTGATGAGCTTTTGAGCTCAGCAATAACATGGATTTGCTATTTTAATCTATTAACATTTTATTATGGTTCATCATTGAGTTGACAAGGATGCTGGGCCTCCAAGAGGGAAACTAAGTATGCACAGCCAATATGTGACAGACTGGATGCCAGGGCTATAACTTCAAAGCCCATTCAATTCCATTGTGGCCAGAACTCAGGCATCCTGCCTTTGGGTCAATAGGTGGAGAATTTGCCTAACTCTGCTAAGTAAAGGCCATCCAATCCTGCCTTTGGGCCCCCTTTACCCCAGCTACTCATACTGGTGAATGTCAATGTAGATTTAACATTGCTCCTGGGCCCTAGGAGAGCCAGCCCTGGGGCATTGTAGCATCTCCCTCTAGCTGAGTGCAGGGGGCACAAAGAGAGTTGAAGACAACTTTCAGACCATAGTGCCAGAGTCCCCATTACCTATTCTTACAAAGTTCAGACCGTCTATTTGGTGCGTCTTTTTCCTGTACACCAGCAGAGAGCTTGGGGGTGTGGTCACCTGTCTTGGTATATCGGCTGCTAAAACAAAAACCATACAATGGGTGGCCTTAAACAATAGGAATTAATTTGTCCAAAATTGTGAGGCTAGGAGAAGTCCAAAATTGAGGCATCAACAAGGCAATGTTTTCTCCCTGAAGACTGGGGAATTCTGGGGCTGGCTTTTCTGTCACATGGCAATGCACATGGCAGTGCCTCCTTCTTTCTCTTCTGTGTTCCATTGACTTCCAGCTTCACTTTCCATTTCCAGTTTTCTTTGCTTATAAGGACTTCTGCCATCTTGGATGAAGGACCCCGTCATTCAGTGTGGCCCACCTTACCTAACAGCATCTTCAAAGGTCCTATTTACAAATGTGTTCACACCCATAGGGTAAGGGGTTGATACCTGACCCTGCCTTTTGTGGGGAACATGATTCAATCCCTAACATGATCCTAAACATTCTCCATAATTTCTGTCAAGCTGAGGTTAGACTTGGTTTCAAAATCTTTCACTTGGTTTTAAATAAACTTGTACGGTAAATGATGTTGCCATCAACCACACATCTCAAAGTTCCCTCTTCTGATGCATAATAGACCTGAAGCAACTTCATCAGTTTCTTCACAGACACTTGGTCCATGCTCCCGGTCTCCTTCCAGCAGAAGAGGGAGCTCCCCTGCCATGTGTTGTCTCTGTTTTTAAGTCTATCCTAGTTCAGATCCTGCCTAAGTCTAATGCTGTACACTTAGTAATTCCCATCAAAATGGGGAAGTTCTTCCTTATGTCTCACTTTTTTCCTTCCCATTGCTAAATCTGTCAGCTAATTTAAAAAATATGGGTAGGAGGAGTTGAGGAGAAGGGTATTTCCCTGCCAGTTGCTCTCTTTATGAAATGATAGATGCGCTCCTTTGAGTTAAGCCAACTATTGTTTTTTTTTTTTTTTTTTTTTTTTTTTTACTGTTGTTAGATATTTGCAAATCTGATAAATCTCTTAAAACAGCAAGCACTCAAAACACAGACCTCTCAAAATGTCTTGATGTCAAGAAAATAATCTGGATATCCTGCATTCTAATTATTATCATCAAATCCAAATAGAAAAAAAAATCCAAATAGAACCACCCTTTCAATAAATGCCCACCGGGACAATGTGAGACCAACCAACTGGATTTAGGCATCCTGAATGTCAACCTCTACTCTAATCTCAGAGTTCTAGAAAGAGAAAACTTTGGCATCAAGCTCTGGGTTCAAATTTTGTGTCTTCCCTTACCACTTGGGACATGTTGGTAAGTCCCTTGGTTTCTCTGAATCACAGTGTCCTTGTCTATAAAATGAGGCTAATAATACTTTTCTCACTAGCTGGGTTGGTAAAATAAATTAATAAGGTAATAAGTAGGATAGGACTTTATAAATGCTAAACAAAAGTCAAATAGTTTTCACAATAGAGTTTTGGTGACATTCTTCTTGAGCTACGTCAACAAGTTGCAGGGAACCATGGGATGCACAAGCTCTGGTCAGTTTGCCAGAATAGGAATCTTTTACCAGTTCTGTGCTCTTGGTCAAGTAGTAGAACCTCTCTGACCCTCATTTCTCTCGTTTCTAAAATGAGAGTAAAACTTCGGTGCTAATTTCTTGGAGTTGTGAGCATTCGCTGATGTTGGTTAGCACAAGGGAAGAGGCTCACTGGGTTTGGCTAATCTTAACACTGGTTTGCATCAGATAGCAGGCAGCCATCCAATGTTAATTCACTTCTGATGTTTCCAATCCACCAATCATATTTTAAGGAGCTGGTGCTATTAACAGTGTTGTGTTATATTTCCAGTTATTTTATAAAGGCTCATTTAGGTTTCCTAATTACGTATTTTCCATGCAGTTCCTTCTTTATGTCTTACATATTGGAGATTTGTTGTGATAATTAGTGGGTATTTTTTTCCTGGAGCACTTCTATCTTCTAACATCCCTCATTGCTTCATACTCGGAGGGGAGTTTAATAATTCCCTGCTAGCCTGGGCACCTAATGGATCTTGAGCTGCCTGGGGAATGAAGCTGAGTTACACCTTGCCTTTGATGAGTGTCTCTGCCCATTTAAGGTTCACTTATTGTCTTGAGCCCTCAGCTTAGCGAGAGAAGAGTTGTTACACTTGGAGGGAAGTTTCCTATGTCATAAGAGGAGGTAGAAGAGCATGTTGTGAAACCAGCTGCCATGAAATTGAATCACAGGTGTCGTATTCTTCCAGCCTTAAATTGCTCCATTATACCATGGGCCTTTCTGTTTGTTTGGAACAAATAACTGCAATATACTGGGATGCTAAGAGATGGGGTATAAGCAGTCAGAGGTTGTTTAAGATTTCCATAATGATGGGGAATTACTCCTATCCATTTCAAGTATGGTTTCTCTCTCAAGCCACCACATTCAAATGTGAAGAGACGAAATGCCTCACTTTTTAATATTCCTCTCTCTCAGCACAACTATCTTAAAAAGCACTCCAGGTTTCTTTAATTTTCTTAGCCGTGCACCCAATCAGTTTTATTTATTATCCTGTGGAATACATTCAGTAATGACTTCTGAGGTGGCCAGGGGTGAATGGACAATCTGCTTTCACTGTCTCTATCTTCTCAACCCATTTCCTCTTAATTTTGTGGAGCTAATATGCAGATTCTGGAAATAGGAGACAGAGAGATGCTTTAAGCAGGAAATCTCCCAGGTATCCTTTATGTTTCCTCATAATTGAACATTGTTGTCTGAGATCTCTGTGCCTCACCTTCTTCCTTCAATACATTTTAGATTGCTGAAGAGCACTATTGTTTTCCTTTCAAGAAGAAAAGTGCATAATTGGGATTTTTTTTTCCCCTGGGACTGTTCACAAACTGATGTACTGCCTCAACATTACAGAGAGATTGGGGGAGAGTGATCATTTTTATATGAAACAAGCATTAAAGTGGCCATAACTTTCTCAGTCAAGCAAAATCACTTTAGGAAGTTGACTGAAATGTGTCTATTTTTGTCTGTGGATGTTCTAATTTTAAAAATGATTTCTAAATTTCTTAAATGACAACTGCCTATCAATAGCGCTTGAGACATTTCTTATAAAAGAAAACTTAGAATTCAGTGGGGGGTTTACTTAAATTACACATGACATGTGCAAGCTTTTGGACTCTATTCTTGAGAGACTATGGTTTTTGCCATTTTTTATTGTACAGGTATATATGGATACAACATATTTTTTAAAATTCCATAATAAAAAAGAAGAGAGGAATTTTACAATTGCACCACCACACCCTCAACCTATTCCCTGCCATGCCAATAGTAGTTTGGTATATCTCTATCTTCCATATGTTTTTCCATGAATGTGTATATATAAACACATATATAGAGAAATATATAGTTTTGCTTTGTGAACATTTTAAGTAAATGTAATTGTATTTTATTATTTTTTCTATAACTTTTTTTCACTTAATATTATCTTTTTTTAGATCTCTTCACATCAGTATAAATAGATCGAGTTCATTCTTTTAAAGGGCTGTCTATTATTCCATGATGTGGTTGCTCCATAAGTTATTTAACATGATGATGGACATTTAAGTTACATTATTATGTTTTCACAAAAACTGTGCTGCTGTGAACATCCACGTATGTCTCTTTATGTTTCTAGGTTAGACATCCAGTTTTCATTCCAACAAGATACTACTGGAACATGTTGACTTGTCATCCTGATGATGGACTAAAGGTAGCATATGTAGACAGTACTAATTGATACATATTTGCAAGAGCATGTGAGTTCTGGCCCATGGGGTTGTGTTGGGCAAAGGTGTTAAATTCAAACTAAAACATAGCAGGGATTTATAAAGGTTTGTTTACCTCTAAGAAACCCTGCAGAGCTGAACATGCCCATTTCAAAATGGCACAGAACTGAAAAAATTAATAATGTAAAATAAGTTATGGTAATCAACTTTTGGATTGTTTCCCATAAAAGTGAAAATGAGTGTGTGTTCAAGAATGCCTGTGGGCCACTGCTTTTGAAATGTTTTGGCATATTATGCAGAGGCCATGTGGTGTGATAACATGCATCAGGTGGGAGAATGCCATTTAGAGTCAGACTAGCCTGGATTTCAACTCTGCCTCTGAACTAGGGGTCTTAGAGGTCTCCAGTAGCTCACTGTCTCTGAGCCTCTATAGATCAGGGATAACCATAACCTGCCTCCTAGAGTTGTCATGAGGATTAAATGAGTAATGCCCAGCATAGCATCTGCAACCCAGTGAGTCACTCATATTATATTATTTAGAAAATATCCTTACTATCAACAGTCTTATTCACTATCCTTATGACATTGGTAAAATCAATTTAATCTCACCAAGTCTTCTATTTGCTTCATAAAAGCAGCAGCTGAACTGGATACTCTCAAAATCCCTTGCAGTTTTTGTTCTTCCTTTTGAAAAATAAAAGTTTCGTTCATTGTCTGTGCAAGTCTTTTAGTCTGCAGGCTGCACACATACACAATACAGGTTAGACTGACAGTTCTGCAGGCTTCATGCCTCCCTGGACAGTGATGCAACTGCTTCCAAGATGCGGCTTCAAATCAGTCAAGGAGTGACGGTCCCAATTAAGAGAACTCTAACTGAGAGGGATCTCTTTTCCCTAGGACAACTGGTGATCCACAAAAAGAACTTTCTATTCTCTTCTAGCCCTTACCCCTTGCCACACATCAGCTCACTCATCCTCTGACAGCAAGACCACATTCCCCCTCTTTCCTTAAGCGCGGTGAGTGTTGCTTGTGCAATAACCATCACTTTACTCCAACTACAACCACCACCACTATCCTATATTAAGGCCTTATACACTGAACATTTTATATGTATTGATTTATTCACTCATTAGTTGGTAAATATTTATTGAATGTAAATTATATGCTAACCATGATTCTGAGTGCTAGTGTTACAGAAATGAATGCAATAAAGTTTCTGGCCTTCTGGAGGATCCATTTTAGTGAAGTGTCCAGACATCAAATATAAACAAATAACTGATATTATATTTTTCAATACAAATTAGTATGAAGAAAAATACAGCAGATAGAGCATGATGAGGGATGATAATTATATGGGGTTATCAGATAGGGTCTCTCTGAGGACTGTCATTTGAACAGTGATTTCAAAGATGTGAATGCATAATAGATTTTATGTGTGTGTGTGTGTGGCATTATAAGGAAGGCATTACTGTCTCCATTTTACATATTAGTACACTCATGCTTAGAAAGTTTATGTAATGTATTAGGAATGTTTTCAGTCACAAATAACAGAACATCCAACTAACAGTGGCCTAAACAAACAGGAGTCTATTTTTATAACATAACAAGCACTTTGGAAGGAGGCAGTGGTTGGCTCTCATTAAGAGCCATCATCTCTTTGATTTTCCCAGCCTTCTTCTCATGGTCTCAGGGGGAGCTGCCACAGATCTGGGCATCATTTCTGTATTCCAGGCAAGAGGAAGCAAAGAGGAAAGGCCCCTGCTCCATCTGCCTCTTATCAGGAAAGAAAGTCAACTCGACTGATTTCCTCAGTATTCTTACATGGAAGATCAATATCTCCTGGCCACCTCTAACATCAGGGAAGACTGGAGAAGTGAATATTTAGTTTTTACAGTTTCATAATGGAAAACAGTTAGAGAGGAAGCTTTGGAAATGAGTGTTGGGTTGGTGTTTGCCGAAATTGCATGCCCATCATCACATGTCTAGTAAGCTAAGTCTACCTACCAGCAAAGGTCTACTCCTCTGCTTTATGTTTATCTGCTTCACTTGGCATAGTCATCTCTTCCAGGATCCAGATGAGGTAACTAATGTCAGTACCAGCTCCTTCTGAAATAGTAGCAGCAGCACCATATTGGCAGTTACAGCAGAGTTTTGGTTGCTATGTTGCTGATATTGGTGGCGTCACTTTCTCCTCTTATAAGTATAATTTCTAGGCATTAAAATTTGTCTGACCCAGCTTTTCCTCTGATGAGTCTATTGTTTCATAAGAGCTTGTGGAAGATAGATGCATGATTTGTCACAAATCCAGAGACCACAAGCCTGCGTGCAGATGCGGTTTAGATACTGGGTAATAGGAAATACTGAAGTAAATGGTTTGTCTTCTGAAGAAATGCTGATATTATGTCACTTGGGAGTCATCCAGAGTTATAGAATCTTTTATACCTGGTGAATGCCCTTCAGGTTACAAATTATTTTCACTTGCATAGCTACTCTGGAAAATAGGCAGGGATCATTGCCATTTTACTGACTGGTAAACTGATGCTAGGTAAAAACTAAATGACAAAATACTAAAACAAAACTTAATTTTTCAAAATCATAGTTTCCTCAATCTTATGAAAATACACTGCTAAAGCAGGTTCAATTACTCTCTTTCAAATGGTTGACTGCCCCAAGTTCCCTTCTAGGGAGAAATTCTGAGCTGTCATTGGTTAGATATAAAGTGATTATTCCTAGAATATACATCTGTTCTCTAGCTTTAGCATTTCCTAAAAGCCTTTCAGAGTGAAATGATTAGATCAAGTCTTTTAAAAATATTTTCTGGCCATTTTTCTAATGGGAAAAAAAGCGAGTAATACATGCTAATTGTTAAAGATCCATACACTACACAAATGTTTACACTAGTGATTTTTTTCTTTAATGCCAACTTCAAAAAATGACCAACATTAGAAAATTAGTTTACTTCCTTTCAGGCATTTTTCTATATATTTACAATGATTATTATTTTTAATAATAAATATCATTAATCTTATTAATTGAATACAATCATAGTGTTTTACTTTTGTTGCTTAACAATAAAATTATGAACATCATTCTATGCTAGTATATCTATAGCTACCAAATTATTGTAATATTTTACTTAGGAAAGAATTATAATTTTTTAGCCAATTCCCCAATAATGGCCATTTAGTTTTTCCCAAATGTTTAATCTGGTAATAAGCATTCTTGAATATACATATGTATCTTTAAGCAGGTATTTAGTGCTTCCATACAAAAAATATCCAGATGTAGCATTGCCTGAGCAGAAGGTAGGGCACATTTAAAATTTTATAGCTATTTGAAAAATGACCCTCCATGAGCAGTGTCTTAGAGAGTCTGTTTCCTTATATGCTCAAAAGGTATTATGCCTTTTTAGTCCTTGCTAATCTGAAAGACAAAATGATTAGATATCATTATTTTAATTTCCAGTTCTTTGATTAACAGTTATTTCAAGAATCTTTTCAAATGGTTGCTGGTCAGCTTTTCTTCTGAAGTTGCCTCTTGATGTATGCCCTTTGTCCATTTTTCAATTAGCTTGCTTTTCTTTTGACAGACTCTTTGGATACAATCGATATTAACCCTACAAATGTCCCATTTGTTGTCAATCTTTTTTCCCCACTCTGTGCTTTGTCTTTTACTGTGTCTATAAGTATTTTTGGCCATCCACATTTCAAAACTTTTATGTAATAAACCTGTGACTCTTTTCCCTTCTTAGCTTCTGGCCTTATGGCAATGCAAAGAAAAGTCAGAAACAGTCTGATTATGTATTCGATCAGAATTAAATAGCAGTATTTCAAATTGGAAATACATTCTGAGTGGAGCTTTGGCAATACGAGATCTTGGACTTGATTAATTATCATACTGCAGCTGATATTTACCCATACACATTTGCATTGTAGTCCAAACCAGGATTTAATAACCCACAGCATATTTGCACAGACTTTCTCATTTTCTAACCATTTAAAATTAGTTCTAGAAGATGAATGACTCATTTTTTAATATGGTTCCCTTTGAGTTTAGCTCTATACTTACAAAGTTTTTTCAGGGAGAGTCAGTGGTTTGGTTGAAACAACACAGTCGTAACTTTACTTACTGGAAAGTTTCATGCTTTTGTTTTGTTTCAAATGTTCTCTCTAGAGAATGAAATTTTAGGTTAAATCCAAACTTGTCAATGGTGCTGGATTTCTAAATGAAGGAGTTGGAATTAAAACTGATCAAATGATTGAGGAAAGAAAATGCCTTCATGTTTGTCCATTCAACTAAATCTGCACTTTAGTAATTCAGTATGAATATAAATGACACATGGAATAAAATTTAAAGAATCTGTAACTGTGCAACCTCCAGTTAAGAATGTTGACTTTGGAATCCTGCAGGCTTGCCTTCAGTTACGGCTTTTCCACTTAATAATTACATGAGAAAAGTTATTTAACTTTTCCAAGCTTCAATTTCCTTATCTATAAAATAGGGATAAGGTCCATATTGGCCAGTACTTAAAGAACATTCATTTCCCTGTTGATTTTAAAAATCTGGGTGATCTGTTCAAGTATACTCTGGCCTTCGGTGCAGGCATTATTTTAAAATCATAGCTGATGAAAGTAAGGAGAGTGAATAAAAACTGAGTAAAGCTGCCATTACATTGGCATTTTATAAGTAAGTTCTCTCTGGTAGTCAATTCGAGCTGTCTGTTAAAGTAGCCCAACTTTTCATTTTTATTTTATTTTTTACATCTCAATCTTTCGTGACTTAAAACTGATGACATCTGAATATTTCTCAAGCAGTTACTACATATTTATGACAAACAGTTAACCTGTGGAAAGGAAGAGAAAGAAATCATAAAATTTTAGAACTGAGTGACTTTCAGGCTCATGTCATCCAATCTGCCAAGAGCACAGTTGAGGAAATTGAGATCCAGGAAAGTTATATTACTGGTCCAACATCAAATATTAGTAATAATAATAATAAAAAACAACTGCTAAAAAATTGTGATGCAACAGGGGAGACCTTGGGCTGGTTCTGTTCTATCCCATCTTAGGGTGAGGTATGGGGGCAAGATGACATTCTTCCACTCACTTTTCCTCAGGGTGTCAGGGCCATCTGGGTATCCAGGAAGGGTGTTGCCACAGATCACAATAAATAGTGCATCAGACAATGTCCAGGTTCTGATCAGTGCAGCTCCCACTGGACAGCCAGTGGGAGGGAGTGCACGGTGTGCTGGCAATGGGTCCGGAGGTCCCCACTGGATACAGACTGGAGGACCAGGTCCAGAGGGCCTCACTGCAGCTGACACACAATGCTCACTAAGAGCAGGTGAGGCCTGGGAGCTAGCCTGGTCCCCAGGCATGTGAGCGATGGGCACTGGACCCCTGATGAGATGCTCCCACGGGAGGGGGGAGGTCTCATCTGCCATTAGCAAGCCCCTCCAGGTCTGGCCCTCCTGTCTTGGGCTCCTTTGACCGCTTTTCGTCCTAGCTACTCTCATCTAGCTCCTTCTCACCTCAGCCCATGCTATCTGTACTAGCTCAGAGTGGAACATGCCTTCCTCTAACACCCACAAATCTATTTTCTATGCCCATGAGCCTACCCATTCCCTGGAGCTGGTGATGGGTAGTTTTCTGATATGTATCCCTTCCTGGAGGAAAAGACTGCAGAATGCCTTGATGATGAATGAGGAGGGGCCAAGAGAGAGAAGGGAATCCTGAGGACATAAAGATGTTTGTTTGTATTTTAAAAATAGTATCCTGCCCTCATAGGCACCATCAGCATCATCACTGTCACCATGGTTAGTACCTGTACCAACACTACCAGTAGCAAGCAAGGATGTTTATTGAGGGCTCACTGGGAAGTGCCAAGAAAGATCCTAAGTACCATTATATCATTTTATTTCACAGACTATCTATAACTTTGGCCCTATTATTTTCTCCATTTTGTAAGTAATAAAACTGAGACTTAAAGGGGTTAAATAATTTGCCTAACAGAACGGTTCTCAACTAAGGTCTATTTTGCCCATAGGGTACATTTGTCAATGTCTAGAGGCATTTTTGATGGTCATGAACGAGAGTGTGCCACTAGCTAAACATCCTATTATATAAAGGACAGCCACCCATCCAACAAAGAATTATCTGGCCCAAAATGTAATTTCTGCTGAGGTTGAGAAATCCTAGCCTAACATGATATGTAAGCAAATTGAAGATTTTTTTTTCTCTAAATCTTGAATGGTTGTTGGATTCTTAACAAATCCATTTACTAGATCCAGATAATCATGTGTTATTTCTTCATTCATCTCTTTATGTGATGAATTCTAGCAATGGACTTTCAAATGTTAAAACTATTCATTCATTACTAGGATAAGTTATACTTAGTCTCAGTATGATACCATTTATATGAAAATTTTATGTATCAAAAACAATACTATATATTATTATGGACATTTACATATGTAGTTAAAGTGTAAAAAAGAAAAACCTGTAGAGTAGAGACATATACCAATTTCAAAAAAATGTTTACCTCTAAGAGAGAAAAGACTGGAATGTACTGGTGAGAGTTATTTAAAAGGGTCTTGCACCATTTCTTTAAAAATAAGTCTGAAGCATAATGTAAACATTTGTTTAATCTGGGGGTATATATAGGGAGGTCATTTTTATATCACTTCCCATATTTTTGTATGTTTGAAATTTTTCATATTTAGAAAGGGAAACAAGAAAATCAAGCTAAAATGATATAAATGTTTAAATAGTAAATAGTAATTACATACCAGAGTAGGCTACAAAGTCAGGTATAACTGTCACTAAAGCCCAAGCTCTTTACCACGTGATGCTGCTTCCACTGCAAGGAGTCAGTGGCAGGATGACGTAATAGCAAAGAGAGTTAATTGTGAACCAGGCACTGTTCTCAGTAGCTGATGTGTATTTCATTTAATCTTCCCAATAGGCCCACACAGTAAGTACTTTCATTTTCTACATTTTCTAAATGAGCACACTGAAATACTGGGAGAACACATGTCATTTGAATCATGTTCACTTAGTGTCATTTTTTCCTCCTTTTCCCCAGAGGAGTGACCATGAACTGAGATTCACATGGACTAAGGAAAAAGCAATGTGTCCACTTTCTGGGCATCATCATTGACATTACCATCTTCCTCATCCCACACGGTCTTCAGTGTTCCTAAGCATCCCTCAAACTTTCCACTTACTTCTCCCCATCTCCACTACCACTTTCCTTGTCTTAGCATTAGCTTTCACTTGCAATAGCCTCTTAACAGCTCTCTCTGTTGCTGGTTTTGTCCCCTCCTATTAATTTTCTACCGGTAAGCGGGAGTAATTGAAATGCAAATTGGATCCCATAGCTCCTGTTCCCTATGGCTTCACATAGTTTTTGAATAAGATGAAAATCTTTAGTGCAGTTTAAAGGTAAGGCATGACTTAGCATATCAGCCACCTGTTCATACCAATCTTCCCTTTGCTTTCCCCCCTCTAGCCACTTGGCCAAGCTCCTTTGTGCCTCAGGACCTTTGCACACTCTTGCTTGTCATGCAGGGAAACAGCTCACCATTGCCCTGGCCCCACTTCTATCCACATTTCACTCACTTCACCAAGTTGTTGATTCTTCCTGCCATTAGTTCATCAGGAAAACTTTCCTGTCTCTTCTAAACTCAACTAGATCCACTGACATATACCCACACAGAACTCCATAATTGTTCTTCCTAATACCCACAATTATAAACACTTATTTATGTAATTACTTTAATGCTTGCTAGAATATAAGCACCATAACACTGACACCAGGACTATTTTGTTTATGTTATATCCTTAGGGCATAGTTCAGTGCCTGGCACGTAATAGGTGTTCAATAAATAGATGTTGAATAAATGAAGGAATGAATGAATGAATATTTTTCTCTATTGATGTGGAGACTTGAAAGGAATAGAACACAGCTATTTCATCACTTGTGGCCTGAATGTACCTCTTCCTTGTGTCATGGTGCATGGATCTGAAGGATGAAAAACATAGCCCAAAGTGGCCTCCAAGATGTGAGCCAAAGGGGCCAGGTAACTAAGTATCGGATGAGGAACTGTAGCTCAAAGTGGATGTTTTGTGGGTGGGGCAGCTCCATTTAAACTGGTTGGAATGGACACATCTATTGAAAGCACCTGAATGTGACAGTTCATTTCTACTTACTATTCTAATTATGATTTCACTTGTCAAAACTATTGATTCCTAAACTTAACTGTGCATAAAAATCACTTTATGCTTGCTCAAATTGCTGATTCCAGAGCATCTCTACAGAACATTCTGAATCAATAGAGTTGGGCCAGGGACCAAAAATATGCATTATAAAAGTAGACAAAAGGGTAGGAGTGGGAATAGGAAAAGGGAGAAAAGGAAAGAAAGAAAGAAAAAAAAAAAACAGGGAAAAGAGTTTGACTATCCCTGACTTATTGCACCTTTTGAAGGACTAAAAACACAAATCAAAGTGTACTTCTAAATGACAGTGTATCACATATGTCAATGGATTACCTTTAGTCAAGAAAGATTATGCATCATTATTATGCCAGTGAAATATGGTAACTAATCTGTCATGCCTGGCTTTTGCCTCTAACTTATACATTACAAAGATGAATGTTGGCTCTGTTTCCCTTGTCTAGACTTAACCCTCACCTGGCCTTTCTTGCTATGATTCCTTGTTAATTCAGCTCTAAAACAATGGAAATTGTTGGTCCCCAAACTTATAAATATAGACATTTTATGTTATTTTTATAAAATTAATCTTTAGGAGAAGAAATATTTCTTTGGAGAAAATGAAGAGGGAAAAGTGTTCGAGTTGAAAAAAAGAAAGTTATGGTAGAAAATGGAGCTACAAAGCTGTCCTAGAAAAGAAGCATATTTACAGCAGGAAAATCACTATTTAAGGAGCTGGTTTAAAAAACTGGCTTCTCAGATGACCAGTTAGGTCATAAAGCTGGCCTCATCTGATTTCATTAGCATGTGGAACAGGGTGTCTCATCGGGGACTTGTATTTTCTTAATTATGCAGTGCTTCACAGCTGGGCTGGAAATGCTGCCACATTATTTTTGAATGCAAGAAACTTGTGATTCCAGACTCTCTCAGGATTTTAACTCTCTTGCCTGAACAGTTTGACACAACAACAGATGGTCCATGTTGGATTGTTGCAACTACCTTGGATATTAAGGACCAAACTCCTTGGAATAAAGGCTAGTGCTTTAGCCTTCATAGTCTAGTGTTTAATGTGTGCACACCTGCAAGAAATGCTTGTTGAGATCTCTATTAGAGCTACAAGCTTCTGAAGGCAACACAATGCCTGACACACTGATATGCTCGTTAAGTGCCTGAGGTGTAAGGTGAATTAATGGTGAGGAGCCATACTACTTCCCGTTCCTCCAGTCCCTGGAGGGTGTCTGTCAGTTTCCCCCAGAAGCAGACTGAAAGGCAGATTAGCATGCAAGACTCCTACAAGGGAGGGTTGATGGGATCCACACCTATGGAAGGGAAGGGACAGGATTGAGCAGGTGAGAAGTTGGGCAGACCATGCAGTTTCAGTGAACCCTTGTGATCCCGCAGGGAGCTTTGAAGCTGGGAGTGCTCTTTAGAGCTGTCCCCCAGCTGAAGTGAGGAAACCGAGCTTTTGTAGCCCTGACTGATTTGTCTTCAAGGGTTATTCTCAGAGAGAGTTGTAAACTGAGGGCTTTCTGCTGGCAGCACTCCTGGGCTGGGGGAATCAATCCACCAGCCTTACAGTGAGCTCTATGCTGGTGCTTGGGGAATTCATTGGGGCTGGCTCAGATAGGAGTGTAGATGACCATGACATCACATTCTTGTCATAATTATGGTCCAGAGATGGACGGGCAGGGACTCTAGCTGGGAAAGATCCTGCCCACTGGTGGGAGTATGGGGAAAGAGGACCGAGGCTGAGTCAGGTGACTGGCAAGCACCAGGGAGGGGCTGATGCCCCGCTGAGGGGCGGGCTCCTTCTTAGTGGGGTCCTGAAGGAACACACACGATCCCAAGCTTGGGGCCACAGGACTGAGTCCATACGTACCTGCTCATAGAGCAAGAGCTCAAGACATGCCATCAGGCATGGGGATAACTGGGTGACAGTGCAAACTGACAGTTTAAAGAATCTGCAACTGGGTAGGACTGGGAAAGGTGGGGCCTCAAGAGTGGGATGGATTCATGCAGTTCCTATTTCCCTCTGGCATTTACTTATATTTATACATGACTGTTATCATTTCCCCTTTTCACACAAATTTGTTTTGTCCCACTGTTAGAGGACACTTGTGTTTACTCAGCGTGGTTACCTTTTACCCACCCAGTCTTTTTCTCAGTACCAACTGAGCCCCACTTCTGCTCTGGCTAGCTTAGTCTCCTTGCTCTTCACCAAAACGTCATGTTGAGCCCAGCCCCTGCCCTGCCCCAGCTGTTTCCCCACTCCTGAAATGAATGTGGCCTGTTTCTCTGACTCTCTGAGCCCCACCTATCCTGGAGGCCCACCTCAGGCCCCTATGCTCATCCTGGTCTCTGGCCTCCTTCCTTTCTGAATCCCTTTGGGGCCTGCCTTCGGGCTCTTGGCATGCTGTGGTGCTTTAGCATATGCTACTTGGCATATTGATCATTGTTTCACACACTTGCCAGCCTTACTGCCCTGACTACGTCAACAACTTTTAGAAGGCAAGGACTAGGTTCACACTTCTTGTACATCTTTCTTGGTGCCTAGAACAGAACATGGGTTATTCTAAACCAACACCAGACTGGCCGGCTGGCTGGAATGAAGGAAGGAAGGACAGAAAGAAGGGCACTAAAGGAAATGAAGGGCCTTGAGACCCCCTTTCACCTGGAATGCTCCTTACTCATTCTTAATCTCTTAAATGTCTATTTTTTCCCTTCAGGTCTAAGCTTGAGTATCACTTACTTTCTTTCCAACCAAATCATGTTCTCTGCCCCATTAATTTTCTCCTAGCAACTTATTCTTTTCCTATTACAATTTGTAATTATCCATTTGCGTGGGTGTTTCTGTTTGACTCCTGTTTCCCTGAATGATTGCCCATATCAGGAGGGCAGACACTTTATTTTTCCATGTGAAATATTGTGATGTATGTCCATTCTCAACAAATATTGTATGAATGAATGAATGAAATGAAATGAGCACAGAATGCAAAGAACTTCTTGTGTAGGCGAATAAGTAAATCAAACATTAGAAAGTTCTCAGTTGCTACCTTTGTAGTCTAGTTCAGCTTTCTGCGAATTAACCAAACATAAATCCATTTGGACACTGAACTCATTTTTTTTTTTTCAATCGGATTTGACTTGTTTATACTTTTGGGGCTACTAGTGTTTAGAATTCACAGAAACTGGATCCAAACACTGCCATTCCCTGCCCTTCCTGTAGCCATCTCTCTTTCCAGGTTATCGTTTGTCTCCCAGCATGTCTGTCCTGTCATTTTATGTGTAATTAATGCTGTCCATGATAAGAATTTCTTTGACAGGTTTCCCAGCCAGTAGAGTAATTTAGAGACCTAATTACCACATGCCTGAACTCTGAGCTTCCAGAGATATGATACTGCAGATGAGTGACTTGGTCTGTGCTACTTGCTGGGGGTAAGACTCCTTTGAAATTATGATAACTTCTACCTCCAAAATATTTCAAATGCCAGCCATTGAGACTGGGTTCTGAAATAGAGTATGTGTGCCTTTCTGTACTTAACACAACCTGTTTTACAGTTTCTTTTCTGTGTTAGACAGACAACTCCCATGAAGACCAATAGCTCAGCTAGGAAATCTTTTGGAGGCAGGTTTCAGTTCATTTTCTTTTCCTTTTCAGTAATAGGGGAGGGAAGAAGAAATATACTGCTGAACAATTAATGAGATACTACTTCATCGGTGGATGAAAATTCCATGACCTTCTTCACTGACCTGTTCTAGTCCATTTGTCAAGATCATTAGCATGACTCTTCTTGTTTCTTTCTTCAGAAACATTAAGCCTTCTCCCCCTACCTGAAGACATTTGTTAGCTTAATAAAAATAACAATGATTATTTACATTTGTAAAGCATTTTCCACTTGACAAAGCATATTCACCCACTGAATGAGATGAATGCATATTCCATCCCCTCAGTTTAAGTAAGGCAGGGATTTAACTTATTTACTAGGCAAATATTTATTGTGTCCTCTGTTTGCATTAAAATAACAGTTCCATTCTGTAGGTGAGTAACTGAGTCACAAAGAGAAAGACTCACTTGCTATATGTCTCTCAGTCTTCTAATGCCAAGTTTAGGACTTTTACTAACTCTTCATGTGATCTGATGTTTAAGGGCAGGCTCTGTGATTATTTTCCTAAACCATGGATTAAAATTATAAAATCCTACCACTCACAGAAACAGACAGAATTTCATTTGATATATATGACAGTTTCTATACCATTTTGCATTAATCAGCAAATAATTCCTTTCCTTTGAAGCATGATGGAAAATTAGTGTAGCTACTTAAACAGAAGGAATTTTGATTGTAAATACAAAACAAAACAAAACAAAACAAAAATCCTGGAAAGAAAAGTGTACTTAATACATGAGTTCAAAATTATATGTAGGTTATAAATAGCAGTCCAAAGCTCTTTTCCAAAATAATCCAAGGACTTCAGCTGTTTCGTAAAGAAGTTAAGGGTTTTCGAAGATAAGCAATTCAGCCTTTTGTCTTGCCCCATCTCTGTAGGTCTGTGGTAACCAGTGTCCATGGAAACCTAAATGGTCCCCCACATGGCATTTGTACCTGTGTGTAGTCGTCTCCCACAGTAAATCAGACTGACTTCCATAATGGATAGGATTTCACAAAAATGACAGTGTGACTTCCAAGGCTAGTTTGCTTTTAGGATTAAGTAAGATAGGTGTGACTGGACAGGATTTTTTGAAGTGATGCTTCCATAATTTGTTGAGCTGCCTTTTGTTTGTTGTTTTGTTTTTTGAAGTTTAAATAAAAAATTTTTAAAAGCCATGCATGGCCTCTGTCTTATGCTTTTGATTTCTCACTCTGCCAGAAGCCACCTGCCTTGACATGAGGACATTTAAACAGCTCTGTGGAGAAGAACCCGGAAGCAAGAAACCGAGGCTTCCTTCCAACAGCCATGTCAGTGGGCCATTTTGGAAGTGAATCCTGTAGCCCTAGTCAAGCACCTAAAGATGACTGCTGCTCTTCCCAACAACTTGAGTACAATCTCATATAGGGCCCTAAACCAGAAGCACTTAGCTCAACCACTCCTAATTTTCTGATCCGCAGTAATTATGAAATTATATAGCTGTTATTTTAAGCCATTACATTTTGGGGTCATTTGTTACACAGCAGTAGATAACTAAGAGAAAGTGTCAGTGGCAAATATTATAGAAAACTTTTAATCCTCATCTTACTTGAACTCTTAGCAGCACTCAAGTCTGTTGGCCATGTGTTCTTCCTTGAAATTTCTTCTCATTCTCTTTCTTTCTCTCTAGTCACTCCCTTTCTGTCTCTTTTACACATTCATCCTTCTCTACCTAGTCATTAAATTTTGCCATTTCTTAAGGCTCTGCCTTAGCCTGTCATCTCTTCACATCTAGATGTCTTTAAATTTTCTCTATAACATCTATTACCTGATATTTTCTTACTTATTTGCTTGTTAATTTCATTAAACTTTTTCTACCCCTACTGGAATATAAGATCCATGAGAAGAGTGACCTTATCTTTGTTCAACACTATATCCCAATACCTGCAACAGATCTAGGCAACTACCAGCACCTACCAAGTATTTCTTGATTGAATGAATGAATGTTCTCTTTTTGTGCAATCCTGTCTACATCCACAGCTTTAATTACCAGGTATATGATCGTATCTCTGAAATGCCTATCTCTAGCACAGACCTGTCCTCAGAGCATGAGAATATTCTATTTAGAAATTATTTGACAATACACTTCGATGTTCCAAAGGCATCTTAAATTTGACATGCCAAAAACTGAACTCAAAACTCTTCATCAAACTTCGTTACCATGCCAGGTATTCTGGTTCTCTATTTCTAAGTAACCCCAAATCACCCCCAAAATTAGTGACTTAAAATAACAACAATCATCTTATTATTTCTTGCATATTCTGTGGGTCAAGAATTGGGTAAGGGTAAGGGTTCAGTTGGGGGTTCTATCTTGGGGTCTCTCACAGACAGATGTTGGCTAGAGCTGGAACAGTTGGAATTTTAATATTCCTGGGTTAATTAAATAAATCCTGTATTAGTTTTGTTTGTTTGTTTATTCTGTTACAAATTTCCATGAACTTAGTGTCTTAAAACAACACTCATTTATTAGCTCACTCTTCATGAGTCAGAGATCTGGGCTCAGAGTGGCTTAGCTGACTTCTCTCAGCAGGCCAAAGGCAAGGTGTTTGCACAAGCCCAGCCCTTATCTGGGGAATAATCTGCTTCCTAGGCTCATTCAGGTTGTTGGTAAAATTCAGTTCTGTGTATTTGCTGGCTGTCAGCCAGGTGCCCCTCTTCTCTCTCAGCTCCTGGAGGCCACCTACATTCCTTGGCACCTGGCCTCAAATTCTTCCTGTGCTTTTTTTTTTTTTTTTGACTTTATTTTGTACTTCTAATAATTGAAAATATAAACAATTAAAAACTAAAAAGTAGACACAGATGAATAAATATATACATTTCTCAATTAAATGTACTGGATACATATAAAACTTTTTTTGAATCGAACAATATGTTACACAATATATTTGGATCATAGCAACGCATTCGTACAGTATTTGTCCTTTTGTGTCTGGCTAGCTTCCCTCAACATAATGTCTTCCAGGTTCATCCATGTTGCCATATGCTTTATGACTTCATTTCTTCTTACAGCTGCATAATATCCCATCGTGTGAATAGACCACACTTTGTTTATCCATTCTTCTGTTGATGGACACCTGGGTTGTTTCCAACTTTTGGCAATGGTGAATAATGTTGCTATGAACATCAGTGTGGAGATATCTGTTTGTGTCACTGCTCTCAGTTCTTCTGGGTATATACCCAGTAGTGGTTATTGCTGGGTCACGTGGCAAGTCTATATTCAACTTCTTTAGGAACTGCCAAACATTCCTCCACAGTGGCTGTACCATTCTGCATTCCCACCAACAGTGAAGAAGTGTTCCTATCTCTCCACATCCTCTCCAACACTTGTAGTTCTCTGTCTTTTTAATAGTGGCCATTCTGATAGGTGTGAAATGATATCTCATTGTAGTTTTGCCTTTGCATTTTCCTAATCATGAGTGATGTTGAGCACTTCTTCATGTGTTTTTTTGCCATTTGTATTTCTTCCTTGGAGAAATGTCTATTCAAGTCTTTTGCCCATTTTTTTATTGGGTCATTTGTCTTTTTATTGTTGAGTTGTAACATCTCTTTATATACCTGGATATTAAATCCTTATCAGATATGTGCTTTCCAAATATTTTTTCCCATTGAGTTGGCTGCCTTTTCACCCTTTTGACAAAGTCCTGTGAGGTGCAAAAGTGTTTAATTTTGAGGAGGTCCCATTATCTATTTTTCCTTTTGTTGCACGTGCTTTGGGTGTAAGGTCCAAGAAACCACAACCTACTACAAGGTCTTGAAGATGTTTCCCTACATTTTCTTCTAGTACTTTTATGGTCCTGGCTTTTATATTTAGATCTTTGATCCATTTTGAGTTGATTCTTGTATAGGGAGTGAGATAGGGGTACTCTTTCATTCTTTTGGTTATAAATATCCAGTTCTCCCAACACCATTTGTTGAAGAGACTGTTTTTTTCCCATTAGCTTGGGCTTGGTAGGTTGTCAAAAACCTGTTGACTGTATAGGTGAGGGTTTGGGTTCTCAATTCTATTCCACTGATCGATGGGTCTATCTTTATGCCAGTACCGTGCTGTTTTGACCACTGTAGCTTTGTAATATGTTTCAAGGTCAGGCAGTGAAATTCCTCCCATGTCGCTCTTCTTTTTTAGAATGCTTTTGGCTATCGAGTGCACTTACTCTTCCAGATGAATTTGGTAATTGCCTTCTCTAATTCTGTAAAGTAAGCTGTTGGGATTTTGATTGGTATTGCATTGAATCTATAAATCAGTTTAGGTAAGATTGACATCTTCACGATATTTATTTTTCCAATTCATGAACACAGAATGCCTTTCCATTTGTTTAGGTCTTTTTTGATTTCTTTTAGCATTGTTTTGTATTTTTCTGCATATAGGTCCTGTACTTCTTTGGTTAAATTAACTCCTAGGTATTTGAGTCTTTTTGTTGCTATTGAAAATGGAATTTCCCCCCTGATTTCCTCCTCAGGTCAGTACTAGTGTACAAAAACATTACTGATTTTTGCGTGTTGATCTTGTATCCTGCCACTTAGCTGAACTCATTTATTAGCTCAAGTAGCTTTGTCGTGGATACTTCAGGATTTTCTAAGTACATGATCATGTCATCCACAAACTATGAGAGTTTTACTTCCTCTTTTCCTATTCGGATGCCTTTAATTTTTTTTCTTGTCTAATTGCCCTAGCTAGAACTTCTAGTACAATATTGAATAAAAAAAAAATATGGAACGCTTTATGAATTTGCATGTCATCCTTACACAGGGGCCATGCTAATCTTCTCTGTATCGTTCCAACTTTAGTATATGTGCTGCCGAAGCGAGCACTCTTCCTGTGATTTGAATCTCTTTTCCTTTCCATTCTGCCTCATCTCTCTGACTTCCTCCGCTTCCTTTTCAAACCTCTGGTGCACTTCTTCTCCTTTGGGTGTGGGCAGGAGAAGATTCTGACACCACCTGCAGGAGAGGTAATTATTTCAGAGAAAGAAACAGAGATAATTTTTTCATTCAATCCATCGTTCCTTTCATTCACTCATTCACTCACTCACTCACTCGTTCATTCCCTTCCTCTTATGAACATCATGCTTGTTCCTTTTGAGGCCTCTTCTGAAGCTGTCTCTTCAGACCTTGCACAATATTTACTGATGACTTTAAAGGTGACCATCAAGAAGTGCAATTTTACATCTAGTTACAGTAAAAGCTGTTGAGCACTTACCACTTGCAAGGGCCACTAGGGGGAGTGGATAATACTAAAGATGAACGATGTTCTCTGCAAAACCCATGTCAAATTGCTAATAAAGGGGCTGGGAATCTTATTTTGTATTAAGATACATTCACAATGATATGAAAGTATATGATGGTTGATTAAAAGCAGAGTGTGACCAATCCTTAACCACTTCCACAAATGTCACAGGAAAAAGCAGCTTTGAAGACATTTGAGGATAATTAAGTGAGATTTTAGAGAGGAAAATTAGGTGAGACTTTAGAAAAGACTTGACACAAAGAGATAACCTCCCCCAAAAAAGCATATTTTCATTACTTTGAACTACCATTTATTCATTGTGGCAGTTTGAGATTATTTTATGAATCCCAGAAGGAGAAAGATTGTTTGTAAACTAATCTGTTCCTCCTGGGTATGATACCCTTTGGTTGCATTAAATTCAGTTGAGTGGCCTTTGCTTAGATTACTTGATATGATCACTTTAGGGCTTTTGAGTAGACTACATCAGTGAGGTATGACTCAGGTTGAGTCTCCACGCTCTTGCTGTGTCTGATAAAAATGGAGACACACAGAGAGAAACAGACAGACACAGGAAAAGGAAGCTGCCATGTTTGATCCTGCCACGTAAGAAAGAAGATGTAGCCCCAAGAGGCTGGGGCCACAGAGCAGCTCAAGAGGAGCCCAGCTACATGCCTGATAGCTTACAGCTGAACTCAGGAGGAAGGTGGGACAGCTGAGACTGATACAGATGGCCCAGAAAAAGACAAGCCTTGTGCCTGGTTGCCCTTAGCTCAAACCTCATTATGGATTGGTGGCCATCTTGATTCAGCATGTGGTAGCAGACTTTGGTGAGAAAGTATCTCTGATGCTGCCTTAATTTGGATATTTTACAATATCCAAACTGTAAGCTTTTACCCCAAATAAATCCCCTTTATAAAAGCCAACCCATTTCTGGTACTTTGCATTGGCAGCCCTTTGGCAAACTAAAATAGTCATGTACCTCTTGAATATTCCTATCTCAGGAAATGGCATTTAAGAGTAACTCAATCGTACAATTAAGATGACTCAGTCAATTTTGAGTCTCCAATTTTCTTAAACTTTCAAAACCTACTAGTCTCTAAGTCTTATCTTTCTACTTCCAAAATATCTCTAAAATCTCCCATCCCCTACATATTCCAGTATCACTATCCTAGTTCGATTCCTCATTATTCCTTGGCTGCGTTATAGATATATTTCCTAATGGTTCTTGCCACTCTCACTTTCTTCCAACTCCAGTCCCTCTCCTATTCTGCTGCCAAATATCCATCGAAAAGAGAGAACTGATAGTTACCTGCTTGTTGCCATCTGTCAGAGGTTCTCCTTGCTTGCAGGATGAAGCACCAGATTCAACCTGGCATTTATAAGGCCCTTCATGAACTGGCCCCAGACTGATTTTTCACTTTCCTTGCCTACCTGTTCTCACAGCCCATACTAGTCTTCACTTCTGCCATCTCTGCCAAGGACCTTTCCCCAAGACAGTTATCTCTTCCCCAAATACTCCATTCTCCCTCTTTTTCATCAAGCAAACTCCTATTCAGCTATCCATTTCTATCTCTCTAGGCAGCTTTCTCTGTTTCATATCTACCTTCTTCCATCCCAACACCCATTCCTTATTAATATTCTGGTATGATGATAACAGTCACTATATTGGTAACCTCCAATAACTAAGTATCAGGTTCTGCTGGGCACTACATTTGCACTGTCTCACTTAATCGCCCAATGACAGTTATGAGTTAGATATTATTATTCCCACATCATAGATGAAGAAATAGGCTCAGAAAAAAGTTAAGAAACTTTCGTACATTTCCCAGCCAGTAAGTGGCACTTGTTCAAACCCAAATCTTTGTGACTCCAGAGCAGAGACTGGACTATTTACTGTTATTTTATGATCTTCCTCAAAGGATAATAACCAGAATGATCCCAGGAAAGTAGACTTTCTGGTGCAACTATATCTGTCTCTGACTATGAGTTCTGAGGCCTTCTTTTCCACAAGAATCTAAAACAGTGCCCAATTCACAGAAGTTTCTTAATGGATGTTTTATTTGAGTGAAAGAATGAAAGAAAAAATGAATGACTTATATTTTAATAAAGACTTAGCTGGATTGACGACATGGTATATATACATATTTATTATTGTGAAATATCATAGTACTTTGATGTTAAGAATAATTCTTCCAGGAAACAGAGATAGGAAAGATGGAATGCAGAAGTGAGCTAGATTTTTATTGCTTTGTCATGTGTCTGTATCAGTTAGGAAAAGCTTGCAAGTAACAACCTAAAATAAGAAGCCTGGAAGTGGTAATTGCTGTCATTGTTTCATACCAGCATCTCTGTGGTTCTTTGTTTTTTCCCCTGTGCATGTTTCCTCATGGTTACCAGATGACTGGTGTAACTCCAGAGATCACATTCACTTTTAAAGCATGAAGAAAGAGGCGACAGTAGTCATGCCAGCTATATTTTTTCCTTGTTATCAGGAAAATGTGTTTTCTGAGAGACTCCAATAGGCCTCCACGTGCAACTCATTGGCTAGAACCATGTCCCAGGTTCACTCTAGATGTTGGAGACATGTATATCTTTCACCTGGCACAGAGCCACCCTGAATGAGGGCAGGTTCTGTTAACAAAGAAGAGGGGGAGTAAAATAGCAGGTAGGCACCTAACAGAATCAGTCACAGCAAGTATGTTATTCTTCTTTTTTATTTTTAAAAGAAGCTTTAGCTTACATAAATTATACATCGAAAATTTAGGGCTATTCCCATATACTCCCTTCCCCCTCCCCAACTTTTCCCCTTTAACAGAATCTTTGATTAGTCTGGTACATTCGTTACAATTGATGAGCACATACTGAAGCATTGCTACTAACCATTGTCAATCGTTTACATTACAGTTTACATTTTGCACCGCACAATTTTATAGGTTTTGACAAAATACATAATGGCCTGTTTCCATCATTGCCATCTCATGCAGGACAATTCCAATGTCTGAAAAAATGCCTCATGTTATACTAATTCTTCCCTTTCCCCTTAGAACCTCTGGGTGGCCACTGCCTTTATATCAATAATACAAGTTCCTCCATTGCTAGAATAATAATAAGTCTACTTTAGTCCATATTTTCATTCCCCTTTATGTTTGTTCATTCCTCAGTCTTGAGGGTTTTACAATGGTGATGCTCACTCTGTTTCTGATTGAGAGGGGTATTAGATCCCAAGGGGCAGGTGCATGAAACCATCTTGGTTGCAGTTGTAGAGACTCTCTGTTTCGTGGGATGGGTGTTGTTCATCATCATCTTGTTATTCTTATTTGGTCAAACTGACTTTATGCTCCAGTCATCATTCTGTCATCCTTCCAACATTTCTATGTTCCAATAAGAAAAGGAGACATTCAAGATGCCAGGAGATGGAGTGAGAGATATTTTAAAGATGAATTAAATCATATGTGGGGGTTAGGGATTTAGCCCCAATCATTAACTGGGAAAGTTATTTAAGTTCTTTGAGCTTCAATTTTCTCCTCTGTAAAATAGGAATAGTAATAACGACATCACAGGATTAATTTGAGGATTAAATGAAATAATGTACATTTTCTAAGACTATTGGAAACATGCAGTAGATGCTAGCTATTGCTTTGATTGTGATTATGATTGTTTTTTTTTTTTTAAATTATGGGTAAAAATCAAAATTCTCACAATACATACAAACATTTGCAAAATGATATATAAATATATATGCATATATGTGTATTTGCTTACAAAAATGTTGTTTATATATATATATATATATACACATATATTTTAAGAGGTGCTTAGATTACCCAAAATATTACACGGAACCCACTGGGATTCCCATGTTACCCACCTCCCACACCTCCCATCACATCCCACACAAACATCTCCCACAGTGTGGCCCACCACCCTCAATGAACTTACACATCCTGGAGCCTTGGACCCAACCATAGACCACAGTTCACACTGTAGACCACACTCTCTCCCACTCAGTTCTGAGTGGTGTGTGCTGATTTAAAAGGGCCTACATCCATTGCCACAACAGTACTCAGGACAACCTCCAGCTCCCAAAGAGGCCACTGTATTTCAACTGCTCGTCCCCTCCCTACCCCAAAAGTGTCAAGTGGCCACTGGCTCCACCTCATTGTTATAATTTCTTGCATTGCTAGAATCACCATATGTGAACAAGAGAATACCATCAAGTCCACTCTAGTCCATAGTTCTTCTCCCAATCCTGAGGGGACTGGAATGGTGATGTCCACTCCAACTCCAAGTGAGAGAGGGCTTATATCCCATGGATATGGTGGGTGGGATTATCCTGCCTGCAGATGCAGGCCCTCTCCATTCCCTGGGATGGCCATTTCTCATCGTTGTCTCCTCACCAGGTGACTTGGATGAGTCCATTGAGCTGTAGGGTAGGAGTTGCAGCTCCACCTAGATTTCATGGACACCTGGCACATAGGTAGGCGGGAGGCTCCAGTCTCTGGAAGTATACCTAAAAACTCCAGCATCGCATATAGGTTTGAATAGAAGGGACTGGTGAACCATGTGCAGGGAGGACTTATTTGAGTCTAATTCTGTCACTCTCAGGAGCACAGATTCCAAAATAGAACCCACTGATAAGGCATCAGTCTCTGGGGCTATCCCCCCTTATATAGGACCAGAGTGTCTCCGGAGCTCTCAGGAACCCCACTGAGTGGGGTGATAGGCACTTAGATGTTCTATGAGCTCCTACTGAGGTGTGCGTAAGAGTTACCTCTAGGATGACCTCCCGACTCTCTTTGAAGTCTCTTAGCCACTTGAACTCATTTGTCTTTACCATTTCCCCCTTTTATTCAAGGTCTTTTTCCAGTTGTGTTCCCAGTTGGCACTTGGGAAAAGTTTTCAATTAGCAATAATCGTGCCTCGGATAAACCTCCTTGGCTACGATATTGCCACTGTGCAAAGCAGCCAGTTGGCACTTGGTATTAATCCCTCGTTGCCAGGGAGGCTCATCCCCGGGAGTCATGTCCCACATTGGGGGGAAGGTAATGCAATCATATGCTGAGTTTGGCTTAGAGAGAGGCCGCATTTGAGCAACAAGGAGGCTCTCAGGTGGCAACCCTTAGGCACCCCACAATTGCAGGCTAAGTCTCATTTACAAGAGCAAAGACCCACAAGGGTAGTCATCAATAAAAAAA
>JAKSZT010054011.1:1327920-1394258 GCA_026826555.1 Tolypeutes matacus
TCATATTATCTTGATGGGTTTGTTCAGTTGATTAGCTTTTCTCTATGCTCTAGAATTTTATTTAGCTGTTGGTTCTGCGTGTGAGTTAAGTTTTCTCTTTGGCAGTTTTTCTTCTTATTTTATTTCCTTACTTCTTTCTATGTTCCCTTGAAGGCAAAAGGTTAGGGCCAGAGGAATCAAAAGATGTAAGGAAGGCAGAAGGATAATAGAAATATTGATAAAAGTTAGAAGAGGGGCAAAATGAGACTTAATGAGATGAATATTTAACTTGTGTAGGCAGTGTAGAGTACTAGGAAAAAATATGGAGTTCCTATAATGGACTGGGAAAACAAATGGAGGAATATATATATATATAGTGATTTAGAAGGCTAGAATTATGAGGAGGGAGAGAAATAGTAGAGAAAGGTCTGAAAGGAAAAAGTTAATACTAATAAAAAAAAAGAAAAGAAAAAAGAAGAAGAAGAAAACAAAATAGATGGGATAGAAATTGACACCCTTAAGTTGTGGGCCTATGAATAAATGTTGTCTCTAAGAGCCACAACAGAAAACAGAAGGCAGAAACATGCAAGAAGGATAAGCGATAGTTTCTAAAACAGAATCAATATATACAGTGAGTGGGATATTACTGAATAAGAAGCCCAGCAAAGAAGTGACCAGCTGGCAGCACCTATTTAAAAAAAAAATAGAAGGAAAAAGGAAGGGGGGAGGAAAATGGGAATAATAGCAATAGACCAGAAAGTAACAGAGAGAAACCAAAGATCCACACAGGCAAGCAGTCAAACAGAGCTAAGGGGGGTCAATGATTCCCCTAGGGTCCACATGGATCCTTCCTGCCTACTTGTGTTTATCAATGAATTTCCCCACAGGGTTCTATATGCAGGTCCTGAAGCAGCTTTTAGCTATTAAACTAAATTAAAAAGAATTTATTTTTCATTTGTTGAGGTGACCTCACTTTTTTTTTTTTTTTTAGCCAAATGCAGGACCCAAAATAATTCCTCCTCTAGATCATCCCCCTTACGGAAGGGACCCTAGCTGGGCCCATGGAAATTAATCAAGCACGTCCCACTTTCCGGACTCCCCAGGTTAGCTGAAGCTCTGATGTTAGTCAGTGAGGAGTGCTAAAGATGGCGGATTCCGCCCCTTCTGGCGCCGAGCTCCAGCGTCACCGGGCTGCTCAGTAAATCAGTTTGAGTGCAGATTCGCGTCTGCTCTCAGCCTGATGCTGCTTCAGGTCAGCTTATCTGCTCCCCAAAGTTATGGGGCGGTGCAGGCAGCCAGATCAATGTCTAAAAATATAAAATACCCTTCCCTGTCTTCCAACGGAACCCTCCCTTTTTTGGGAAGTGTCCCTTCCTCCTGGCTCCGCAGCGGCCCGGGTCTTATCCCTGGGTGGCTAGGGAAATCAGCTGCGTTGCCCGACCAAAATCCCCCCTCCGATTCACTGGGTGCTGATTAGCTCGTTTGCTCTGTTCACACAAGGTCCAAGGGGCACCAGGCAGCCAGATCTCCAGAAAATAAAACTTTTTCGCCCCGCCCACAGCTCAAAATGGCCGTTTTATTTTATTTTTTTCCCTAACCGCGGGGCTCAGCCGCCTGTGCCAACCTCCACCGGCAGCCTCAAAACTCACGAATCTCCACCGTTCGGTCCACGCCGCCGATCCGCGCAGATAGATGTCCCAAGCCTCTCACTCCACGCGTGCACAGCACAGACCCCCGGGCAGGACCCCGTCCCCAATCCGCCTTGCTCTGGGAGCTTGCAGTGTGCGCCCTCCTACACCAACGCCATCTTGCCTGGAAAAAATCATGATTGGTTTTGAAGAGCAGGTATTTCTCTCCAAATGACAGAGGAAGTTTAATAGTGGGAGATGGAAACAGTGGACCTATCTCTCCCTTACTGTTATTAAAGATGTAAGAATATCAAATGTTTACACATTGACTGACTGCTAAGATGCTTCTTTGCTTTATCCTCTCTGCTCTTGAACTTTTGTCAATTGTGTTGATTCACTAATCCTAAACAAAAAAGATCCATTAGTGGATTTGTAGCACAAGTGAAACCCACTGAGGTCAGTTGCTCTTCATTTAATTCAGGGGTTGGCAAACTTCTTCTAGAAAGGGACTGTTAGTATCTATTTTAGGCTTTGTGGGTCATATGGTCTCTTGCAACTACTCAACTCTGTCATCATCACACCATAGCAGCCATATACAGATGAATGAGCATGGCAGTGACCCAATATAACTTTATTTATGGACACTGAGATTTGAAATTCATGTAATTCTCAAATGTTACAAACTATTGTTTTTCTTAGATTTTTTTTTTTTTTTGACCATTTAAAAGTGTGGAAACCATTCTTATAAGTCATTGGTGGGCTCAATTTGGCTCCTAAGCCATAGTTTGCCCAGTCAGTGTCATTGTCTCTTTTCTAGCACACGAGGCTGAAGTTTGCCATTTCACCCCTTACCCCTGGCATCTGCTTCCCAATCAAAAACTGTGGATCTCAATATTGCCAAGTGAAATTTTAAAGTGCAAATTACTAACTCTTATTAATCAGAATAAGTGCACAGGATTCAAAAGCAAAGAACTTTATTTCAATCCTGTAAATAATGTAGCTTTAAATAAATATAATTCAAATAGAATGAGAAGGTTCTCAGACTATGAGGAGGCAAGACATAATAGCACCCTTTCAAGAGGTAGTGAGCAAAATTCACCCAGTAAGCTACCCTTGCAAGTCTGCCTCAACTCTGAGCATATATAATATCCTCGATATTTTGCAACACGAAGTCTACATGTTTGACTTGTAGAATTCCACCAGGAGTAAATAAATGCCGAACTGATAGCTCAAGAATAAAAATGAGACCATGTTTGTTCCTTCCTTTTGTTCACTTTCTTCACTCTTCCAAACCAATTACTCAGGCCTCACCTCCACTTCTGGACAGCAGCCCTGAAGTCTTGAAACTCACTATGTCGGGTTGAAAATGAGAGACAACAGCTGTCAGAGCCAGCATTTGATACCTTTGACTTGTTTCCATGTAGTGAAAAAAGCATGCTTGCAAACTGTACAATTGGGTAGATTCACTGTTTTATATATTTTTTAAACTAAGGGTTCTGAGCAGCTCTGAGATAGCATTGCTATCCCCTAAGCTGTTTTGTGTAAAGACATACCTGTTAGTTTTATTTTTCTCCTGAAGGTACAGCTGCATATTTGATATTATTACTATTCCTGAAACAAGGTAGCCATAGAATTTCTGGATTTAACACATATAGATTAGAAAAATACGAGTTCTTTTATAAAGATGTAAAGTTATATCAATCTTTGCTCATTCTCATCCATCTGTACTGCATATGGAAAGCACAGTTGTGATTTTATGGGGTAGCACAGACACATAGACAATTACAATGTTCCTGAGGCAGGGTGGGATTTCCACATGATTCAGGTATGAAAATAAGATTTAAGATTACAATGAATGCATGCTTTATTTTAATTATTTTTTGGCATCTTCCCTTTTTTATAAATATATAATTTTATGTAATTTTTGAAATTTTCTAACTTCTTAGCCCAAGGCCTTTCCCAATTTCTATACTCTATTGTAAGGCACCTGAGCCATTCAATAATGGCTAACATTTATTGAATGCTCACTGTACCAAACACTCCATGAATTATATCATTTAATTCTTCCAGCAACCCTCTGTGATAAACAATGTTATTATACACATTTTGAGATGAGGGAATGGAGATGATGGCAGTGAATAATTTGCTGATGTAAATGGAAGCGACAGGTTTCAACCCTGGTCTATGTTCTTAAACACCACTGCACCAATCCTGCTATGCTTCCTTCTCAAAGCCAGCAGTTCTGAGCATGCATCAGAATCCCTCGGAAGGCAGTAGATTGAGGGTGGGCCAAAGAATCTGCATTTTTAAAAAGCTCCCAGATGATGCTATTGCTTCTGGATCTTGAACCACTATCCTAGGTTATCCTCAAGCCAATGGCATTAACCTCTGTCTAATTGTTTAATATCTGTGTAAAGGCTTTGAAGGTATAAAATGCTACATAAATGTAAACACAGTGTTCTTTAGAGCATAATTTGAGCCAAGCAAGTACAATTTCATGGGTATACACAGTATAAACACACTCTTTTTCTCTCTCTCTCTCTCTCTCCATCACACACACACACACACACACACATACACACATACACCGACACAAGAATAAATGTATGCTACTTCCAGGTTCCATTTAAAGACTTCCACTGCTTTGTACATCTTGCTTGTGTTCAGGGAGTATGAGGTATCTTCCTGTGACTGGCAGGTTAATCTCTTAAGGATAAAACTGTATTTCTTAAACATGGCACTGAGTATGAATTCAGACTCCAAGAGATCTCAATGAGGAGAGTTCAAAGCTAACAGTGGGTAGCTGCCAAAGGAGATTGCTATTTCATAGGTATAACCCCAAGCTCAGGAAGGGGTAGGATGTGTGATCAAGATACTTAAAAAAGATAACATGGTATGCTAAAGGGGAAAGAGAGAAATGTCTAGGAAGAAACTCTTTTGAATAAACATGATTTTTTCATAGGTGATGCTCAATGTGCGATGAAATGAATTCTTTTAAACTCTGTTTATTTATAACTGCCATCTCCCTTCCATCAGAAACTTTCTTTTTTTTCATATCCAGTTATGGAATGCTGAAATACCTCTGAGATGTTTAAAAAAAGATAATTATATGCTTCATTGCTATTCTTTGTCTTTAGTCTTGTTGCATGCATTGAAAATGTTAGCAGTGTCAGCCAAGACAAACAAATATTTTGACTTTTGACACTCTAAGTAGTTATGTGAAAAAACAGTCATGATCGAGGGAAGGGCAAGATGGTGGCTGAGTAAGGCATTCCAACAGTCAGCTCGTCCCACAGTGCAGTTAGTAATCACCCAGAGCCATCTAAAGTACCTGTTTGGGGAGCCCAGGAGACCAGAAGAGCAGCCTGCAACATACTTGGAAGAACAAAAGGAGGAGACACCCATCTGCAGTGAAGATTTGTGAGTGGAGCACTCCACACCACGGAGGCTGGTGCCCACCCCCACTGGCAGTATGAGCTGCCTTGGGAACTATATTCCCTGGCTGGAGTTGGAAGCTCCATTTCTAAAACACAGGGAAAGAAGAGACAGTCAGACACTGGCTTCAGCTACTGATTAGTAAATTTGGCTGGATAAAGTTCAGTCCTAAGAACAGCTAAAGTTTGAACCTGTCCAAGTCAGAAAGAGGCTGGTAGCTGCCATTTTAACTCCATCCCTGTCTTGAAGGGAAGCGGGCTGTCTGAAAATCACAGTGAAGGTAGGGACCGGCTTATTTTCACCCAGGTCAGATTACTGCCCTAGCCTGGACTTTAGCCCCACCTCCGGCAGGGAGGAGGCTGGGGGAACCTGCAACTGTAGTTGCTTTTGGCCTGCATGGATTAGATTGTGGGGCACACCTGTGTCTATATCCCCATGCCCTGCAGGATTGGAGGGCACTGTTCACTCACCCTCTCCAGGAAACTGTGGACACTTTCAGCCCATGGGACTACACTGTTGGACACTCCTGTTGCTCCATCCCCACCCCTGATAGGGCAGGAGGGACAGTGCCCCCTCAGCCTCTCCAGGCAACTGCAGACAACTTTGGCCCACATGGGCTAGATTGCTGGACACTTTCGTGGCTCCATCTCCAGCCCTGGCAGAGCAAGAGGAGGGATAGTGCTCCCTTACTCTCTTTGGCCAACTGCAGTTGTGTTCGGCCGGCACAGGATAGATTGTTGTACGAGCTTGTGGCTTCACACCTAACCGTGACAGGGAGGAGGAAGGGTGGTATTCCCTCAGCCTCTCCAGGCAACTGCAGCTGCTTTCGGCTCTCACTAACAAGATTGTTATGTACACCTGTGGCTCCATCCCTGCCCGTGGTGAGCAAGGAGGGGGTGCTGGTGCTTCCTCAGTCTATCTTGGTGAATGTGGTCAGTTTTGACCCCCATGGGTTAGTTTGCTGCCCATACCTGTGGCTCCATCCCTGCCCCTGATGGGGTAGGAAGGGGCATGGAGTTTCATCAGTCTCTCCAGCAACTATAGACAGTATTGACCTGCTTGGTTTGGATTACTGCACACAGCTGAAGCTCCATCCCTACCCCTGACTGGGGAGAAAGGTGGGAGAAACGTCATTGATTCCTGGAGCAATGCAGGCAGCTTCAGCCTCCATGGCTTATAGTACAAACTGCGTCCTCAGCTCTTACTATGCAACCTATTGAAGGACATAGATATGCATCTCCAAGAAGCACAACATATTCCCATTCAAATAAATTTAAATAGACCTGCTCTGAGAAAGGGCAAGAAACTGATGAAAAAGAGCTGAAAATTTTCAGATTGGCTAAACTTGAGCCACTGTAAAATTCCAAATTAAATTGAACCAAAAATCAAAGAGGGGCTGTGGGACAAAGCCAATCAAATAGAAAGCCCTAGACTAAAGAGAGAAACTGAGTCCAGAATAATTACATCTAATAGATCAGATTCTGAGACACCAACAAAAAATTACAATCCATACCAAGAAACAGGAAGATATGGCCCAACCAAAGGAAAAAACTAAGCCTCCAGATGACTAAAGGAGTTGAAAACTAATCATAGATGGTCAAATAAATCTCCTTAATAAATTCAATGAGATGACTAAAGAGATTAAGGATGTTAAGACACTGAGTGAACACAAAAAAAGAATTTGAAAGCATCCATAGAAAAATAGCAAACCTTATGGGAATGAAAGTCACACTAAATGAAATTTAAAAATACACTGGAGGCATATAACAGTAGATTTAAAAAGGCAGAAAAAAGGATCAGTGAGCTTCCAAAAGTGAACATACAAAGGACAGATAAAGAAAAGAATGGAAAAAATTGAACAGGGCATCAAGGAACTACATGACAGCAAGAAACGTGCAAACATACATATCATGGGTTTCTAAGAAGAAGAGATGGGAAAAGGGGCAGAAGGAATATTTGAAGAAATAATGGTAAAAAATTTCCCAATCCTATTGAAGGGTCTCCATCTCTAAGAAGCTTGACTTACTCCCATCCAAATAAATCCAAATAGACCTACTCCGAGACATATACTAATCAGAGGTCAAATGCCAAAGATAGAGAATCCTGAGAGCAGCAAGAGAAAAGCAAATTATCACATACAAGGGATGCCCAATGAGATTGTGCTGATTTCAGATGAGAAACCATGGAGGAAAGAAAGAAGTACCTTAAATAAGGCACTGAAAGACAAAAACTGCCAGCCAAGATCTTATATCCAGCAACATTATTTTAAAAAAATGACAGAGGGTTTAGAATATTCACAGATAAATAGAAACTGAGAGAGTTTGTAACCAATAGATTGACTTTGCAGGAAATACTAAAGGGAGTGCTATAGTTTAAAAAGAAAATCAGGAGAGAGGGGCTTAGAAGAGAGTCTAAAAATGAAGATTATATCAGTAAAAGTAACTAAAAGTATAAAAAGAGTGGTAGAAATAATATATGGCAGATAAAACCCAAAGGTTAAAATGGGTGAAATAAGAACTGTCTTTACAGTAATAACATTGAATGTTAATGGATTAAACACCCCATTTGAAAGACACAGGCTGGTGGGATGGATAAGAAAATGTGAGCCATCTATATGCTGTCTACAAGAGACTCATCTTAGACACAAGGATACAAATAGATTGAAAGTGAAAGCCTGGAAAAAGTTATTCTACACATGCAGTAACCTCCCTTCCTCTACCCAAAAATAAGTTGTAGTAGCTATATTTATATGAGATGAAATAGACTTTAAAATCAAAGCTGTTATTAGAGACAATGAAGGGCATTATACACTAGTAAAAGGGATAATTCACCAAGAAGAAATAACAATCATAAATATATATGCACCTAACCAGGATAACCCAAATTTCATTAGGCAAACATGGGAAAAACTGATGAGAAATAGAAGTCTCTACAATAATAGTTGGAGACGTTAATACATCTCTCTCACCAGATAGAACAGCTGGGCAGAGGATCGATAAAGAAACAGAGTTTAAATAATATAAATAAACTAAACCTAACAGACATATAACAAACATTGTACCCCAAAACAGCAGGATATACTTTCTTCTCAAGTGCTCATTGATCTTTCTCCAGGATAGACTATATGTTGGGTCACAAAAGAGATCTCAATAAATTTGAAAATATTGAAATTATACAAAGCACTTTCTCTGATCATAAGGGAATAATCCTAGAACCAACAACAAGCAGAAAAAGGAACATTCACAAATATATGGAGATTAAACAACATATTCTTAAATAATCAATGGGCCAAAGAAGAAATAGCAAGAGAAATCAGTAACTATCTTGAGACAAATGAAAATGAGAACACATTTCAGAACCTATGGGATGCTCTGAAGGTAGTGTGGAGAGGGAAATTTAGAGCCCTTAAGGCTTACATTAAAAAAGAAGAAAGAGCTAAAGTCAATGATCTAACTTTATAGCTGGAGGAACTAGAAAAAGAACAGCAAACTATTTGCAGAACAAGCAGAAGGAATGAAATAGCAAAGATCAGAGCAGAAATAAATGAAATCAAGAACAAAAAAACAATAGAGAGAATTAACCAAACCAAAAGTTGGTTCTTTGAGAAGATTAACAAAATTGACAAACCTTAGCTAGACTGAGAAATAAAAAAAAGTGATATGATGCAAATAAATAAAATCAGAAATGAAAATGGGAATATTGCTACTGACCCCACAGAAAGAAAAGATCATAAATGGATACTATGAACAACTGTATACCAACAAACTAGACAATGTAGATGAAATGGAAGAATTCCTCGGGATACACAAACAGCCCATATTGACCCTAGAAGAAATAGAAGACCTCAACAAACCAATCACAAGTAAAAAGATTGAAACAGTCATCAAGCAACTTCCTCAAATGAAAAGCCCATGACTATATGGTTTCACAGGTGGATTCTACCAAGCATTCAAAGAAGACTTAACACCAATTTTACTCAAACTCTTCCAAAAAATTGCATAAGAAAGAGTGCCACCAAACTCATTCTATGAAGCCAATATCACCCTAAAGTGGCAAGTTGGGTAAGGATATTATGAAAAAAGAAAATTACAGACCAATTTCCCTAATGAATATAGATGAAAAAATCCTCAACAAATCACTCACTAATCAAATCTAACAACACATTACAAGTATTCATAATGATCAAGTGGTTTTATACCAGGCATTCCAGGGTGATTCAACATAAGAAAATCAATCAGTGTAATACACCACATTAATAAATCAAAGAAGAAAAATCACACGTTGTTTCAATTGACACAGAAAAGACATGTGACAAAATAAAGCATATTTCCATGGTAAAAATACTGCAAAAGATAGGAATTGAAGAAAACTTTATCAACATGAAAAACCCACAACAAAAATTGTTCTCAATGGTGAAAGACTGAAAGCTTTCCTGTTGAGATTGCGAACAAGACAAGGATGCCCACTGACACCACTGTTGTTCAACATAGTGCTAGAGGTTCTAGCTAGAGTAGTCAGGCAAGAAAAAGAATTAAAAGATGTCTAAATTGGAAAAGGAAGAAGTAAGACTTTTACTATTCACAGATGATATGATCATATACCTAGAAAGTCCCCCCAAATCTACAACAAAGCTACTAGAGCTAATAAATGAGTTCAGCAGCATGGCAGGATGCAAGATTAATATGCAAAAGTCAATAGTATTCCATACACTAGTGATGAGCAATCTAAAGAGGAAATCAGGAAAATATTCCATTTACAGTAGCAGCTAAAAGAATTGAATATTTACTTATAAACTTAACCAAGGATATGAAGCACTTGTATTCAGAAAACTACAATGTGTTGCTAAAAGAATCAAAGAAGACCTAAATAAATGGAAGTACATTCTGTGTTCATGAATTGGAAGACTAATATCATTAAAATGTCAATTCTACCCAAGTTGATATACAGATTCAATGCATTCCTGATAAAAATTTCAACAGCCTTTTTAAAAGAAATATAAAACCCAATTATCAAATTTATTTGCAAGTGTAAGTGTCCCAAATAGCCAGAAAAATCTTAAAGAGAAAGAGCAAAGGTGGAGGACTCTCACTTCCAGACTTTAAATCATATTATTCTTGCTGTAGTGGTAAAAACAACATTGTACTGTCATAAGGATAGACATATAGACCAATGGGACTGAACTGATGGTTCAGAAATAGACCTCACAACTATGGTCAGCTGAGGCAAAACAGTCTATTCAACAAACGGTGCTGGGAGAATTGGATATCCATATCCGAAAGAAAGAAAGAGGATCCCTACCTCACACCTTATAGTAAAATTAAGTCAAAATGGAACAAACACCTAAATATAAAAGCTAGAAACATAAAAATAGAAGAAAAGGTAGGGTAAAATCTTCAAAACTTGGTGTTAGGTGCTGGCTTCTTGGACCTTACACCTAAAGCACGAGCAATGATAGAAAAAAATGGATGAATGGGACCTTCTCAAATGTAACCACTTTTGTGCTTCCAAGGACTTTGTCAAGAAGGTCAAAAGGCAGCCCATTCAATGTGAGAAAATATTTGGAAACCACATATCTAATAAGGGTTTGATTTCCATGCTGTAAAAAGAGATCATACAACTCAACAATAAAGAGCAATTATAAAATGGGCAACAGACTTAAACACATTTCTCCAAAGAGGAAATACAAATGTCAAAAAAGCACAGGAAAACAATGTTCAATATCACTAGCTATTAGGGAAATGCAAGTCAAAACTACAATGAGCTATCAAATCACACCTCATAGAATGACCATTAATTAAAAAAACAAACAAACAACAACAACAAAAAACTACAAGTGCTGAAGAGGATGTTGAAAAATAGGAACACTCCTTCACTGTTCTTGGGAATGTAGAAAGGGTGCAGCCTCTGTGGAAGACAGTTTAGTGGTTCCTCAGGAACCTAAATATAGAACTGCCCTATGATCTGGCAATCCCTTTACTAGAAATATATCCAGAAGAATTGAAAACAGTGATGCAAATAGACATTTACACACTGATAGCAGAAGAATTGAAAACAGTGACATGAACAGACATTTGCACAGCATTATTCACAAATGCCAAAGGATGAAAACAACCCAAGTATTCATCAACTGATGAATGGATAAACAAAATGTGATATATACATATATATGATGGAATACTATGCTGCTGTAATTAGAAATGAAATTGGGACTCATATGATAAAATATGGAGGAACCTCGAGGACATTATGCTGAGTGAAATAAGCCAGACACAAAAGGAAAAATAATGTATGGTCTCACTGAAATATGGACTAAATACAAAATAATCACATAGAGTTAAAACCTAGAGTATAAGTTACTAGGAAATAGGAGGATGACTGAGAAGGGGCACTGATGCTTAATGTATGTAGAATTTTTAATTAGCTTGGCTATAAAAGTGTGGAAATGGATAGAGTTGATGGTGACACGCTATAGTGATTAAAACTAACATGGCTGATTTATAAATGAGATTGTGGCTAAAAGGGCAAGTTTAGGGACATAAATATCAATTGAAAGAAAGCTAAAGACTAATCTAGGGACTGAATAACATAGTGAACCTGGAGGTGGATGAGGATTGTGGTTAATAGTTCAAACACAAGAATGGTCTTCTATAACCTAGAATAAATATACGTCACTATTCCAAGGTGGTAAGAAAATGGTGATGCATAGGAAAAATGCAATTAATGTAACTTATAATTACCAGCAATATTGTTATATTCTTTCATCAGTGTCAAAGTAGGTACTATATCAACACTAAAGGACACTAATGGGGGAGGCATGGAATTTTTCGTTTGGACTAAAGAAAATGTTCAAAAATTTATGGAAACAATGACTGCACAACTCTGTGATGAAAGTGAAAGCCAATGAGTGTATGCTTTGGATAGATTGTACAAGGCATGGGACTGTATAACCCAATGAACTATGTGGTAGAAGATGGGCTGTGATTAACAGTACAGATACAAAAGTGTTCTCTCCTGAACTGTAACAAATGTACAATACTAATACATGGTATATGGAAAAAATATACCAATTGTAAGCTATGGACCACAGTTAGTGGTACTAGTCTGATGATGTTCTTTCATAATCTGTAACAAATGTTCCACAACAATGGAACCTCTTTATAACCTCTGACTATTAATGTAAAGTCGTGGAAGGGTGATGTATGGGAATTCTGCACATTATTCATGATTATTTTTTAAGCTCACAACCTCTCTAATAAAAGTATATACTAAAGGAAAAAAAAAAAATCAGCCATTGTTCCTCATTGTCTGCAGGAGAAACATAAAAACTTCTAAGCTAGGTGCACCAAAAATTTACTGAGCTCTCTCCAAAGTGTCAGGGACTGTGGAAGTCACTGGCTGTAAAGAGATATATTAAATTCTTTTTCTGCCTCAAGGGTTTCAACCTAGAAGATCCGAGTTCTCAAATAGAGAATTATTAAGAAAATATTTCCAGAGTTGGTGGAATTTGAACTGGGTCTTGTAAAATAAATGAAAGTTGATATGACACATGAGGAAAGAATTTTGGCATTCATCATCTATCCATCCAATGGATGTTTATTGAGCATTTTTTAGGTGATGTTTTAAGTTTTGGGATAAGACAGACATCAAACCAAAGAATCCCGCAGATCATTGCTCAACTGCTGTCATGATAGGAGATGGATGAAGGTGAAGTCCAGAGTCCTTAATGCATACACTGGAAAGATCACCTGTGTTCACCAACATGAATATCATATTACAGGGGCTTGTACATACTTGATGCTCAAAAAAATTTGTTGGGTGATATTTTCAGTATGAACAGAATGTTGCAATCATCTTTCACTCTTTTTTATTTTTCTTTTTGGTTCTGATCCCAAAGAAACTTATCCAATTTCATTACCAAAATTCTAACATGTTGTTGGAATACAATAGAAGTGTACATCATTACATATTTGTCATTACTTTCTGACTAGAGCCTTTATAACCTCTGACTATTATTACTCAAGGTAAAGTCTGCAGAGGTTTTTTTTTTTTTTTTTCATATCATTTAAAAGTATCCTCTCAAAAGGGGATTTTATTCTGAACTCTCCAGAGGCAATGTTTTTTGATAATGTTGGAGGATAAGAATTCAACTTTTGCCTTAACTTATTTTTTGGCTTTTCCGTATTTTTTTTCATATATATTAGCATGGAGATTGTTGTGTCACTTTTCTACTTCCCTCGTGGCTGAATTTTCAAAGCTCTCAGATTCTCTTTTCAAATTGGCATATGACTTTGAATTTTAATTTTCACCATCTTTGCACAAAATACATAATTTTCCCCCTTCTGAGTTGGATGCTGCTTTTAAATTAAGACCATAGTTTTGTCATCATGAAAAGCAAACCAAATCAGACAGAAATAGACCTCTTGAAACCTTGCTTCCTCCTTTCTTACTGTTCATTGTACACTTGGGAGAATTTATCCTTCTGGTTTGATACAAGTTTTACAAATGACTGCAACTCTATTCTTTGTGATTAGCAAGGTCAGGATACATGTTTTTCACTAGGGCTGCCTCCGGTGGTGCAGATTTAGAAACTGCAGCTTGTCTCTTCTTTTTTTAATAAGGGGAAATTTCATTATAGCATTGAAAATTAGCATCACTAATCCATGCGCACCCTACCTGCAGGCACATGGAAAAATAACCTAAACACATATTCATATCATTCAGAAGCACCTAATTGGTGAAAATGTAATGCCAAGAGAAATAGCATAATCAGGAATTCCCCCTTCCACAAGGCAAAATCAACTAGAGCTGTTTAGAATTGTTATCTCTCCAAGAGCTTTGTATTTGTTATCTTGCACTACATAACAAACTGCTCTAAAGCTTAGTGGCGTAAAGCAACCGATTTATTATGCTCATGGTTTTGTTGGTCAGTAATTCAGACAAGGAACCACAAGGATGGATTTTCCCTGCTCTACAATGCCTGAGGCCTCAGCTGGGAAGGCTGGAAGGCTGGTGCCTCTTTGATGACTAAGGTGTGGAATTATCTGAATATGGTGTCATTCACATGTCCAGTGGTTGATATTGGCCATCAGCCAGAATGTCATACCCATGAACTCTAGGGGTTTGCTACACATGGGCCAGTTTGGGATTCCTTGCAGCATGTTGCCTGGGTTCCAAGAGGGAGCTTCCTCAGATAATAAGACAGGAATGCATGATATTTTTATGATGTAGCCATGGAAGCAATGTAGTGTCATTTCTATCATGCTCTATGACACATCCTGAAGGTGTACCCAAGTTCAAGGAGAGGGGACATAGCCTCCGCCAATATATGGGAAAAGTATCAAGGCCACATTTTAAGATGAGCATGTGGAATGGCAGGTATTGTGGTAGCCATCTTTGGAAAATACAATCTGCCCCAAAGTTTCACTCAATGAATATCCTGAGGAATAGTGGAGACTATCCTAAAGGAAAGAAAACAGAAAGGACCACCACACATTACAGGCATGCAGACCGAGACTATTTTGGCAGAGATTCTGGAGTCCAGAAAGACTTGAGTTTAAATTCTGACTTTTCTGTCTGTGTGACTTTGGAGAACTCATTAAGCTCCTGAACCTCAGTTTTCTCACATAGAAAAAGGGGCTGCCAGTAGCATCTATGTCATTGGATGTTTTGAGGACTAAATGAGGTCTCACATGTAAAGCATTTAACATAACACCAACAAATGCAAGTGTATATGATGATGATGATGATGATGATGCTGGTTGATGTCACATCTATATTTTACACCTATTAGGACTTGAACTTAGAAGGACAATGAGATGTCACTTTCACCACTAATAGCAGGGAGCAAGGTCATGTTTGGTGAGGATGTGATAGGTTATAAATTTAATTAAGTGAAAATGCTCTGAGTGGAAAAAGTTCCGGTCACAATGTTTAGAACTGAATTCTGGCCCTACTATTTACTAGTTTTGTGATCTCAGGAAGCCAGCCACTTCAGTTTCCCTATCTACAAGACATAAGCAATTATTGCTTCCGTATCCTCCTATCCTCAAATGAACTGTGATTGTGGAAACAATTTGTAAATGGGTTTACAATTGTGTTGTAATTATACTAATGCAGATTGTAAGGGAATCCTGGTACAACTGGGTTAACAAGGCTGAAGCAACTTAGGTGAAACATAACTCAGATTGACGCTACTCAGTTTGAGGTGCTGTGTTGAGCACTTGACTCAATTCAGGTTTAATTCTCCTGAGATCCCTGTGGGTGCTGTTCTTATCAACAGCTATTTTCAGGTGGGAGAACTAGGGCATAGAGAGTTTCCATGACTTATCAAAGGTCCCACAGTTGTTGGGGGGATGGAGCCTGGATTAGAATACAAGTCCATTGACTCTATAACCCAACCCATATCTCCTGTATCCCAGCCTCTGGTCCTGAAATGCCACACTGGCTCCAGTCTTCAGCCAGGCTTCTTATCAGTGCATGCACTGGCAAGAGTTGTACTCTGTCTATGCAGCCCATCTCTGTTTCCTAAAAGCAACATGGCAGCACTGAAAAGAAGGAAAATGCCCCTTCAGTTCCACAAGAGGAAGTTAGGAGCACATTCCTTTTCAGAGGGCAGGGATGATGCATTCTTAACCCACTTTATGGACAGGACAGCCAGCCATGCTCTGTCCCTCTGTATTAGCAGTCAGTGATGAAACACATACAACAAGGTTTGAAGCCAGCAATGTGCCCTGCCTTCTGTAATGGTTTAATTGTTGGTTTGATTTACTTTTATTTATGGGGAATTTGAAAGTCAAAGGCTGCCAAACAGTAAAAAATCTGTTAGATAGACTTTTCTCAACAAGGGAAATGATTTTATCCATGATTTTGGAAGGAGTTAAAATTATTACTTTCTCCATCCGTCTTTCTTGTTGAGAAACTGTATGAGGATATTATATGGGGAAAGTACTCTCACTAAAAGCAATTTTAATAGTTGTTGAGCGATTACTGAGTGCTGATGATGTGCTGGGATTAGCTTAAGCACAGTACATATAATAACTTAATTCTCACAATAATCCAAAGAAGTGAATACTCCTAACAATCCCATTTCACAGATTATAAAGCTAAAAGTCACACAACTAATAAGGGGTGCAATCCAGAGTCCCTGTTATTTTCCACTATCCTATGCTGCCTCTCAGTGCAGTGAAGGATAAAGGCTATCGTTCCACCAAACGCTTGAGAGTTAGGTATTTTCTGCGTCTGACTGTTAACCTTTGGACACTTGCCTAGTGATTTCTAGGATCCCTGGGATTTTTATCATAACCCAGTTTGGGGATGACAGGAGTTAGAAGAATGACCCTGGAAGTGAATTTTCCATCATGAAACATATTGTTCAATGTGGAGTACACTTCAACAACAACAACACCAAAAGTAAAATGGGTGGTAATTTATTCTTCTTTTTATTTTAAGGAAGTCCTTGGCTCTTGCCAGAGAATTTATTCTTCCTGCCCCACAGACAAGTCTGAACATCACAGAGCTTGCCTTCAGCCTACAATTTATAAATACACTGTGTTCCATAAGACACATTATAAGTCATACATTTGAATCTCAGAAGACATTTCCCCATGGTTGGGGGGTCTATTACAATTTCTATTTAGAGACATCTCGAATGCATCTACCTCTCCTGGTGGCATTGAGAAATCCTCTCGAGAAGTGCTCTTAATACTACCCTCTTGTTGACTCTTTAAAGTTCCATTAGAGAGAATCTTTTTTTTTTTTTTTTTTTTTTTTTGCTAAGTCATTCCACAGTTTCTTGCATTGGATTTGAACTTTCTCATTGTCCATTTACAGTATAGATTATTGTAAAATGTAAACTTTCCGAATGTAGTTTGGAACGAAACTTAAAAGTGTTGAGTATGCATAAGGCAGGAGCTGCCTCTAGGTAGGACTAGAATGCCTTGTGCGGTACAATGACAGTCATTGCCTTAGGCATTGAAGATGCTGGATGCTTTTAATAAATGTGAGGATCTGTGTAGCATAATAATTTTACCAAGTGAAGAAGGCATTGCAGTTTAACAGAATAATCAAACTTCATAAAAATGACTTCTTCCACCTTAAAAAACAATAGGGATTAGTCAAATGTATAATTCTAAATCAGCCAATCATTATATAATCTGGTCTACAAATCTGGCACTGTTACCTACACAGAGTCTGATTTTTTAAAAATCTCTTATTTTCAGGCAAGGAAATAAGAAAGATAATTTTTAGTTCAATTCAAAGCCTATTTAAAATTCCTTGTGGGTGTGCCTGAGAAAATTTGCCCCTGCTCGCTGGGTCCTTCCATTGGCTTACTCTGTAATCAGGGAAATGTGAAGAATTTTCATTGATGGAATCACCATAAATTGTGATCCACTTATTTCTTTATCCATTGGTGGCATATTTTCCTCTGTATTGTAGGTCTGTCTTGTCTGCCTTAAATTGCAGTTCCAACAGTGTGGATAACTGCACATTATAAGGTTACATGCAAGAAAACACTTGTGATGTACTAACTCGAGTATACACGGTGTCTTTCTACATAGAAGCCTTGTTAAATCCTGGAGTTTTGCAGAAGGCTTAGTGAAAACACCTGCTCACACTGTTCATTGTTTTATCTGTTGGGATCCTCAAAAGACAGGGTGTGCAGTGGGAGGTGGCTTGACATTTTTTGTTCATTTTCTTTGATGATCTCATTAGAAGTAAATATCCAAGCTATGGCCACATCTTACTTGCAGCTGTGGGATTATGCTTCTGAAAGTGCTTTTTGACTCTAGGAAAGGCCAAGGAAGACCTACATGTGGGACTTATCCCCATCATCTGCCCACTCCGACCCAGAATGAGCAAATGAGTCCAGACTTCTGCTGGATAAAGAGAATCCTTATGGTCTTTATGACTTGCCATTTAGTTCCTCTGGAGATATTACCCCAAGTTTTTCAGAAAATATTAAAGACTAATACTCTGATAAACAGTTGCCCCTGAGAGACAAGATAAACAGACAAGGCAGACAAGGATCTGCCTTAACCAGATCCTGTGGAAATCATCTATTGAGGTGTTTGTCTCCCCTACTAAAGAGTAAATGGCTCAAGAATGGATCTTATGTCCTATCCATCTTAGTATGCCCTGCCTGGCACACAGCAGGGGATCAATCAATGTTCGTTAAGGAGGACTTAATATAATTTGGGAAATTTGATCATTTTGAACTGGTTCATTCAATCATTTTTTTTTTCCTTTCATTTATTTAACAATCATTTATCAAGAACTTATTCTTTTCTGGGCTGTGGGCTAGGCACTAAATATATAATGATTAGCATGACAGACAAGATCCCTACCCCAGGAACGGAATTCCAGGGCTCATCTGAAAAACTGGTTGTCTCATTAGAACTTCGCTGCTTATCCTTGGCAACACAAAAGTGTTTTTATTCTTAGAAACACATTGGCAGAGGGAGAATGCAGAAATATTTTCATTCCTTCTAGATACTCAGTCTTCCAGAAATATATTTTGCCACTTCATAAAACAAAATAAAATAAAAGGTACTGTATGCAAACCACGAAAATACATTAATTTTTCATACCCTGTAACCGGGCTTTCCCATAAACTATGAGGAACTTGAAACAAGAGTAGAAATGGAGGTCTACCCACTATATAGGTGTAAAGATTTAAAAGTTATAAATGCAAATTTATAAATCAAATTGTCAGTTAAAGTAAATTCTATATTCCAACCATTGCAAATAGACCTTCACAAGGACTTGCAGGGCTAGATCTAAATTCAGGATTCCTGAACTCCTTGTTGTTGAGAGCTATGGCTTCAGCACCGGGGGTACAGCTGCCCCTTTCCCTTTCCAACTTGGCTGCACCCCAAACCATGAGGGGTCTTGCATGCCCCTGTGGGGACACCCCAGTCTGCATTTCGAGGATCTCTTACCCACTACACCTGCCACTTGGTGAGCCCTCGGGGCTGGGCAACACACAGGTGACACAGTCAACCCTGGAGAGGATGGCCCTGGGCTTGGACATATTTGGGCAGGGAGTACTGTGACTCCAATACCTAGAATATAGCTAGAGGCACGAGACCCCCAGGTAAGCAGGTCTCTTGGCCCTGTAGGATGGGTGTGCTTAGAGGAGAGTCAGAATGGAGGACCTATAAAGAACAAGGCACCTATTTTCCAGTTCCAAGGGAAGTTCTAACTGTAACAGTGGTTTTCAAATTTAAAAATTAGCAGCAAAATAACTTTTTTAAGCAAAAGTCATATATGAATCCCTACATTATAAAAAATAAAAAAGTCAGATACTCATACTAATGTCAGTACAACAAGCCTGAAGTGCATTCTGCCTGGATTCCTCCCTGGGATCACTCTCCTTTCCCTTGCTACTTCTTGCCCTACTCTCCCCTCATCCCACCCTCCACTCAAAGCTAGACACACATGTGAGGAACCTTAGGACTCTAGTTTGGACTAGAGCAGGTGTCAGAATCTTGTTAGAACACAGATAACTTCCTTCCTACATCCTCCCAACCTCTAACCCCCCCCGAGTTTGGTCTGGGGGGTGCCTAAGAATTTGCGTTTTTAATACGTTTCCAGGTAGTGCTGATGCTACTAGTCCAGAGACCACACCTTGAGAAGCACTGGATTAGACACGATGCCTGAAAATTCAACCCATGCTAATACCCACATAAGCTTGCAGAGCTTGGTTTTCACTGGAACCATTCAAGCCATGTACAATTAAATGCAATGTAGAAACAGCAAACTAGTAAATTTCTTTGTCAGGCAATCTCTGTGGTGTGCTGCTTCTTTGGTATTTGACATCATTTCCTTCCCATGATCTTGTTCTGGATGCCAGTCACATGGTCTGGGGGACAATGTACAAATGGGCAAGTGTGGCAGTTGGGGAAGGCCACGGCATTCTTCCACAACTTGCTTTTGTATCTGAAGCAGCTGTTTAAGCAAATTATTTTATTTTTAAGATTTCAAAAAATTCTTCAAAACAAAATTAAATTGGAATGGTGGAAAGGTTTCTGTCATTACTTTTTTGACTTACAAAATTGAGTCTAATTTGTGTTGTGGCAAACGGACTGTTTGAATTTCAAAGTCTCGTCAATGATTCATTAGAATTTTATTTTTAGTTAGAAAAAAGTGTTCATATTTTATTGATTTGTTGGAAAATGGTATAATGGTATTTTATTCACATATTGTTGAGAACAACTTTGTGTCTGAATAGAATATCTCCTCCTCATATTCTCAATTTTGAACTGTTAATATTTTCCATTTAAACACTATTTTGTTAGTTAACAATGCAATTTCCAAATGCTTATGTTTTGTAAGAGGTATTACTGAACATCTAATTTGCATGAGCCAAGTATTATTTTTCTATTAGATAAATGCATTATTTTGGCCAGCAATTACATTTTTAAGTGAATATATTAGGATGAGGAATTGATGATATTGAGTAAAGAAATAGCAGGAGTGATTCATTTGTTTGAAATAAAAATTAAAAAAAAAATAAATATAGCATGCCAAGACTCAGGCAGAGCCCCCACCCTCGAGGCTGACCCAGAAGGACTACTCAATTTGCTGACAAGGAAGCACCTCAGGCAGCATGTCAGGCCCCCTAAAAATATGTACTTCCTAGGAGCCCCTAGTTAGGTCAGAAGATGTGCCTTGTTTACCTCTTATTGAGATCTGACATCAAAATTAACAGAGGAAAATTCACCTGCTGTATGGATGCTAAACCTGAAATGAAGCCGAATAAGATGGGTGTTCTAGAGGCTGCACTTTCAGGATGAAATCCACTCAGACCATGACCCTTTCTGTGCTTCATGGAAGAGAGATGCCCTTCTCCCATTCAGGGTCTACTTAAACTCTGTCTGCCTGGTTTCTGCCACTTCTGTGATACCAGCTTGCCCTGAATATGCCCTTCTTCACTCTGACTCACCTCTGTCCTATCCATGGTATATCTGCTGGGTCCATGCCATTTTAGAGCATGTTGGAACTACTCAAAGTGTTACTTTAAAAAACAGATTCCTGGACTCCATACCCAAAGGTTCTGATTTAATAGGTCTGCAGTAGGGTTCTGCATTTTTAACACCACCATGGCTGATTCTTATCCAAGGGACTCCTTGACAAAAACTACCATAGACCATCCAGCCTCTTAGACCATCTGTGCCAGAAATAAATCCAATGGAACACTCTTGTTCTCTACTATTTGTTTTGTTTTTCTTTATTAGAGAAGTTGTGGGTTTATAGAACAATCATCTATAAAATACAGGATGCCCATATACTACCCCACCACCAACACTTTGCATTGGTGTGGAACATTTGTTACAACTGATGACAGCACATTTTTATATTTGTACTATTACCCAGTAGATTCTATGTACTATGAGCCCTCTTGTATCGGTTCTTTTGCATTGTAAAATATGGCTCACCATATTCCCAGCAGCTAGCAGTGTGTCTGGTACATGGTAAAAGCTAGATAAGTATTTATTTAATAAACGAAGGAAGGGATAAGTATTGATACATATTGGGAGTGTGAATAAAGGTTTTAGAGCTCATCACATTGCTTAAAATGGAATATAATTCCAACCCCACCTGACTCGCCAACTTGAAATATCCTTACATCAAACTCTGGTGATGTTTATTTTCAAGTTTGTTTTCTCTGCCCCTCAAGAGCTGTCTGATCTGGGCCGAGGCTGACTGAAAGGTTTATGAGAAGTCAGTTACCGAATGGAAATGGAAACTAAAAGCAGCCTCCTCCAGAGTTTGATACTTCTGGGCACAGTGCCAAGATTTTTGACAAGATAAATGACTTAATGATTCCCACCAGTCCTGGATCCAAGTCAGGGGGATTGATATAGAGGCGGTCAAAGAAGCTTTTGAACTGAAATCAATACTCTTTAATATCTAAATTTCATTTTGAAATGTGACTAAGGATAAGTTAGTGGATTTTTGTTAGTGGTAGAAATTATTTTTAAAGTAATGATTCTCAGAGTCTACACAGATTTTCCAATTACTGATATAAAGGGGGGAGACCTGCTATGGATGACCCCACAAGCTCTTGCCTTGGTTTCCATAATAAAGATGTTTTGATATTTTTCAAGTAGAAGATCAGAGTGTTGGGACTCCATTAGCCACTATATTAGGAACAAAGATAGCAGCATAGATTTTGTTTTAATTTGAAAGAAAGTGGCCTTATCTTACATCGTGTCATCAGGGTCTCAGAGAAATCCGCTTGTGTTTTGCATGCTTAAATAGATTAAGAAAGAAGAAAATTAAGCAATTCTCCTGAATTAGTGTCTTCAAAGAATAAATTAATGAAAAGCATCCTAGTTGATTATGCCAGGCCTTACTTTGGGTTAATATACAATTTGATACTCATAACTAGAGGTAAAGCGTATTTTAAAAATATAAAATATATGTGGTTCTTAAACATATTGGTGTTTTGGGGGTAACTATTATACAAATGTACCCAGCACTTGCACCTGGCTCCTTTCTATAGCTCCCCATGCCCCCCCACTACCACCAATATTACCACTAAAATACTGTTGATGATAATGCTAATCATGTTTCCTCTCATTTACTGGGAACTACAATGTTCCTCCTAGTAGGTGAGATGCTTTACATATAGTATTTCATTGAGTAAGTAAGATAAAAGTACTCTTACTTGTCCTGCAAACCAGGAAACCAGAGAGAAGTAGTAACTTATCCAAGGTCACTCAGCCAGCTAGTGGTGGATCCTAAATTCAAGCAGATCCGTTTCACTTCACAGCTGGAACTCTTTCAACTCTCCCAATCTTTGTCTTGAAGAGGGAAGAAAATTAACAAAGCAAAATTTGATGCTTGATCTTCATTCATACCTATCTGTCAAGCTATTTTCAAAGGATTTTTATGCAGTATAAATGCTCCACAAGCTGGATGAATGAACCTACCCTTTTAAACTAAATATGTACACAAATATTTGACTCTAGCCAAATCGAATTAACACTTTTTCCCCAAATTGTGTATACGCCTTCCTCGGGTTCTGTAAGCACAGGGCTGGGAAGGCAGTTGCGGCACAATCCTAAATACAAATAAAGGAAAGACCTTTGCTTTTTAGTAGTGGAATGACTGGGGAGCTAGGGGCCTCCCAGCCTGGTTAGCTGACCTTCCATTGCCTGGCATGCATGAAGGGGGAGCAGAGAACTGCAGCCCAGATGCATGCTGGGAAGAGATCTGAGTCACTTCGGGTACGAAGCTTCAAAGGCTTCAAGATAAACCCCACTGAGTGGGGAATATACAGGTGGATAATGGGAAATTGACTCTAGACTTAGGTTTCAGGAAGCCACTGACCCTGAAAACATCTGAAACACTTGAGAAGAATGCCAATATGCTTTTGGCATTGGCTGCGTTCAGCCACTTCCCCTTCGTTCTTCTTCTAATGGGCTTCTGATTGATCTTGCTTTCCAGCTTGCATTAGGACAGTTTTGGCCAAGTCTGATTTTACTGAGGGTATTCTAACATCATTAAGAAAGATCTCCAGGAAGGAAATCAAATCATACTGAAATGAAAATTAGGAATCTTCCAAGAGTAGTCTTCAGCTTTTGTTTGGTTTTGTTTTTAATGTAAGAGTTGTTTTAAGTGGGCAGCCTCTTGGGCTCCCTCAGACTCTTGGGCTTATAGTCCCAATTAACTGCATCTTTTAGATGGCACCCCCTGATTTTTCCCGGGCTGTTTAGTAACATTATGGCTAACATGCTGACACAATCACTGGTTAAGAGTGTGGGCTCAAGCATCCGATGGGCCTGAGTTTGAATTCCATCTTTTCTATTTATTATTGGCAAGTTACATAGCCCTTTCTATCTGGCCTTTTCTCATCTGTAAAACAGGAATGCTAATGATGCCTATTTCCAGTGGCTGACACCTGAAATTGACATCATTATCATTTGTGGAGACAAAATGAGAGTGCAGAGTTAGCCCTTAGCACGATTTCTGGTACAGAGTAAACATTCAGTCCGTGTTACCTGCTATCATTATTACTATCATATTGTTATTGGTGGTGATTGAATGAAGGATCCCTATTGACCATTTGTAGCACCCAATTCATTCAGTGACCGCTTATATTTTACCCCATTTTCTAAGGAAGGTCGTTGACAGCTTTTGTGTGCATTATGGTGTTTTCTATCTTAGTATTGATTTTGAATTCAGAACCAAAGTGAAAATGACAAATCTTTTAAATTATTTTTTTCATTTGAGGTCAAAAGCTTGTCTTTTATTCACTAACTTGTTCAAGAAGGTTGGTTAGTGACTGCCTTTCCCCAAGCTTATTACAAATGAGTTGTCCGGGGTATTTAAACTTCTATTCTTCCCAGGAAATGAAACTGCACCACTTTTCTGAGCCATGTTGTGTATCTAATCATTTACCATAACTGAGAACCAGAAAAATTGGGTTCTGTTCACATCATACTGGAAAAGAGAAATCATCCTCCCTCACTTCCACAGTCCTGGAGATAAAATTTTAAAATGTGTTTTCATATTTTCACTCTTCAATTCATGCTGTATCACCGAGTGGGAAAAAAGATAAAAAAACGGATTCTGTTTCATTTTAAGCTTTAAAATGTAAATCTACTGTATTAGGGTATATTTTAACACTGTCCAAGCTGGGGGATTCTCAAACCCATACAGTCCAGTCCCTGAAATGCATGTATTGGGAAGTTCCAACCCATCCCCTCTCCTGGTGCCTAGGACCCCATTCCCCTTCTCTTGGATTATTGGTTATTCTGAGAACCCAAATAAGTCTTTTCTTCTCCCTTGTTAGTTTCACTCTCCTGTTTCTGCTCAAACTTTATCTTTTCCAATGTTGATACATAGCAGACATGTGCTAGTCCAGCTGTACACTGAAAATCTATTGAAATTGTTTCATCTTGTTTAATCAGTAACCCCAATTCCAATGCCCATCCCCCTCCAAATATCCCTTCTGCTGCTCTGATCTCTTCCTCTGGATCCTCTGTATTTCCTCTTGATCCTTCAAATAAATGTTGACCCCTGGCACAGCAGGAGACCTTCATATCCCTGCTTCAATCCTGCAGCACCAGCATCTATTCAGCATCAAATATGTTGAATCCACCCCCTTTCTTCTTGTTCTTTCACAACAGAACTTGCTGACTGTTTAAACCTTGGATCCAAATCATGAGCAAGGTAAGATCCTGTCTCCTGTCTTGGAAGGCAAAGTGGGCTAAATCTTCAAATCCTCCTGGGAGGTGAGGGAAAATATTTCATTTAATCTTTCTAGTGAATCAAGAAAACAAAGAAGTTAAGTTTTGGTATTAAAATTGTCTGAATGTCCAGATTCTGTCATAGAGCATTGTTGTTTGTTTACCAGCTGAAATCAGCTGCATGCTCCTATCTAGCTGAGTAGTTGAATGGAATTGTTGAAGAGATTTCTATATTAAAATGGGAGGTATGAGTTCATTATCAGGACTGAGACCAGGATAGGATGCTGGGAGTGGTGGACAGGATGACAAACTTCAGGTAGAAGATTTCAGGAAGAGGTGGGGGTGGCCAGACTAGCATACCAGTTATGCTGATTTGAAGCTGTATATAGCCCAGAAAAAAAACATGTTCTTAACCCTAACCCATTCCTGTGGGTGTGAACCCATTATAAGTAGGACCTTTTGATGAGGCTCCTTCAGTTAAGGTGTACATGTCCCAGCCCACTCAGGATGGATCTTAATCCTATTACTAGAGTCCTTTATAAGTGGAATGAATTCAGACATGAGAAGGAGAAAGCCACTGAGGGAGCAGCCAGAAGCTGAAATCAAGGAAACCTGGAAGAAAACTTAGAGACCAGGAAAGGCTGCTATGTGACCAACTAAGGACCAAGGATAACCAGCAGTCAGCCACAGAATGCCATAGTCTTGGGTATTTGGACATTTTCCTGGCCTCTAAATCATGAGTAAATAAATTCCCATTGTCTAACCTGACCCATTTCATGGTATTTGCTTAAGAAGCTAGGAAACAAAACCACCAGTAAACCCCAATTCCAAGGGAAACAGGTTTGTGAGCAAGGGACTTGTCAAAAAAACTTATCCAAATCTTGGGACACAGGTACTGGAGCAGAGGGAAGGTGGAGTGGGCAAGTCCCTTAATATCTTATTTGGACATTATTTAACAGGTCCACCTATGGGTTATTTAATTATCTAAGGAAAATATACTTTTGTTTGCCTTGCCATCCACTATTGATTAAAAGCTCAGGCTTTGTGAAATTACATATTAACTTGTTGATATTTGTCCTCTAGATATTTGTCCACTTGAAATGCAAAGGATTTTTCTCCCCTAAGGCAATTATTTCTAGGAGGACATAAACCAGTTTCATATTTATAATAATGTTATTTCAAAATTTCTTTTTTCTTCCCCAAAATGCCAATAAATACTCTGTTCCTTAAATGTTCTTTGACCCAGCTTTATCATCTTACTTGTTCTCTCACTAATGAGTTAAATAAAAATTTTGATACCCATTCATTCTATATTTGTATGAAGGTCATGTTTTCAACTTTTTTGGAAATTATTCTTTGGCCATCTTTAGAGCTCTCTGAGATTAGTTAGAAAGTTAGGATGGGGGCAGGAAGGTGTGAGATTAGCCTGAAACTCTCATGGATATTGGACTTGAGAGAAGGAAGGGATGGCTCCAATTCCACTGCCAGTTCAGCTCAGCAGAGGATAAAGGATATGTCCAGTGGTATCACACACATCTTTCCCCACAGACCAGGATGTGTATGTTTGTGGGCTGACACGGCAACCTAATTAGAATGTGTAACATTGTTTCATGGGTAAAATGACCCTATGGATTCCAAACAATCAAGTTTATAAATTGTAAAGCCTCATCTAATTCCCTCCCTCAACTCTCCAATATCCCCATGGCATAGCTGGGGATACTAACTTAACTTGGTCTCTATCATCTGCCTATACCTACTCAGGACATTGTCCAAGTAGTTCAGGTTTATTTCCTTATACTGAACAGTATTTCTCATGCCTACAGGTTTAGTCCTTGGCCTTCTATATCAGATCTTTTTGGCTGTTAATCCTAGCATTCTTTAAACCATACTCCCCTTGACTTGGTCCCCTAATTCCCTGCTGCCAGACGTCCTGGATATTATCTGCTAATACAATGTCCAGCATACATTAGACACACAATAAATATTTGAATAAACAAGCAGGTTATGACTGACCCAAAGGCCTTCAACCATCCACTTCATTCTTCAGATACATCTTTTGCTTGGGTCTTTAAGGATTGCCAGCTTTTCCCTGGCAGGCCTTTATTGCTCTCTGGAATTGGCCCAATCTATCCTCTAAGTGCTTCTGAGACTACCGAATATTTGAATTACAGTCTGTATTGTTTGAATTACAGTCTATATTGTTAATCTAGTGTATCGTTGAAATGCACATCCTCAGGCTTCTGTAAATAGGAACGTTTACTTACAGAAAACCAAGAATCAGCATTTGACAAAAAGGCCAGTTTTCCTTATAGACTCAAACAAGTTTTCACAAATTTTTCTCTTTACTGATTTTGCTTTGCTGAAGTTCAAATATTTTACTCTTTGGTCCACTTAGAAGCCTGATGAGTTTGTTAATTAGACCTGCATATATTATTCTAGACTCTGAGAGAGTCAATTGAAATATGCAAATGTATAAAATCAAATGTACCTCATTGGTTTCTTAATTTTTCCCAAATTTATATGGAGTGAATAAATTGTACTTAACCATCACTTTGGGGCTATGGTAAACATTCTACACAAAGTAGTAATTAGACACTCTGTTTATTACATAGTATCTTAATCTTTGGGTTAAGATTTTACAGTTAGAAGTCTAATGCTGTAATTATTTTGTGACTTTGACAGGCTAAATATTTACAAAATTGTAATTTAGTGTGAGAATATGCCCAATAGCTGTTATCATGTCAAAACATGTTCAGCAACTCTTTCAACTTGTTTGTTAGTGTTAAAACCCAATTAATGTATAAATTAGCCTTAGAAATACATTGTTACTCAATGCATAATCAAATATGGGGGCTGACATAATTGTTCTGAGAGTTGATATCTAACGAATCATGCTCTCAAGGTGATTATAGTATCCAGTCATCTGTAACTTTAATCTGTATAGTAACAGCTTCAGTTATTAAGTCTTACTATGTGACAAGCATTGTGCTTAGTATTCTACATACATCATCTCATTTAATAGTTACCACAAATTTGGGATTGAGGTGCAATCTTAATCCTTATTTTAAAGATTAGAAAATTGAGGTTCAGAGACATATCTTAGTAATTTACTAGCCATCATGAGATGATCAGAAGCAGAGTCTGGACTTGAACCCAGATCTATCTGATACCTAAAACCCACATTCTTAACTACTACTCATTACTGCATTTCCCAGAAAATGCTCTTACTGATATTTATTGCATTGGCTTGTTCTGTATTTATAGTTTATTCAGATAGCTTGATTATGCTGTTTCCTTTTTTTTTTTTTTTTAACAAGTAGAGGCATCATTACCCTGTGTATCTTAATGAAAGACTTTAAAAGTTTGAATAATTAAAAATATGCATTTTATGCATCTTTACCTTAGTGGCCTTTTTAAAAAATATGGAATTTAGGGGTGAAGAAAAAGGGAGATTGAAATTAATATATTTTGTGAAGCTACTATATTCTACACATTGAACTAGACACATTATTATTAAATCCTTTTAATTAGCCTGTGATATTAGATAGCTCAGGTTTACAATCTTCAATCCCTTATGCAAAATGCTTCAGGCCATATGTATTTCAAAAACTTAGTTTTAAAAAATTATTTATTTAATTTTATAAAAGTAGTACAATGCCCAGTGGGATCTTGGGCAACATCCCGTCATCAAACATGTTTGTGGTTCTTTACTAAAACATATAAATAGTCCTCCTAAGTTGAGTAAACAAAAACTATAAATAGTCCCATGTTGGTTCAGGTTAGATATTACAACAGATGAGCCCACATCAGGTCAAGTGTGTTAACAAATAAGTCCTGAAAGCTCTCAATTTTCAGAGCTTTTTGATTTCAAAATTGTTGACTATGAATTGTGGATTTGTATTATCCTCATGCCATAGATCAGAAACTGCAGCTCAGACAGCTTAAGTGTCTCCCTAAGCTTGGGTCCAACAGCTCATATATGGTGGAGTAAGGATTTGAACCTAGATCTTACTTACTTGAAAGGACTTCCATTTGATTTCCATTGGTCTCGTTTGGACCTTCAGGATACAGAACGGAAGATTGTTAGTTTCCTCTAACATCATGCCTTCCTGGTCCTGAGAAGCCTAAGTTGAGACATAAATCTAGCCCTCTTCTGAGTCTCCCCTGTCATTACAGTGATGTGAGCACATGGTATATCGTGCATGGTCCTGCCCGCCTGACCTCCCATCTGCTAAGGACCTGACTCACACACTGCTCTATGCCTTTCTTGCCAACATGCCAACCCCCAAGAACACACAGATGTTCAGGCACAAATCTAACTTAATATCTATCTAGTTGATGATACATGCCAGACCCTGTGGGATGAAAGGAATGATATACTTAAAATTCAACGAGTAATGCAATTTAAATGTGTAGATAAAATAAGTTATTTTGTCCTTCATCTAGAGCCCTTATTCACTGGCTATCTGGGAAAAATTAACCAAATATCCAATCTAATTTAAAGCCTAAGCCAAGTTCCTAATTCAAAGACTCTATTTGGTTAGTGTCTAGACTTTCTTGGGTACAAATGTTCAGTCTCTCAATCACTCTCTCCCGGATTTCCCTTCCTGAGACAGTGTCTCGACATAGGATTTGAGGGGTGAGGACTTTATCAGTGCTTCTCAAATCTTAAGAGGCTTACAAATCATGTAGAGATCTTGTTTAAATGTATTCAATAAGTCAGTAGGTATTGGTGCCTGAGAGTCTACATTTCTCACAAGCTTCCAGGTGATACTTCAGGTCCATGGACTACACCAAGACACAGGTAGCTTAATGGAGGTGAAGACAATTAGGGGTCCTTTGTCCCCTTGGTCTCCAAGGCAGAATTCCAAACTCACCTGGTCACTGCAATTGAATCCAATCACCTAGACTATAGTGATAAAGTCTGAATAGTGTAACTTGTATCTTCGTTTCCCTAAGCTCCATGAAACTTTATGGCAGGATGGGCCCTATACTAGCTCCTTTAACTGTTTGCTAAATACTCCCAAACCTCTGTACCACCCCTCACCATCTGACTTCTGTCTTATAGATTGTACATTTTGCCCAGTCACTGGTGCTCAACTCAGAGTCCATGCCACTCAAGAACTGAGGATAGCTTGAGCCAACCATATTTAATGGGCTGTAATGACATTCCAGGATGTTACAGAACAATTGCAAGGGACCTCTTCCATGTGTCCCATAGGAGTAGGAATTCAAAAGTTCACTGCCTGCAATGCAGACCTTAACTCTTCTAAAACAACTCCCTACCTTGAGGCTAAAATCAAGCCAGGGGAAATCAAGAGGTCATTAGTCCTTGAATCATATTTTCTCTCATCATCCTTATCCCATAATCCTTTGGAAAAGGGTTGGCTTTTCTTTTACTTCTCTTAGGCCATATGATGGTACTTCTAGAGTATACACCTCACTTTCACAGGTGAAAGGGGCAGTGTCTATAGTATCTAACCACTGCCTGTTTTTGTAAATAAAGTTTTATTAGAACACAGCTATGACAATTCATTTATGTATTGGCTATGACTACAACTGCGGAGTTGAATAGTTGTGAAAGAGACCATATATCCTATAAAGCCTAAAATATTTACTATGAAGAACTTTAAAGAAAAGATTTGATGAATCTTGTTCTATACTATGGGAGATGTATTTAGATTGGGTTATCTGGAATTGGTGCTTGATACACTAAATGAGAAATCATCTGCATAATTCCTTGTGAATGTAAAGATCTGAATAAAACCTAGGTCCTTCTCTGAATTTTCTTCTGTAAATCCAGATTTCTCACAAAGCATGTGGGTCCTTTGCATATACTAGGACAAAGATTATGTACCCAGAAAGCCACATTAATAGCTTTTAAAATACTACCCTGTTTATATTAGTCCCTAGCTTTAACCCCAAGCATATTCTATTCTAATTATGCATAAAAAACCATAAACCCTCTAAAATATATTTAACCCTACAAGAAGATGAGGCTCAATTATTAATTATTTACTGAGTACCACATTAAGAATTTGAGGAGGAGAGATAAGTCATTGTCAACTGTATGCATTATAAAAACTGTATATGTTTAATATATTTTGTTTATGTGTCTCCATATGTGTTTGTTTATATATATATATATATATGTCTATATATGTGTCCTATTACTATGTATCTCTAGCTGTCAAATACTCTTTAAACAGATAATCATTTTTAATAGGAAAAAACATAGTACAAAAAATTATAGACAATTAGGAAAAAGTGTTTTCACCACCATATCAAAAGTTCTACTTAAATTTTTGCATATTTGCTTTCATCACCTGTTCTTCGTGCTTATGTGTTACAGAGTGGCAATCAATAGTATATATGCCATTTTAAAGGCTATGTTTGAAAATGTATCAAAGAATTTTACTTTGTTTTATGATAACAGTCACTTTAATTGCTACTAACTTTTACTTAATGATATTTTGCTTCTTTCACAATGTATTCTATTAAAGATACCATTTTTTAAAAAACAGAAATGCCCACACATTGCCTTTTTACTTTAGTAATTACTTGGCTTAATAACATTTGTCTTTCTGGTGATAAAAGAAACAAATATATGATTATTGTGGGTAATTTGAAAGATATAAAATTGTGTAGAGAAGAAAATATAAATGACTCATAATCTCACCACCTAGTGAAAGTCAATAACAACCTTTCAGTGATTGTCCTCATATATCTTTCAGAATATGCATATATTGGTATATATCTTTATCTGTCTCTAAAGTTATAGCTCTTTACTAAATTATGATCATTATATATGCATAGTTTTATACTTGTATTAGTTGACAATATATTATAAGCATTTTCCCTATCATTCAAAGCTTGATTTTTTTGTAACCTCTCAGTATATTTTATTGTATTTCTTAAAATTTTTAAAGATACTTTGATTATATAAATGTTACATAAAAAGTGTAGGGGATTCCCATATGGCCCACTCCCTCCCCCTCCCACACTTTCCCACATTAACAACATCCTTCACTAGTGTGGTACATTTGTTACAATTGATGAACACGTATTGGAGCATTACCACTAAGAGTGGATTAAAGTTTACATTGTAGTTTACACCCTCTCCCACCCAATTCTGTAGGTTATGGCAAAATATATAATGGCCTGTATCTGTCATTGCAATGTCATTCAGGACAATTTCCAAGTCCCGAAAATGCCCCTGCATTACACCTGTTTTTCCCTCTCCCTGCCCTCAGAACCTTCAGTGGCTACTGTCTCCACATCAATGATATAGTTTCTTCCATTGCTAGAATCACAGTAAATCTATAGTGGAATACCAGTAAGTGTAATTTAGTCCATAGTTCATTCCCCAATCCTGAGGATCCTGGGATGATGATGTCCACTGCACCTCTAATTGAGAGGGGACTGCGATCCATTAGGGCCGATGGATAGAACTCTCTTGTAAAGCTTAATTTTTAATAGCTGCATAGCATTCCTCATATGTGCAGCCTTATAGTACTTTTCTTTTCCCCTACACCTGGATATTTAGGTGGTTTTCAAAAGTCCTGTTATTGGTGATGAGTTTCTTTATTTATAAATATTTGGGAATATTTTTTAGGTTTTCCTGAAGATTTGATGGAAGTAGAATTTCAAATTAAAGTGAGATTAGAAAATTTTGAGGCTGTTAATGCATATTGTCAAATTTTACTCGAGAATTTATGTTAACTTATCCTGCCATTAGTGATTTTAGAATGCTTATTTCCATATGACTTTATGAACATGGGCACTATTTTTCCTTGAAAATTTTGCCAATATAATAATGAAAACTTATATTGTAAATTAATTTATTTCTTTGACTACCATAGTGTTTAAACATATTTGCAGGGATTTGTTGGTCATTAGTATCCCTTCTTTATGACTGATTCTTTATGTCTTTTGCCCATTTTTATATTGAGAAGCTGTGCTTTTTAAAAAGTTACGGTTAAACTTCTATCTGCCATAACCTATGAATATTTTTTCCAATTTTTTATTTGTCTTTAATTTTATTTATGATATTTTTACCTGCAGCAAACTTTCATTTCTGTGTCAGAATAATTGATATTTTTCTTAATAGTTTTATTACTTGTTTTTATTCTTTAAAAGACATTCCTCATTCTTAGGTAGAGCTCTATTCCTCTGCATTTTTCTTCCATTATGTAAGTATGTGTGATTTTATTTGTATATGTTTCACTTATTTGTACCTGAAATATGTTTTGGTAAAATCTAGTTGGATTTCTATCTCAAATAGTTAAGAAATTTTTTCAGAATTATTTATTGAAAATATGAATCCTTTGCCAGGAATAGACATCTCAACTTTAATGTATGTAATTATACTCTTTCTGTTGGGCTCTTTGATTCTCCTATTCAGTTCCTTTGGTTTCATCATCAATTCTTGGAGTAGTACAAGACCATGATTTTTAAAAACTTTATAATGAGATTCAATATCTAGTAGAGCATGTCTCTCTTTGTTACTCTGTTCAAAGATTCCCTGGCTTCTCATTTTGTACAATGAATTATAGAATACTTTTTAACTTTAATTTTGAAATAACTTTAAACTTCCAAAAAAGTTGCAAGAATAATAAAAAGAACTCCTGTATACCCTTTACCCCAATTCACTTTTTAAAAACATTTGACAAATTTGCTTTAAATGAAATAAATAGTACACATATATACTATGTATTTTTTCATTTGAGAAAATATGATTTATTTTTATTATAATTTTTTTGTTTGAAAGTAGATTATATACATTATATATCTTAATACTGTATTGCTTATTTTCTAAGAGCAAGGACATTATCTTATATAGTCATAGCATAGTTATCCATTTCAGGAAATTTCATAGTGATACAATATTTTTTTATCTAATTTACAATCCATATTTCAATTTTGACAATTGTTCTTTAATATCGTTTATGGCATTTTTCCCTCCAGTGCATGTTCTAGTTCATGATCACATATTTTATTTTTCCTGACTCTTTAATCTTCTTTAACCTAGAACAGATCCTCAACATTTCTTTGGCTTTCATGATACTGACATTTTTGACAAATACAAGCCTGTTATTTTATATAACGTTTCTTGCTACGGTTTGAAGAGTTTTCTTCATAATAACGATGCAGATTACCCATTCTAGGAGTCTACTATGTAAGTAATGCTGTGTTCTTCCCAGGTATCACCTCCAGAAGTACACTGTGCCTGTCCTCCTTTCCTGTGTAGAGTTAGCTGTGGCACGAGTCAGGGTGTTATCAGTTTCTCCACTTGCCAATAAGAAGCAATTTGGACCATGCACATATCCTGCTCCTCATAAATCTGCCGTATCCCATAAGATTTGGCATACTTGATGATTCTAGTCTGAATCAACCTTCAGTTGGTTGCAAAATGGTGATATTCACTAGCGCCTCCTCTCCCACCACATTTATCAGTAGTTACTGTAATGTAAGGAAGGGGCCTCTTTTCTATTTGTTTATCTCTGTATTTATCTATCACCTATCTGTCCATACATCCATTTGTTTTCAGTATGGGCCCATGGATTCTTTAGGTTAAAATCCCTTAGTGACCTTTATTATTTTGATGCTAAATGTGTCCCAGATTTGGCAAATAGGAGCCCTTAAAAGTGATTCTTTTGTCCTTTTGCTATGTGTTCATCATTCTTTGAGCATTTATTTCCTTAATTTCTGGCCCAATATGTTTCCACTCTGGAAACACACATTGCTTCAAGGATCCCTGGTTCTACTTACTGGGATGATATTTAGAAACAAGATCTGAGTTGTAGGTGGCTCAATGCTATGTTGGTGCTTCTAAGCCCATTCAACAGACAGAAAAAGAGAAATAAGTATTATTTCTAATCCAATTCAGGCCCAAAGGATTCTTTCTTGCTTTCCTTCCTTCCATATTTTTATGTCCCTTATTTCACAATGAGAACCCTAATCCCAGCATCAATGCATTTGTTCATTTGTTCAGTTCTACAACACATACAAAATAGTTTCAGAACTATACCTCTGTAAAAATCAAATCCACTAAAAGGGTTCAAGGTTTTATTAAATTCTTTTTTCACTGTATTGAAGATATATAATCAATGTACTACATATAAAACTTACTTGGGTTTGTTTTCTTTGCTCCCTTCAAAAATAAGAAGATATGCATATGTTTTCTTATTTACTCTGCTTTTTAAAAAATATAAAGGTAGCATATTATATATAACCTCTTGCATTTTGCTCTATTTACTTAAATATCTCCTAGAAATCACACTCCATGCAGTTCATAGAGATCTTCCTCATTCTCCCTTATAGCTGCAGGGTTCCCATTGTGTACATGTACCACAGTTTATTAAACTAATCTCCCATGTTTAGGCATTTAACATCATTTTCAATATTTTGCAATTGTACATAATGCTACAATGAATGGCTTTGTGCATATATTCTCTGTATTGTTTTAAGTGTTAGAGTGTATTCTTAGATATATGTTTGCTGGATCAAAGGGAAAAAAAGCATATGGAGTTTTGTTAGACCTGGGCACATACTCCTCTTTGGGGTTTTGACTTTGAATTTCGACCAGCTATAAATAAGAATGCCTATTTTCCCATAATACTTCAATGAAGTATCTTGTCAAGCTTTTGATTTTTTGCCAATCTGATAAGTAAAGTTGAACATCTTTTCATGTGCTTTAAGAACAATTTTAACATCTTTTGGTGAAAACTCTTCTGCCTGTTTTCTATATGATTGTTGGATTTTCCATCAATATTTAAATATTTTTTTAATTTTAAGGGTATTATTGCAAAATGTTTTCTTCTAATTTCTCATTTGTGTTTGATGTTGCTTACAGTGATTTTTGCCATACAAAAGCTTTTTTTACTTATTATTTTCATATAGTCAAATGCCCCAATCTATTCTTTTGTTGCATCTGTTTTGAGTCATAGGTAGAAGGCCTTTTTTCTACACCAAAGTTATAGATGAATTCATTCATGTTTTCCTATGGAAATTGTGTAGCTTAACTTTTTATATTTATTCCAGTTTCCTAATTTTTCCCATAAAATTTCCACATATTTCTTTTAAGGACATTGTTAAATATTTTTCACATTTTATAATTATACTTAAAACCTTTTTCCTATTATATTTTCTTATTAGTTATTTATGATATATAGAGGATTCATTGATTTTTTTTAATATGGAAGAAGTTTAGGTTTACAGAAATAACATGAAGAAAGTACAGAATTCCCATATACTCCTTTCAAACACACAGTTTTCCTTATTATTTGCATTAGAGTAGTATATTGCTACAATTGATGATACAATTTTATCATAATATACTCTTACTATAACCTATAATTTAAATTATGGTTCATTGTTCAGTTCTATGGTTGTTTTAAATTCTTATTCTGGTAACATTTATACAACAAAATATTTCTCATTTTAACCACTTTCAAATATTCAATTCAGTGAGCTAACTACATTCACATGTTGTGCTACCATAATCACCATCCATTGTCAAAACTATTCCATAAACCAAAACAGAAACTCTGTACCAATTAAACATTAATTCCCCATTCCCTACCCCACCTCAATACCTGGTAACTTGTATTTTAACTTCTTAAATTCTAATTTAAATTAGAATTTGCATATTCTAATTATACCATATAAGTGAGAACATACAATATTTGCCCTTTTGTGTTTGGCTTGGCTAATTTCACTCAACTTGATATCTTCAAAGTTCATCCACATTGTCACATGTATAAGAAATTCATTTCTTTTTATGGCTGAAAAACGTTCCATTGTATATATTTAGCACACTTTATTTATCCATTTATCCATTGATGGACACTTGGGTTGCTTCCATCTTTTGGCAATTATGATTATGCCACTATAGACACTGGGGTGAAAATAGCTGTCCAAGTTCCTGCTTTCAATTCTTTCGGGTAGTTACCGAGAAGTGAGATTGCTGGGTCAAATTCTAAACTTAACTTTCTAGGAACCACCAAAATGTTTTCTACAGTGGCTGCAGTGTTTTATATTCTCTCTAGCAATGACTCCATATTTCTATTTCTGCCCATACTCTCCAACACTTATTTTTTCCTTTTTTAAATAGTAGCCATCCTAGTAGATGTGAAATGATATCTCACTGTGGTTTTTTCTTTATATTTTCCTAATGGCTAATGATGTTGAACATCTTTTCATTTGCATATGTTCTTTGGAGAGATATCTATTCAAGTCTTCTGTCCATTTTTAAATTGGATTGTATATCTTTTCCTTGTAGAGTTGTAGGTTTTCTTTATATATTCTGGATATTAGACCCTAATCAGATATGTGGTTTCCAAATTTTTCTCCCATTCTATAGGTTGTTTTTTAAATTTCATGATGAAGTACATTGATGCACAAAAGTTTTTAATCTTCTGATGTCCATTTATCTATTTTTTTCTTTTGTTGTCATGCTTTTGGTGTAAAGTCTAAAAAAAACAATGCCTAACAAAAGTCCTGAATATGCTTCAATATGTTTTCTTCTATGTGTTTTATAGCTTTGGTTCTTATATTTAGGTCTTTGATCTATTTTTGTGTTCATTTTGTATATGGTATCAGGTAAGGATCCATCTTTCTTCTTTTGCTTATAGATATCCAGTTTTCCTGGCACCATTTGTTGAAAAGATTATTCTTTCCCAATTGAATGTACTTGACAAACTTTCAAAATAAATTGACCATAAATATGAGGGTTTATTAATGAAATCTCAGTTTGAGTCCATTGATCTATATGTCTGTTGTTATGCCAGTGCCACACTTTAAAATTGCCCAGCTTAAGTTATCAAAATAGGGCCAGGTATTCACTAATGGGGCACAGATCTGCCCCCAGGAGTTTGGGACAAGAGATGCCTAAAAGCAGTTTCCTGGTTGGCCAGCAGATAGCGCTTATCAGTAAATCTTACACAGAGGTGACTCTTTCAACTTCCACTTGCTCTTGATTCTGGTCTGGCCAGAGCTGAGATTTAAAGCATGCTTTGCTGGCCAAATTCACAGATGAGAAAACACTTTCCACCCTCTGCCACACCCTTCCCCTTCCCAAGATGGAAGAAGAAGTCTGTTCCCCTCTCAGTTGACTGCAGTGAGCCATGGGTTTTATCCAGCCTGTTCACCTTGAGGATGGGGAATGGGTGCCATTCCCAGCCATGGGGTTTAGCAGCTCACAGTTTTCATTTTGGCTTCTTCGTTTCTCTGTTCCTCCTCCTCCTGGCATGTACTGAACACTCTCCTGGTCTGCAGAGCCCCAAATTAGGTCCTTTGGACAGCTTTTTGCCCTTCCTTTGTGAGAGAGTTGAGCCCTGACTACCTATCTTGATGCCATCTTTCCAAGTAATTTCTCTATATAGGATTATGCTGTCTGCCAACAGAGAAAGTTGTAGTTTCTCCTTTCCAATTTAAATGCCTTTATTTCTTGTTTTGTCTAATTGCTCTGACTAAAACTTCTAGTAAAATGTTTAATAGCAGTGGTGACAGTGGTGGAGTGTTAGGGAGTAGGGGAGTGTTCCCTCTTCTTCAAATTTTTTGGAATAGTTTGAGCAGGAACAACATTAATTCTTCTTGGAATGTTTGGTAAAATTCACCAGGGAAATGACCTGGCACTGGGCTTCTCTTTGTTGGGAGATTTTTGATGCCTGATTCAATCTCTTTGCTTGTTCCTGGTCTGTTGAAATCTTCTATTTCTTCTTGACTCAATGTAGGTAGTTAGTGTGCTCTAGGAATTTGTCCATGTCATCTAGGTCTTCTAATATGTTGACATACAATTGTGCAAAGTATCCTCTTATAAATTATTTTTATTTCTGTGGGATCATTAGAAATGTCCCCTTCCCAATTAATTTCTGATTTTAGCTATGGGCAACCTCTCTCTTTTTTTTCCTGTGTAAGTCTAGCTAAATGGTTTGCCAATTAGATTGATCATTTCAAATAACCAACTTTTTGTTTTATTAAGGATATAAATATCAGCTAATTTCTGTTAAAATTAAAAATCAAATTTCATACCTATAATATCCTATATTATGCCCCACAGTTGGCATTTATATATTATTAAAAGAATGATCTCCTACTCAGATTTTTAAAAATAAACAGAGTAATAACTATATGTAAAGTTATTTAATATGTGTGTGTTTAAAGAAAGATGCCTTTACAAATATATGGAGTTAACACAGAAACTATATATTTTATGTAAATATATATCATATTTTTATATTATATATTTATGTACATGAATGTTGGTGAAATTTGTCTAATGTGGTTGAAGACCATGGGGTAGACCAGACATATTTATTCATCCATTATCCATCTATCCATCCATCCAATAAATATCTCCTGTTTAACTAATATGTATTGATCACTAGGTTAGGTTCTGTATACAAAGACTTTCAAAAATTGTTTAATCTCTGGAAGGCTGAAACATGAATTGTTTAATCTCTGGAAGGCTGAAACATGAATCATAGTAAATTCCCTTTTTCATGGACCTACTTTAGCATTCATACACAGGCATTTTACTTTTTTTCCTCAACAAAGCACTGATGGCAATGTCTCAAGTAGTAATAGATAAATAGAAAAATATAAACCTTAGCAGTTGACGATGCCTATTTTCTTCAAGAGTTTCATAGAGTTTTAGCCATGTAACTTCACTTATTTATTATTCAAAAAGTTCATTGTCTCTTTTATGGAAACTATCTGACAGATACGAAGATACATGAGGTCTACAGAGAGACATGAAATTTGTCACTGAAAATACAAATTTACTATAGTATTAATTAATCAATCAGTTATTTCCCTAACTCATTCTCATCTGACACATTTAATGAAAACCATTGATGATTTCTATTATAATAAACTGAACTTTAAAACAAAACAAAGACGTTATAATATTTGTATAATTCACATTGAAAGTGATAAAAACTCTACCTGAGACATTTATTTTTGTGATTATAAAAAATGTAGTTAAAACTATAGCTATGGAGCAGTAAATCACCATATGCTATCTTATGTCTAGGCTTGGACTGAGACCGTTAAATATGAACAGAATTAACATTAATGTGAGCTTTCCCTGGATGTTTCAGTATAACTTCTGATATTTTTTCCAAAAGCTTAAAAAAAGGCTTTCATTTAAAATGCATTACTTAGGGAACTATTTTAATGATTTGACTCTTTTTCATTCAAGAAGCAAAGTAACTTTTCTTTGAAAACTGATATCTGCCAAGAATTTGATTATTGAATGGAGATCAGCAAGTTTTAGATGTGTGGAACATCTGTCAGAAATTTTGGAAAGGAATTGCCAACTCCACTGAAATCCATGAAATCAGCAAGCACATTATATTAGGAAATAAAACTGAAGCTGATTCAACATGGTGATTGCATAATTCAGAGGGAAGGGCTGGTGAACTTGTGATAGATTTTTCGTCCCCTCCACTCCTCACTACATGTCTCTCCACATGACACCCTAAAATACAACTATAATATTATTCTTTTCTTCCCAAATCTTCCATAATTCCCAAGTCCTACTAAATAAAGTCTGGATGCCTAGATCTGACAAAGTCCTAGACAACCACCCCAACTCACATCTTCAATCTCAACTCCTGCTACCTACACTCTTTACTGGACACTCTGCCTCTTCATTCTCCCTGTGCAAGTACACAACTTAAACCACCTCCTAGCCCCTCCACATGCTGTTTCCTCAGTTTGGAATTCTCTGCACAAATGTTTCCATCTCCAATTGCCCATATCCACTGTAAAGCATTCCCCGATTCTTACAACTATATGACCTTACTATGTATCTTATATTTTTCACAAACATGAAAGGGTTAATGTAACATGTACTTTTCTATTCTTTATCCATTTAATCATAGATCTAAAAGATCTTTAAATAGCAACTGAGCCCATATACCTCCTCTTCATTTTTCACATAAATGTGTTTATTTAATTATCTTAAAGAAGAAACAAAGAATGTGATGTTACTTTCTCTTTAATTAAAGATAAAACCAGAAGCCAGGTTTCACTGAGGGAGTTGAGAAGTGGGTAGGATTTCACTATTGGTCAGATTTTAAACAGTCCACTTCATATATTTAACAGCCAAATTCTGTTACATCTAATGGACACACCATAATTTAATTAGGCCATTCCATCTTAAAAGATACTTTAGTTGTCCCTAGTTGTTTATTTAAAAAATTTTTTTCTTCTTTTGCAGTTTAGAATATTTTTATTATAGAAGAATATTAAGAAGCATCTTAAAACTCTGAATAAGTATTTCTTACCTTTTCTAATTATATATCTCTGTAACACAATATTTTCTTCAGACTCAACTAAGCCAATATATTGCAACAGAATGAATGAACAGATATGATAATTTAGCTATTTCCCAATAAGCCAGAAATATAGAGAATTTTAAAATGATAAAATCATTTCTCTTACCCAAAAATTTATTTAATTTTGGGAAACAGTTTTTAAATGTATTAAAATGTATGATAATATTTTCTTTTTTTTTTTTTATTGTGGGTAAAAATAAAAATTTTCACAATACATACCAACATTTGCAAAATGATATGTAAATATATATGCATATATGTGCATTTGCTTACAAAAATGTTATTTATGTATATATATAAATATATTTTAAGAGGTGCTTAGATTACCCAAAATATTACACGGAACCCACTGGGATTCCCATGTTGCCCACCTCCCACACCTCTCACCATATCCCACACAAACATCTCCCACAAGTGTGGCCCACCACCCTCAATGGACTTACACATCCTGGGGCCTTGCCACCAACCATAGACCACAGTTCACATCGTAGACCACACTTTCTCCCACACAGTTCTGAGTGGTGTGTGCTGATTTAAAATGGCCTACATCCGTTGCCACTAAGGTACTCAGGACAACCTCCAAATCCCAATGAAGCCCCTGTATTTCAACTGCTCGTCCCCTCCCTGCCCCAAAAGTGTCAAGTGGCCACTGGCTCCACCTCATTGTTATAATTTCTTCCATTTCTAGAATCACCATATGTGAACAACAGAATACCATCAAGTCCACTCTAGTCCATAGCTCTTCCCCCGATCCTGAGGGGACTGGGATGGTGATGTCCACTCCACCTCCAAGTGAGAGAGGGCTTATATCCCATGGTTATGGTGGGTGGAATGATCCTGCCTGCAGATGCAGGCCCTCTCCATTCCCTGGGATGGCCATTGCCCATCGTTGTCTCCTCACCAGGTGACTTGGATGAGTCCATTGAGCTGTAGGGTAGGAGTTGCAGCTCCACGGAGATTCCGTGCACACCTGGCACATAGGTAGGCCAGAGGCTCCAGTCTCTGGAAGTATACCTAAAAACTTCAGCATCACATATAGGTTTGAATAGAAGGGACTGATGAACCCTGTGCAGGGAGGACTTATTTGAGTCCAATTCTGTCACTCTCAGGAGCACAGATTCCAAAATAGAGCCCCCCTGATGAGGCATCAGTTTCTGGGTCTATCCCCACTTATAGAGGACCTGGGTGTCTCCAGAGCTCTCAGGAGCCCCTCTGTGTGGGGTGTAAAATTTCTTATAAACCATGAGGCTTTTAATAGAAAACACTCTATTGTTTATATGGAAGAACTTTTTTTCAAGGATTTTCAGTGGAATTATTTCTTAGCAAGGAGATTGCTTTTTACCATGAATTATAATTATGTATCATAGTGTCTTCTCTCCACCTTCCCTGCCAATGGCCTGCATGGTAGAATAAGTTATTCTCTTCTCTTCTTGAAGGTAGAATATTATTATCAGTAGCACTAACATGTATTGATCCTATGCCAACAGCGTCAGAGGTCTTACAGTCCTCAGAACAACCTCATGGAGGTGTGTATTACTATTCTTATATCACACATGTGAAAACTGAAGCTTAAAGAAGTCAGTTAACTGGAAAGTGAAGGAGGCAGCATTTGAATCCAGTTTGTCAGCAAAGCCCTGGCTCCTAACCACTGTCTCTCCTTCTGCACAGAGTAGGCCCTTTGGATATACTTGCTGAGTTATTATGCCTGGAATAAAACAATAGGGGAATTTGCACAGAACACAAACACCACGTGTGTGTATATTTTATACTTGCTTTTCCCCCCTTTTTAATTTTTAATTTTAAAGAAGATTCAGATTTTAAAAGGTTACATCAAAAATATAAGAGATTCCCATAAACCGCATCCTTCTTCCTCCCCCATTTCCCCTATTAATAACATCTTACATTAGTGTGGTACATTTGTTATTGATGAACAGATATTGAAGCACTGCTACTAACCATGGTCTATAGTTTACATTATGGCTTACACTTTGCAATGTATAATTTTATAGGTTTTGACAAAATGTATAATGGTCTGTATCCATCATTGCAATATCATGCAGAACAATTCCAATGCCCTAAAATTTTTTAAAGGAATTTTCTTCCTTTGGCCACAAATTGTGTTATTTTCCTTGAGGACATTTATCTTCTGGAAGAAATTACTGAATAAAAATCTGATTTGTGTTTTGTTGGTACCTGGTTCCATTATTATATTCCAGAATCAACAGTTTATTTGTACATTAAAATAAAAATTCTATTTCTTTGATAGGAAGATAGACAGGGGAAAAATAGGGACATGGAGGTTTTTATGATTGAGAAATAAGCTTGGGGGAAGGGGCAAGATAGCAGCAGAGTAAGGTGATTCAAGAGTCAGCTTGTCCTACAGGGCAGTTAGTAATCACCCAGAGCTATCTTAAGCACCTGTTTGGGGGTTCCAGGAGACCAGAAGAGCATCCTGCAACATCCTTGAAGGAATGGAAGGAGGAGACTGCACATTTGCAGTGAAGATTCTTGAGTAGAGTACTCCACGCTGTGGAAGCCAATACCCATCCTTCACTGGCTGCACAAACCACCTTGGAAGCTAATACCTGGTTGGAATGGAAGCTCTATGTCCCAAAATTGGGTAGGAAGAGACGGTCGGGCACTGACTTCAGCTACTGATTAGTAAAATTGGCTGGCTAAAGTATAATCCTAATTACAGGTAAAGTTTGAACCTGTCCAAGTTGGAAAGAGGCCAGTAGCTGTCATTTTGACTCAACCCCTCACTTGAGGGGAAGCAGGACTGATTGAAAATCACTGTGACAGTAGAGACCAGCTTCTGCCCACACAGATTGGATTGCACCCCTAGCCTAGGCTCCAGCCCCACTTCTGGCATAGAGGAAGCTGGGGAGATCTGCACCAGCCTCTCCAGACAACTTCAGGTGCTTTTGGCCAGCACAGACTGGATAATTGGACACCTGGGGCTCCATCCCCATCCCCCAATAGGAAAGTGCTTGGATTTGCACAGATTGATTCCATAACCCCCCCCCCCGCCGCCCCGTGCATAGGATATGAGGGGAGATGATGCTTCTTCAGCTCTCAGCCTGCACAGACTGGATTATTAGACATATTTAGCTCCATACCTGCCCCCCAATAGTATAGGAGGAGCTGGTGTTTTCTCAGCCTCTCTGGGCAATGGCAGGCACTTTTGGCCTGCATGGACTGGACTGGTGGGCACTCCTGGATCCACTTCCCATCCCTAATAGGACAAGAGGGAAGTGGTGTTTCCCCAGCTGCTCTGGAAAACCTAGGTGCTTTCAGCCTGCATGGACTGATTTGTTGAGCACCTTCGATTCCATCTCCTGCCCCTCAAAGGATAGGAGGGGGCTGGTGTTTCTTCAGCCTTTCTGGGCAATTGCAGGTACTTTTAGCCCACACAGACTGTATACTCAGACACCTGTAGCTCCATCTCTGCCCCTCAATAGGACAGAAGAGGGGCTGTGTTTTCCTCAGCCTCTCTACTGCAGGCGCTTTTGGCCTGCACAGGTTAGTTTGTTGGATGGCTGTGGTCCCATCCTCTCCCTTTAAAGGGCAGAAGGGATAGTACTCCCTCAGCCTCTCAGAACAACTACAGGTACTTTTGGCCCACATAGATTGCATATTTGGGGACTCTGGAGGGTCCATACCACCCCTGGCATGGGAGGAAAGGGACCAGAGCTATGTTAGTCTACCTGGTCAACTGTGATCAGATTTGACCCTCATGACTTAGTTTGCTGCCTACATCTGCAGCTCCATCTACAACCAGGCAAGGGAGGAAGGGGCATGCAGCTTCATCACTCTCTCTGGGTAACTACAGATGGACTTTTCCTGCAAGGCTTGGATTACTAGACATGGCTATGACTCCATCCCTACCCCTGGAAGAGGAGAAAGGAGAAAGAAGCTTTATTAGTTCCTGGGGCAATGTGTGCAGCTTCAGCTTCCAAAGCTTACAGTACCAACTAAATCCTTAAATCCTACTATACAACCATCAAGGCAGAAAGGGCAAGAAAGCCCTAAAGAGAGAAACTGCACCCTGAATAAATACGTCAAGTAAGCCAGATGCCAAGACACCAATAAAAAATTACAATCCATACCAAGAAAGAGGAAGATATGTCCCAGTTTAAGGAAAAAGATAAGTCTCCATATGACATAAAGGAGTTGAGACAACTAATTATAGATGTTCACACAAATCTCCTTAACAAATTCAATGAGATGGCTAGCAATAAGGATATTAAGAAGACACTGGGTAACCACAAAGAAGAATTTGAATGCAAAGATAGAAAAATAGCAGATCTTATGAGAATGAAAGGCACACTAAATGAACTTAAAAATACACTGGAGGCATATAACAGCAGAACAGAGAAGACAGAAGAAAGGATCAGTGAGCTTGAAGACATGGCCTCTGAAAGGGAACATACAAAAGAACAGATAAAGTAAAGAATGGAAAAAATTGACCAGGGTCTCAGGGAAATAAATGACAGCAAGAGACATGCAAACATACATGTCATGGGTGTCACAGGAGAAGGAGAGAAGGGAAAAGGGGCAGAAGGAATATTTGAAGAAATAATGGTAGAAAGTTTCCCAACCCCATTAAAGGTCATAGATATTCATGTCCAAGAAGCACAGCATATGCCTATCTGAATAAATCTGAATAGACCTAGTATGAGACAGATACTAAGCAGAATGCCAAATGCCAAAGGCAAAGAGAGAATTCTGAGAGCAGCAAGAGAAAAGTGATGCATCACATACAAGGGACACCCAGTAAGATTAAGTGCTGATTTCTCATAAAAAACCATGGAGGCAAGAAGGCAGTGGTATGATATATTTAAGATACTGCAAGAGAAAAACTGCTACCCAAGAATCTTATATTCAGTGACATTGTCTTTCCAAGCTGAGGGCAAATTTAGAATATTCACAGATAAACAGAAACTGAGGAAGTCTGTAACCAAGAGACCAGCTTTGCAGGAACTGCTAAAGGGAGTGCGACAACCTAAAAAGAAAAGACAGGAGAGAAGGACTTTGAAAACAGTCTAGAAATGAAGATTATATCAGTAAAAGCAGCTAAAAATGTAAAAAGAGTTGTGAAAATAAGATATGACAGATAAAACCAAAAGTTCAAAATGGGTGAAATAAGAACTGCCTTATTTCTTATAAATGAATGCTAATGGATTAAACTACCCAATCAAAAGACACAGACTGGTGGAATGAATATGAAAATATGAGACATCTATATGCTGTCCCAAAGAGATTTACTTTAGACACAAGGATACCAATAGATTGAAAATGAAAGTCTGGAAAAAGATATTACATACATGTAGTAACCAAAAAAAGCTGGAGTAGCTATACTGCATTGGATAAAATTAACTTTAAAAGCCAAACTTTCATTAGAGACAAGGAAGGACATTGTGTATTAATAAAAGGGTCAATTCACCAAGAAGAAATAATAATAAGTGTATATGTACCTAACCAGGATGCTCCATTTTACACGAGGCAAACACTGGCAAAACTAAGAGAGAAATAGATATCTCTACAATAATAGTTGGAGACTTCAATACAACACTCTCAGCATTGGATAGAACATCTGTAGATGATCAATAAAGAAACTGAGACCTTGAATAATATGATAAATGAACTAAACCTAATAGTATATACAGAGCATTGCACCCCAAAACAGCAGGATATGCATTCTTCTCAAGTGCTCATGGATTGTTCTCCAGTATAGATCATATGTGGGGTCATAAAGCAGATCTTATAAATTCAACAAGATTGAAATTATACACAGCACTTTTTCTGATCATAATGGAATCAAGTTGAAAATGAAAAACAGGCAGTAAAAGGGAAAATTCACAAATCTATGGAGGTTAAACAACACTCTATTTTACAAAAATGGCATTTAGTGTATTCACAGAGTTGTGTGTCCAACACAACAATCAACATTAGAGCATTTTCATTACCCCAATTCACATAGCTGTCATCCCCCAATCTCCCCAAATTCCCTAACTCTAGGCAAACACTGATCTACTTTTTTGCCTATCATGGACATTTTATACAAATGAACAGATACATTATGTGGTCTTTTGTGATTGACTTCTTTCACTTAGAATATTGTTTTCCAGGTTCATCCATGTTGTAGCATATGTCAATACTTCATTCTTTTTATTGATGAACAATATTACATTGTATAGATATATAAAATTTTATTCATTCATTCATCAGTTGATGGACATTTGAGATGTTTCCCTTTTTTAACTATTATGAATAATGTCGCAATGAACATTTGTGTACAAAATTTTATTTGGACATAGGTTTTCATTCTTTGGAGCCCAAACCTGGGAGTGGAACTGCTGGGTAACTGCATGCTCAAATCTTGGAGGAACTGCCAGACTGTTTTCCACTTCGGCTGCACCATTTTATATTCTTATCAGCAATGTCTGAGGTTTCTCATTTCTCCACATCCTCACCAACTCCTGTTATTGTCCATATTTTTACTATTGCCACCTTAGTGGATGTGCAATGGTATCTCAATGGGTTTTTAAAAAAAAACAAATCAATTTTATTTATCATATTAATAAAGCATAAATCCATTCAAAGTGTACAATCAATGGTATTTGTTTATCACATAGTTGAGTATTCATCACGTCAATCATTTTTAGAGTACTTTCATTATTCCAATAATAATAATAATAAACAAAAGACAACAGACAAAACTCATCACTTCTCAATCTCTCTATGCTTCCCCTGCCATACATAGGTGCTATTCTTTGTCCTTCTTTCTAGTACATTTGTATGTATATTTTTTAAAAATAGTCTTATATATGCAATATCACCCATATTTGTGTTTTACATGAGGTTTCATTATCTTTTACAGTCCCATGTTACAGTTTACAGTTTTTAGCTTTCCTTCTAGTAATATACATGACCTTAGACTTTCTCTTCAACCACTGTCATACCCATATGATAGCCCTGCTAGTTATAAACATTATGATATGCTTTCACCATTTCTATTCATTTCCAAAGATTTACAAAAAACCTTTCTACCAGTTCTGCACAGATTAACCCTCAGTTTTCCATTCTCTTTCCGCATTCTATGATCTGGTGACCTATATTCTAATTATTAACTCCATGAGTTTACATAATGTATTTGTTAATAATAGCACAATCATACAGTATTTTTCCTTTTGTGTCTGGCTTGCTTCGCTCAACATAGTGTCCTCCACGTTCATGCATGTTATCATATGCTTCATGACTTAATCTCTTTTTATGGCTGCATAATATTCCATCATGTGTATACAGCAAAATTTCCTTTTCCACTCATCAGTTGATGGACACCTGGGTTGTTTCCAGCTTTGGCAATCATGAATAGCACTGCTATGAACATTAGTTTGCAGATGTCTGTTCATGTCTCTACTCTCAGTTCTTCTGGGATATACCTAGTAATAGAATTGCTGGGTCACATGACAAGTCTATATTTAACTTCCTTAGGAGCTGCCAAAGAATCCTCCACAGTGGCTGTACCATTCTACATTTCCACCAACAGTGAATAAGCATTCCTATCTCTCCACATCCTCTCCAACATTTACAGTTTTCTGACTTTTTAATAGCAGCCAGTCTAATAGAGGTGCAAAAGTGTTGAATTTTGAGGAGGTCCCATTAATCTATTTTCTCTTTTGTTGTTTGTGCTTTGGGTGTAAGGTTTAAGAAACTACCACCTATGAAAAGAACTTGAAGATGTTTTCCTACATTTTCTTCTAGGAATTTTATGGTTGTCACTTTTATATTAAGGTCCTTGATCCATTTTGAGTTAATTTTTGTATAATTTGTGAGATAGGGATCCTCTTTCTTTCTTTCAGATATGGCTATATAGTGCTCCAAACATGATTTGGCCCAGATGTGCAAGTTTGACAGCCTTGTGAACAATCACTTCACTGTGGATGTGAGAGTCTGTTTCTGAGTTCTTGATTCAATTCCATTTGTCAATCTGTCTGTTTCTATGCCAGTAGCTGGCTATTTTTTTTACCCCTGTACTAAGGGATATGTTTTTAATGTCTGGAAATGAGATTCCTCCAACTTTGTTCTTTTTTCTTTTTAAGACATTTTTTGGGTATTCAGAGCGCCTTACCCTTCCAAATAAATTTGATAGTTGGTTTTTCTATTCCTGCAAGAAAGACTGTTGGGGTTTTTATTAGGATTGCATTGAATCTATAAATCAGTTTGGGTAGAATTGATCTTAATGATATTTAGTTTTCCAATCCATGTACACGGAATGTCCTGCCATTTATTTAAGTCTTCTTCGTGTTCTTTCATCAATGTTTTGTAGTTTTCTGAATACAGGTCCTTTATGTCCTTGGTTAATTTTATTCCTAAATACTTGATTGCTTTAGTTGCTATCATACATGCATTTTTTCCCTTAATTTCTGCCTCAGATTGCACATTAGCAGTGTATGGAGACATTATTGCTTTTTGCATATTAATCTTTTATTTTGATGGGCTCATTTATTAGTTCTAGTAGCATTGTTGAGGATTTTTAAAGAAATTCTAGATATAGGTTCATATTATCAGCGAATAGTGAACATTTTACTTCTTCCTTTCCTATTTGAGTGCCTTTTATTTCTTAATCTAGCCTAATTGCTATAGCTAGAACTTCTGGCAAAATACTGAATAACAGTGGTGGGAGTGCACATCCTTGTCTTGTTCCTGATCTCAGTGGGAAAGCATTTTGTCTTTCACCATTGAGTTCAATGCTAGCCGTATGTTTTTATATATTCACTTTTCCATATTGAGAAAGCTTCCTTCTATTCCTATCTTTTGGAGTGTTTTTATCAAGAAAGCATGCTCTATTTTATCAAATGCCTTTTCTACATCAATTGAAAGGATCATGTGGTTTTTCTTCTTCAACTTATCAATGTGGTTTATTACACTAATTAATTTTCTTGTGTTGAACCACCTTTGCATACCTGGGATAAAACCCAATTGATTATGGTGTATAATTTTTAAAATCTGCTTTTGGATTTGGTTTTACTGAAAATTTTGCATCTATATTATTAGAGATATTGGTCTGTAATCTTCTTTTTTCATAGTATCTTTATCTGGTTTTGGTATTAGGGTGATGTTGGCTTCATAGAATGAGTTTGGTAGTGTTCTTTCCTGTTCAATTTTTTGGAAGAGCTTGAGCAAGATTGGGATTAGATTGTCTTTGAATGATTGATAGAATTCACCTGTGAAACCATCTGGTCCCGGGCTTTCATCTTTAGGAGGTTTTTGATGACTGTTTCAATCTCTTCACTTGTGATTGGTTTTTTAAGGTCTTCTATTTCTTCTAGGGTCAATATAGGTGGTTTGTGTGTTTCTAGGAATTTATCCATCTCATCTACATTGCCTACTTTTTGGGCATACAGTCATTCATAGTATTCTCTTATGATGTCTCTTATTTCTGTGGGGTCTGTGGTAATGCCCCCCCCCACACTTCTGATTTTATTTGTTTGCACTTTCTCTCTTTTTTTCTTTGTCAGTCTAGCTAAGAGTTTGTCTATTTTGTTGTTCTTCTAAAAGAACCAACTTTTGATTTTGTTGACCCTCTTTATTATTATTATTGTTCTCTATTTCATTTATTTCTGCTCTGATCTTTACTCTCTTTCTTTCCTTTGGCTTGGTTTGGAATTAGTTTGGTGTTCTTTTTCTAGTTCCTCCTGGTGTGCAATTAGATCTTTAATTTTAGCTCTCTCTTCTTTTTTAATGTAAGCATTGAGGGCTGTAAATTTCCCTCTCAGCACTTCCTTTGCAGTGTCCCATAGGTTTTGATATGTTGTGTTCGCATTTTTATTTGTCTCAAGATATTTGCTGAATTCTCTTCCAATTTCTTCTTTGACCCACTGATTATTTAAGACTGTGTTGTTAAAAAAATAGTGTGTTGTTTAATTTCCATATTTATGACTATTCCTTTTTCCCATCCATTATTGATGTCCAGCTCCATTCTGTTATGAACACAGACAGTGTTTAGTATAATTTCAATCTTTTTATATTTATTGAGACTTGTTTTGCAACCAAACATATGGTCTGTCTTGAAGAAGGATACATGAGCACTTTTAAAGAATGTATAAACTGCTGTTTTGGGGTGCAATGTTCTATAGATGTCTGTTAGTTCTAGTTCATTTATCATATTATTCAAGCTTTCTGTTTCTTTATTTATCCTCTGTCCAAATGTTCTATCCAATATGAGAGCAGTGTATTGAAGTCTCTAACTATTATATTAGAGACATCTATTTCTCCTTTCAGTTTTGCCAATGGGTGCCTCATGTATCTTGGGCACTCGGGTTAGATGCATAATTATTTAGTATAGTTAGTTCTTCTTGGTGAATTACTCCTTTTATTAATATGTAATAACCCTCTTCATCCCTTAAATGAAACTGTTTTTTTAACTTAAAATCTACTTTGTCCAATATTAGTATCACTACTCCAGCGCTTTTCTGTTTACAGTTTGCATGGAATATCTTTTTCCAACCTTTCACTTTAAACCTAGTTGTGTCCTTATGTCTGAGGTGAATCTCTTGTAGACAACATATAGATGGCTCGTTTTTTAAATCCATTCTGTCTATGTCTTTTAATTGGGAAGTTGAAGTCATTAAAATTCAATGTTATTATTATAAAGGCATTACTTACTTCATCCATGTCTGTTGTCATATCATACTATTGTCTGTCTTTTTATCCTTTAATTTACCCTTCCTAATAAAAATCTTCATTTCTATACTTTTCTTCATGTCTTTCAGCCCTGTTTTTCCTTTCATAGTCCTGTACTTCCTTTAGTATCTCATGTAATTTTGGTCTTTTGGTAACATATTCAATCAGTCTTTGTTTGTGAAGACTTTGAACTTAACCTCATTTAAAGGATAGTTTTGCTGGATACAGAATTCTTGGCTGGCAGTTTTTTCTTTCAGTACCTTAAATACATCATACTACTTTCTTCTTTCCTCCATGGTTTCTGATGAGAGATCAGCGGTTAATCTTATCAAGTTTCCCTTGCATGTGATGCTTTGCTTTTCCCTTGGTACTTTCAGAATCCTCTCTTTTTCTCTGATATTTGCCATTCTGAATAGTAGGTGTCTCAGGGTAGGTCTATTTGGATTTATTCTGTTTGGGGTGCATTGTCCTTCTTGGATATTGATATTTAGGTCTATCATAAGTTTTGAGAAGTTTTCAGTCATTATTTCCTCAAATATTCTTTCTTCCCCTTTTCCATTCCCTTCTCCTTCTGGGACACCAATAAATGCATATGTTTTTGTGTTTCTCATTATCATCCAATTCTCTGGGACCCTGTTCTATTTTTTTTTCATTCTCTTTTCTTTCTGTTCTACTGTCTTTCCATTTTAGATGTTCTGTCTTCAAAATCACTAATTCTGTCTTCAAACAAATAAAATCTGCTCTTATGCGCCTCTAATGTATTTCTAATCTTATCCATTGTGTCTTTCTTTCCAATAAGGTCTGTTAATTTTTCTTTGCAGACTTTCAAATTGTTCTTTATGCTACCCCAGTGTCTTCTTAATATCCTTTATCTCTTTAGTCATATTTCCTTCAATCCTTTGAATTGATTTATTAGAGTTGTGTGATTATCACTGATTAATCTTTTTAAATCCAGTATTTCCTCAAGATATTTGCTTTGTTCATTTGGCTGGGCCATCTATCTTTGTTTCTTAGTATGGCTTGTTGTTTTTTACTGATGTCTAGGTATCCAAATATGTTAATTAGTTTTCTTTGATGTCCAATTTCTCTCTCTTGCCTATTGTTATGTTTTGTTTTTTTCATGGCTCTTCTTTGATATTTGGTTTAACTTATTCAAAGTCTTTAAATTTTCACAGTTTAAGTTATTAAAATTGGACGAGAGACTCACTAATGTGTTGTAGATTTTCTCCCAGGAGTTAGAGTACTGAGAGAAACAAAAGCAGTTTTTCCCATGCAAATTCAAGACTGGCCAGCAGATGGCATCCATTGGCACGCCTCTCCACATAGTTGTTTAACTCTCTGCCTTCCTGTGATTTGGTCTGGTCAGAGCTAAGATTCAAATCAGTATCTGGTGGCTCAATTCCCTGAAGAAAAGCCCTCTGACTCCCCCTCCCTTTTCCTTTGTAGCAACTAACAGGGAGGATGATGTCTTTTCCCCTCTCTGTCAGCTGCAGTTGAGCCAGGGGTTTCATCCCAGCTTAAAATCTTGGGGGTTGGGGAGGGGAGCCCTTCCCACCAACCACAGGGGTTTGGTAACTCTTGTTTGTTGTTTCAGGTTCTTCATCTATCTGTCCCTCATGCCCCTGAGAATTGTGTAGCACTGTCCTGGTCTGCTGACCTCCAAAACAGGTCTCTTGGACAGCTTTTGGCTCCCTCTCCATCGTTTTTGTGAGAGACTTGAGCTCTATCTGCCTAGTCTTTTGCCATATTCCCACAACTCCTCCAAACAACACACTATTAAACAATCAGTGGGTCAAAGAAAAAATTGTGATAAAAGTCACTAAATACCTCAAGATGAATGAAAACAAGAACACAACATATAAGAACCTATGGGATGCAGCGAAGGCAGTGCTAAGAAGGAAATTTATAACCCTCAATGCTTACATTAAAAAAAGAAGAGCTAAAATCAATGCCCTAACTACACAGTTGGAAGAACTAGAAAAAGAACAGAAAAATATTCCCAAAGCAAGCAGAAGGAATGGAATAAGAAAGATCAAAGCAGAAATAAATGAAATTGAGAACAAAATAACAGTAGAGAGAATTTACAAAACCAAAGGTTGGTTCTTCATGAAGATTAACAAAGTTGACAAACCCTTAGCTAGATTGACAAAGAAAAAGAAAATAATGCAAATAAATAAAATCAGAAATGAAAGTGGTAACATTAATACTGACACCACAGAAATAAGAGATCATAAGAGGATACTATGAACAACTGTAGGCCAACAAACTAGACAATGTAGATGAAAGACTGAAAGCTTTACCATTAATATCAAGAACAAGACAAGTATGTCCACTGTCACCACTGTTGTTCAAGATAGTGCTAGAGGTTCTAGCTAGAGTAATCAGGTAAGAAAATGAAATAAAATGCATCCAAATCAGAATGGAAGAAGTAAAACTTTTGTTATTCACAGATGATATGAACCTATATCTAGAAAGTCCCCCAAAATCCACAACAAAGTTGCTAGAGCTAATAAACAGTTTCAGCAGAATGGCAGGATATAAGATTAATAAACAAAAATCAGTAGTGTTTCAATACAGTAGTAAAATTCAGTCTAAGAAGGAAGTCAGGGAAAAAATTCCATTTATAATAACAACTAAAATAATAAAAAATTAGGAATAAACCTAACCAAGGACACAAAGCACTTGTTTTCAGAAAACTGCAATGCATTGCTAAAAATTTTTTTTAAAAGACCCAAATAAATGCAAGAACCTTCTGTGCTCATGCATTGGAAGACTAAATATCATTAAGATATCAATTCTACCCAAACTGATATGCAGATTCAATGCAATCCTGATAAAAATTCCACCAGCTCTTTTTTTAAAAAAAATTGAAAACACGATTATCAAATTTATTTGGTAGGGTGAAAGACCACAAAGAGCCAGAAACATCTTAAAAAGGAAGAGCAAAGTTGGAGTACTCTCACTTTACAACTTTGAATCATATTACCTAGCTACAGTGGTAAAAACAACACGAGACTGGTATAAAGATAGATACATAGACAAATGGAAGCAAATTGATGGTTCAGAAACAGATCCTCACATCTATAGTCAAGTGATTTTAACAAGCCTATCAAACCCACCCAATTGAGGCAAAACAGTCTATTCAACAAATGGTGCTGGGAAAACTGGATATCTATAGCCAAAAGAAAGAAAGAGGACCCCTATCTCACACATTACACAAAAATTAATGCAAAATGGATTAAAAAAAAAAAAAAAAAAAAAAAAACCTAAATATAAAGGCTAGAACCATAAAGCTCCTAGAAGAAAATGTAGGGAAAACTCTTCAAGAGTTGGTGGTAGGTAGTGGATTCTTAAACCTTGCATCAAAAGCATGAGCAACAAATGAAAACATGGATAAATGGGACCTCCTCAAACTTAAACATTTTTGTGATTCAAAGGACTTCATCAAGAGGGTGAAAAGGCAGCCCACTAAATGAGAGAAAATGTTTGGAAATCACATATCTGATAAGGGTTTGATTTCCATTTTATATAGAGAGATCATACAACTCAACAATATAAGAGCAAGTAATCCAATTTTAAAAATGGGCCAAAGACTTAAATAGACATTTATCCAAAGAGGAAGTACAAATGGCCAAAAAGTACATGAAAAAATATTCCATATCACTAGCTCTTAGGGAAATGCAAATCAAAACTTCAATGAGATATCATCTCACACCACATAGAATGGCCATTATGAAAACAACAGAAAACAAGTGTTAAAGAGGATGTGGAGAAAAGGTGGTATATATATATTTGATGTAATGCTATGCTGAAATAAGAAGAAATGAAATTGGGATACATATGATAACATGGATGAACCTCTTCTAAGTGCAATAAGCCAGACACAAAAGGACAACTATTGCATGGTCTCACAAATATGAACTAAATATGAAGAATAAATTCACGGAGTTAGAAATCTAGAATATAGGTTATTAGGAGATAAGAGGAGGCCTGAGAAGGACTTCTGATGCTTAATATATGTAGAAGTTTTAATTAACTTGACTGTAAAAGTGTGGAAATGGGTAGAGTTGATGATAACACATTACAGTGAGTAAAATAACACAGCTTGTTTATAACAAGGTACTGAACAGGGTAGTCTAGGAATGTAAATGAAAGTTAGAGAATAATCTGGGGACTGAATAACATAGTGAACTGAGAGGTGGATGAGAATTGTGGTTAAGAGTACAAATACAAGAATGCCCTTCTATGAATGAGAATAAATGTACATTACTATGGCAAGGAGAAGCATGGGAAAAATACAATTAATGTAACCTGTGTACTATAGTCAACAGCAATAGTGTAATATTCTTGCATCAATGCCAAGGATGTACTGTGTTAATAATAGGGAGACATGGAAAAAATATTCCAAATGTACTCTATAGCCCATAGTTAGTAGTAACAGTCTTATGATATTATCTCATAATTTGTAACAAATGTTCCACAGTAATATAGTGTGTTGGTGGAGGGGTGTTGTTCTGGAATTCCACACATATGCATGATTGTTTACAACTTTTCTAATAAATATATATATTTTTAAAAATAAGCTTGAATAAAGAATTCATTTATTTCCAAAATATTTTATTGAGCATCTATTACATGCTAAGTGCTATGCTACCAATTGGATGAAGAAGATGCACAAAAGCAGAAACCTCTTCAAAAATAAAAGCCTAACTTAATGTGTAGACACAAGCAGTGATAATGAAGGATCTGCAGGGATTATTCTGAAGGGTCAGGAAAGGCTTCCACTGGTCCCCTGAGAGCAATGATCTGATGTCAAGAGCAAGAGTTAACTCGACTCTGGGCTGCATGTGGTGGGTCAGAGGCAGCTGCAGAGAAGGGAGTATGGAGGCCCGACAGCAGTATCAGCAGGAAGGACAAGTGCAAAGGCACTTGCTGGTGGGATCCTGGCCCATCCCAGGAGCCAGAGGAAGGGAATGGGGTCTCAGCATAAGGGACGAGAGGAAGAGGTTTCAAGGAGAGGCCGCCTTCGGACACAGTTGGTAGGTCTGTTGTTGCTCTGAATAACAGATTAATTGTACAACTGGCATTACCATCAATTTTAGAATATTTTTATTATGACCCAAAGAAACCATTATCAATCACTCCCCATATCTCTCCAACCTTCTTCTCCTTGCCTCTGGCAACCACAAGTCTACTTTCTGTCTCTCCGGATTGGCCTATTCTGGATATTTATATACGTGCAATCATACAGAATGTGGTTTTTTTATGACTGCCTCATTCACTTAGCATAATGTTTCCAAGGTTCATCCACATTGTAGCATGTATCAGGACTTCATTCTTTTTCATTGTCAAATAATCTTGGTAGCATTTTGTCTTTTTTGTGATATAGTGATGTCAGCAGTTTCCAGAAATATCTCACAGACTTCATTTAATTTCTAAAACAAGCTCACCTTTCAGACAGTAGAAACATGAAATTGTATCCTGACTATTAATTGTTATCCTTTAAACATTTAAATGTCATGCAATGGAATTATTTTAAATGCCAAACTGTGACCTTTAAAATAAGGTAATACATATTTTCCCCTTTGAAGAAATAAATAATGCCAGAATTTTTTCAAAGCTTAATTTTCGGCAGTATTATCACAGCATGTAAACATGGCATGTTTTATAACTTCAATTATGGAACAAACAGCTTTACATAAATTTGTTATACATTCCCTGTAAAGGATAGAAATGGTTTCAGTCACAGTATGTAGGGATTTTTTGGTGGATCAATTCCTACAGAAAGGAAAATATGGGACAAAATGATCTTCTAGTAAATATTTTTAATTCTTTCAAAACATAAAACTCAATGTAATCTTGACTTTTCTTTTTTCTTTCATTTTCCCTTTTTCTTTTTCCTTTTCTTTTTTGTCATTAAAAAATTAAAATGATGTTAGTAGAATCTAATGGGAAATAAGAATCTCATTTTTTCCCCCTAAGTATAGCACAGTGGAAAGTACACAAACAAATAATGAGCCAGGCTTGAACTATGACTCTGTGACCCACAGACTGTGAGGTTTGGGGTGAGTTAATTAAACTCTCAGGTGCCATTTCTTTACCTGTGAAATAGGGAATGATGACGTTTCTTCTTGGGACTCTTGGAAAGATTAAATTAAATAGCATATGTGAGCACCCAGCAGTATGCCCAGAACATAGTAGGAGCTTACTAAATGTTAGTTATTAAAGAAGGTATATTTTGACTCCATGGCACAAATGGTTCTATGTGTGCTTTATATCTTGCCTTCTACACTAAAATAATGTTCTTGTGCCACCAAGAACTGTGCTTAACATTCCCCTCACCCAACCAATCAAGTATTAATGTTAAAATTACAATTAGAATATGAAATCCAAGAAGCCAGGGACTTTTCCACCTTGTGAAATGCTTTCTGCAGCTGAGATTGAGTAGATGCCTCAATAAATATTTCTGAAGTTAATTAATTGTACAACTGCCATGTACAAGGCTCTGTGGTTACCACTATGGGAGGATTGCAAAATGACTAGCCCTGAATCACTGCTCTGAAGCAACTTGGGATATGAGTTTGGTGAGTATTGGATGAAGACTGTTAGGTACCAAAGGATAGTGATGGGCTCACATTACCCCAGACAAAGTGTGAGACATTTCAGGCAACTGTCCTCAGTGATGCCACGTCAAGAAGCCATGGAGAACTGGAGTATCATTTAACATGCACAGTAGCTTTATTGGTACAATACCCATTCAGCTGTTTAGTAAGCTATCCTGGTCATTTCTTAGCAGCCCACCATTGCTTCCTTTTCAAGAGACTTTGCCATACATATATCTCTAATCTTGATCTCAGCTTCCACTTTGACTCTAGCCATTTCTATTTCTCCCACTTGCTGGCTATTTTTTGGGATTTTAAGTTTCACAAGGTCTATGTATTGTTTCAGGGTTCTCCAGGGAAACAGAACCAACAGGATATGTATATACTAAGTGTATATATATATCATGTTAGTTATATTTATGAGTATATATATATATATATATATATATATATATGGTTTTTGTATGCAAATATTATGAGATTTATATAGGAACTGGCTAACATGACCATGGAAATTAGCAAGTTCAAATTCCATAGAGCAGCAAGTTGGGAATGCCAATGAAGGTTTTGATGAACTTCCCAGGAAAAGCTAGCTGACTGAAATAGAGATTGAAATTATTCTTTCTGAATGATGAATTCATCAGTTCTCCCTTTAAAGCATTCAACTGATTGGATGAGACTTCTATCATTGCTGAAGGCGATCTCTTTTGTTGATTTAGATGTAATCAGCTATAGATGCAATCAACTGACCAGTGATTGAAATCCATGAAATAAACTTATAATAACAATTAAGCCAATGCTTGCTTGACCCAACAGCTGGACACTATAACCTAGTCAACTTGACACATGAGCTTAACCATCATAGTCTAGTTGGGTTTCTGGATGGAATCTAGTATAGAGCATGGCTTTTGAGGGCTCTTGGGACAGGTCATCACAGGCTTCCAGTTACTCTGTGGTTTTCTGCTGCTACCATTGGCCACACAGTGATCATGATTCAATAAGCTATGGCCAAAGTTAGGGATTGTGGAGTGGCAAGCATGGTGACCCAAGTATTTGGAGGTAAAGGAAGCCATGTCATTTCAAGCCTTTCCTTTGCAGAAGTGGTTGGGTAGCTATTAATAGAGTTGTTTGAGTGAACTGCCATGAAATTAGATGAGACAATGCATGCTTTGGTGGAGAAGATAGCCCATTAGTGTAGGAAGACAGAAGGATAGAAAGTACAAATCATAAGTTCTGTCTTATACCTAGTGTGCCCTCAGGATGCATTCAAAGACATGCTTGCTAAATGTATTGTTGAAGGAAGAGAGAATATTTGGCCTACAATATTGGGAAAGTTAGTGGAGAAGGCAGAATCAGAAAGAATTTTGTTTTTGGATTTCCAACCCAGTTGTCTGATTTCCGGTACTTCTCTTCCACTTTGGAATTGGTTCCCTGGATTCTCCACCCCCAATCCTCTCTTCTAGGTTGGATCATACCTGATGGTTTAAGGAATTACTGTGGCTGAGAATTCAAAATGCTACAGCCATGCCTCCCTGGAAAACTTTATTTTACATGGTATAGTGTTCCCAAAGAATTTCCATACAATAATTTTTCTGTGAAATTTTAATTATTATTGTGAGAATAAAGAGTTTAAGGCACACTGGGTATATTATGTTAGGCTATGCTATGGTAACAAATTAATTCCAAAATCTTAGTGGCTTAACTTGGAAAGAATTTGTTTCTTGCTTATGCCAAGAGCTATGGCAGTTGCCATGTGGCAACTTTGGGATCCATACTGTTTCTATCACGTGGCTTCATCGTATTAGCAGCATGGTCTCCATGATCCCCTAACAGGGGTTGATAAAGCTGAAAGTTCACTGCCTTAGCATGAATCTAACACATATCACATCCATTCACATTTTATTGGTTAGGACTAATCATAGGACCTTGCCTAATGGCAAGGGGCTGAGAATCTTCTTGTTGCCCAAGAAAGAGATGAAATCTCAGACATGCACAATCCCTGGCAATCTCTACCACCTTGAGTCAAGAGGTATCATTTTTTTTAAAACTGCAAGACTTTTTTCAAGCCTTGGAGATGGTAATATATTTTGCAGTCTTCAAGATGGGCCCATTCTTTTCAGCTTTTCCCAAATATATTTGTTCATTGAACTCTTCTTTCATGGAGCATGGTGGTAGCCTTATTATTCCATGGGAACTATTTTGAAAAACACCAAGATAATTTCTACATTTTCTTCTCAATGCTGCTATACGTATTAACTCTTTTAATCTCCCCTGTGGCGGCCTAAATTTGTAAATTTTTATTTTCATGGGAATTGCTATAAATGCACGGTTTGCCACTGTTATTCTTAGACTAATCTCAATGTCTGCAAAGAGCACATTCAGAGCAGCAAAGCAAACAAACTTTGGAATATAGCAGAAGTGATTCCTGGGTGACAGAAGTTGCCGTCTGGTGGTAGTTGTGTTCATGCTGTTTTAACAGTCCACTGGTCCTTTATTTTGGAAGGAGAGGAAACGGAAATATCCACACTCGTGAAATAACAGCTGTCATCAAGTTTCTTTGAGCTGCTGGGTGGCATCAATACCATCGTTTATAAAATGAGTGAAAGAAATAGTGGCTCTAGTCAGCCATTGTTAGATCAGACTTGGTTGAACTTCAGTTTATTAAAATCTGCCACGGAATTTCTGATAAATGCAGGGCCCATTGCTGGGCTCTAAGGAAAGTGCAAAGAAATATGCAATTTAGTATTGTGTGTGGAAAGCAGCAGTAAACACTTGTTCCAGACTGACAGCTCTTTTTTCTTTCAGTTAACAGGTATTTATTGAGAAGCTACTCTGTGCCCCAAACTGTACTACACTCTGGGAATATGTTAGGGAGCAAAATTGGATGCGGTGACAATTCTCATAGAGGTTGGCATTTCAAACACGGTTGGCAAATAAAATGCAATTTTAGGAGTATCAGAAAAGCTTTTGTACCCTTTCCATTAAAAACAACCCTTATTCACCCCTATTTGTTGATTCAAACTCCCGTTTTGGTGTGTTATATATTTTAAGTATTTAAATCTAATTGAACACCAAGTTTTCTAGAAAGGGAGACATGGCCCACCTGGCGGTGAATGTAAGGAATGGTGATCACAAGAGTATGGTCTCCGGCTCCACAACATTTGTGGGTCTGATTCTGACTCCAGTTTTTTTAGAACATGATGAAAATTGAATAGCAAATATCATGATAACAGTTATTCCAAGTCTCTCTCCCTTAGATGGGGAGGATATGCTATGCCTTCCTCATAAAACCTTATAAATGGTAGGTACTAAGTAAGTGCTGAATTTATATCTTTAAAAATGAATGAATGAATAAGTGACCAAATTATGGCTGAGGCTGGTGTTACTTTTTTGTATAAAACATCAGTCAATATTCAAAATTCAGGTAAAAGAAATAGTTGTGATGGTGACTAATAACATATATATGTAAATATTTATTTGATAATAAGTAAACTTGCTGGCTACAAGGATAATGTGTCATTATGTCAATATTTTCCAAATCTTATACAGTTTCTGAATTCAATGACAGTTTGTTGTTGGCAGCCATTGTGGCAGTATTGAAAATGGGTGGAATGTGCTCTCAGCCCAGAAGCAACCCTTGAACATTACTCTGAATCTGATTATTGTTTTCCTAAAATCAGCTGACTTTCTTATGGTTTCCCTTTTTCAATTCAAAAATGAGTATGGAACGAATTAGCAAATAGCACATAAGTTCTGGTGTCAGCGAAAACTGAATTAAAATCTGACTCAACTTACTGCCTGTGTGACCTTGAGCAAGTTATTTATCCTCTAATATCTGTTTTCTCTGTGTAAAGTGATAGTTATCATAATTTTAGTTCATAGCATCATTATGATGATTGAATTAGAGCACTATTAATGCTCTGCTTTAATGAATACTAAAAACTGCCTCATATATAGGAATTGCTCAATAAATGTTTGCTATAATGGTAATGACAGTGAGTTCTATCAATCAAAATATTATTCCTTTTATTTTCTTAAGCTTCTGTACATAATGAAAGCAAGGTACTAGATGAGATATTGAAATGTGTGTACCACACTTAGGAAAAGATCTGAGAGTGTTATGGAGAATTTTTTTCCTTGAAAGAGATTTAATATTTCATCTGAATCAAAACATAAAAATTTAACAATCCTCCCTCACAAGGAAGAGACTAAAGTATGATTCTGTCCCAAGCCTACTGTTGCTTGTCAGAGAAAGATTGTCAGTGTTAATGCTACCAGTAAGAAGGATGACTATTCAGCACAAAATCATAAACTGTATATACTGCTTGTTTAATGCTGGATCAAATGGAGGAAAACTATGAAAAAAATCTTACACATTTTCCACCTGGTTTTTAAACTTTTCTGATCTCTTTTACACCACAATTTAAGAACTACTTTATGAAGTTCACCATTTCCACCCTCATATTCTGCTTTGAATTTGAAAATAAGCAGTTTCTGCATTATTATTGTCTATTATATTTAATGTTGGTCAAGCTAAGTGCAATATTCAGCTGAATAAAAAACAGATGAGCACAGGCTCTGTCTAATGGAGTAATAATGTGAACAAGGTTGGGGACTAAGCAACTAAAAATGGAGTGAAATAAGCAATTTACAGTTTAGAAACCCATGGTAATGTAGTAATAGCATGGTAAATATAATATAAATATAAATGTAAACATGAATAGTTATTTTCCAGTGAGCAGGAAGCTATAGTTACCAGGATGGAATGGCCACTGATTTTACCCATATACACTTACATAAACATACATTCATAAATATTTTCTTAGAGTTGCCTAGTTATTCATTCACTCACTCATTTACTTTTTTATTCACACTCACTCATCATTCATTCATTCATTCATTCATCTATGTCAAGCCTGTTCTATATGGCAAGCACTGGAGATACTATAAGAATCAAGGCAGATATGGTCTTTCCTCACTCTGTAGTTTACACTCTAGCACAAGAGCATGATTAATGTCAGGAGAATGGAAGTCCAGGATTCTACAGGCACATTTGGCTGCCAAGTCAATTCTCTCTCTCAGAAGCAGAATTTAGAAGCCAGCCTGGGAGTCATAAACTAGCAGGGAAGATAGAAAAGTGACCAAACAATGATCATTGAACTAACAAGAAGAGCAAGAGATGGATCCTTTCCCACACCTTCCCAATCTCGGCTGTCCCTTCCAGATGCACTCACTGGGGCTCTGGTTTTACTGGCACAGATTTATTAGTTTTTTTAATTTTCAAGTTGTTCACACTATTTCCCTAATGGGAAAGCTCTATGCTATTTTCTCTCTTTCTCCAAATCCTGACCATTCATTAGGAAACCCCTTTTCCTACACGAAGCATTCTTAAAGAACTCCAGCCCTCACAGACCTCCTTCATCTCCCAGTTTCCCACAAGTGAATGGGAAATGACATTTAGTGCTTAGCCACATTCTGCCTTATATCTTTACTTTTCCCTTCCTTATACAATAGCATTCTAAAGGAGTTCCTTTTCTGAACTGGATCCTGTGGGGAGGTTGGGTTTGGGGTATATCCAGGGAAGAGAAAAAAAAAGAATGAGCTAGAATACTTGCCTTTAAGGAGTTCATTAACAATTAGAGGCAAGAGGTCATACAAGCAAGTTATCACAGGTGCTACCAAGGTAGAAAATGAGGAGAGAATGGGCCAGTCTAGTGTTTTGGATGTTCTGAGGAGGGAACAATCATCTCTACAGGGAGCTGGAGGTGTACTGAGAAGTTTCATGGGTGGGCCTCGGGTCTTGAGGGTCAACAGGGTTTGAACATTTAATATGGGAAGGAAGAAGAAATTACATTACAGATTTAGGAATTAATATGCACACAGAAACATCATAGTATGGATTGTTTCCAGGGGGCATAACATACATCAGTTTTACTAGAGCATTTTGTGAGTGAAAAACACAGTGGAAGATGAGGCCACGGGAAAGTAGATTGGGGCTAGGCCATGGAGGGAAGACCTTCAACTGCAGCATAAATACATCAATCATCATTTACTCAGTAGCCAGAGAAAACTGGAGTGATACAAGTGTATATGGTTTGGGAAGACTGATCTGACAATATTGCATAGAGCAGAGGTTCTCAGGTTTGAGTGTACATCAGCATCTTCTGGAAGGCTTGTTATTGTTATAACACAGATACCTGGGGATCATCCTTAGAGTTTCGGATTCAGTAATTCTGAGGTGGGGCCTAATAATTTATTGGCATTTCTAACGAGTTTCCTGGTGATACTGATGTTGCTAGTGTCTGTCGGGGGAATGCACTTTGAGAATCACTGGTGTAGAGGGATGAGAACTTCAAACATGAGGCCAGGAAACCCTATGATGCTTTGTTGCAGTGAGCAGGCAAAAGACAAGCCATGAATTGTGGAGTAACAGTGGGCATGAAAACGGGGGGCTCAAGAGATTTAGAACAGGTAGGACTTGGCATCTAGTCAGATGTACAGGTTCAGAGAGGGGCAACAGGTACAAATTATTCCAAATCCTCGAATCTGGGAGGTTACTATAATGTTTACTTTTGTTTCTTGTGTGTTAGTCTTATTCTAATCAAATAAAAACTTCCTAAGGATAATGGGTATATCATTATCCTTAACACGATTTTGTTGTTATTGTTGTTATTTAATCCCTCTTTATATGTGGCATAATAATAGCTAACATTTATCAAGTATTCAGTGTGTGCTAGACACGTTGCATAGTTTACCTAGTTTAAATTTCAGCATCTGCAAGTTGGGTATTACTGTTTGTTTTATACAGGGGGAAACTGAAGTGAAGGAAGATTAGGTAACTTACCTGAGGTCACCTAGTTACTCAGTGGCTTAACTAGGATCTGAACCAACCTTCTGAATCAAGAGCCCAAGCCCTAATCCCTACATTATACCACCTCACCAGTGAAAAGCTAGTTGCCTAGTAGGTGCTAGATTATTACATCTATGTATATTATATGATGATACATAGTCATAGATGAAAATTAGATGATACCTATATTCATAAAAATCTAAACTCACTTGTAAATCCACTACCCAGTGTTATTCACTGTTAACATGATAGTGCATCTTTTCAGACTTTTCTCTAAGCCTGCATATTTATACATAAATGTATTGCACTATACTGTGGATGCATGCTGTTTTATAACTTGGTTTTAAAATGAATGATACGATGTTAATGGAAATGTACTTTTCTGTTGCATTGAACTATAACATAATTTGTTTAACCATTCTCAGGTTGGGCATTAGAAATATTTCTATCATCCAGTGAAATTATCCCATTTAAAAGATATGAAATCTAAGGCACAGGAAGGTAGAATAGCTTTCTCATGTTCACAGATTAGAAACTAGGACCATTGTGTCCCCATCCATCCATCCATCCATCCATCCATCCATCCATCCATCCATCCATCCATCCATCCA